>CAXKVX010000455.1:0-55112 GCA_964058865.1 Eleocharis quinqueflora | reverse complement strand
AAATTGAACATGTAGAACCAATAAAATTAAAATTAATGAGACATTGGCAAGTAATAAATAAAACACAATCCAAAAGCATAAGAAAGAAAAAGAAGAACAAAAACAACAACAAAGTCTTTATTCTCAAATAATAGAGGTAGATTAGAAATGAAACACAATCTGAAATGAAAATCAATATAAATAATAATAATATAATAAATAATAAAATAATAGTAAAAATAAAAGTATAGAAATGATAATAACAATGCTAATAATAATAATAATAATACTACTACTACTAAAATTAATATACTATTCTATCAATCATAAATTTAGACTAGTATTTTATGTCGTAGACTAAAGTAGTACAATCATAACACTACTTCAAAAATTTAATTTGTCACGATTCTAATACGTAAATCGCTAACTTCCATGCAAAAGCATAAGAAAGAACCCGAATACAAAAAGACTACTCTAGCACAAAATTCTTAACTAGACCTACTATCAAAATCCCGAGACTTTTTCCTTCGCCAATATTTTTCCTCTTCATCTCTAAATAATATACCTTTTCTCTTGACTCGCTCTCTACTGTGTGAACCGGTACTAGCACCACCCCTCTCGTTAGATTCCTCCTTCCATTTGGAATGGTATTTCTTCCTTTTCTTTTGAGAAGATAATAGATCATCATCTAATGTCACAAGGTTATCTCTTGGCAAGGGTTCATCATCCATCAACTGCCAATTGTAGATTATATCACTATGTTTATCAAATGGAGGGTCCAGTGGCTCCCCAGCCCCAGCAAGAAAGCTGTCTATAGAAGAATTTCCCCCTTTACCACCTGTGCGTTTAAGCAGCGCATTATCTGGTCGGATTATTGTGCCCAAAATACTCCTATTGGGCCCCAGCTTCATTATTGTAGTAGGATCTGATAGTATCGAGAAAGCCAATGAAAATGCCAATTTTACCTGACATAATTTTTGGTACAATCGAAAGGAATAATTAGTTGTTGTTCCAACTACACACGTCTCTTCATACAAGATGAAAAAGGAGTACAAGCCCTTCCTGGTAACAAGAAAAAGACAGTGCCAAAAATGGCAAGAGGTACAGAACAAGTGTAGCAGCTTTGTCATGTACATGCAAGTTCATACCTGGAGGTATGAATAGACAGTAAAATGGATATCATCTCTAGCCTACCCCAACTTGTTTTGGACTAAAGGCTTTGTTGCTGTTGTATGAACAAACAGTAAAGTGAGCAATTATAGAGCACAGACACCCACGCCCTGGATCAGTGCAGATTATTCATACCAGGACTGATAACACAGGGCGATGTCCGATGTGCTTCTATGGAGTACAGACACCTCCATATATATCTGAGCACAAGATGGCATGTGTCAAAATAGGATCTGGCCAATACCAAGAGAGTGTCAGCACCTATAAAATTCAAGGGCAGCAATGTTGTCAAGAATGAACCAATAAGAGACCTAGCTACACACCCATAAGTAACATGCCAGCATACAAGTAAAAGTCAGCTGAACCAAAAGAATACCGTTGGAAAGTCCTAGCACAGACCAAGGGTCTAGTAATCATGAACAAAAATAGAAACATGTAACAGGGAGTACCTTATAGTAATTGTAGGAGTTCTTAGCAATATCATTATCTGGAGCCTGATAAAAGGTACAAGTGGTCATTAGAAAATTCCTACTTTATGCATCTTTGATAGCTAATCAATGATTACATGCAAGTTATAACATCATAAAACAAGTAAAACAAAAAACTCACCTGGGGATCTTGAACAGAAAGCAGATGCTGGTTTTCATTGTTTACAAATCTAGATATATACAAATATAAAGGTTAGGATAAAATACATAAAATGAAAGGACAGATATAGAAAAACAGCATGGAAGTACTAGCTGCAAGGCCACAAAATTCAACAAATTTGCCTAAGAACGCAGGTCTGTATATCACAGTTTTATGCATAGTTGCTTCTGTTTCGAAGGTATAACCAACAGTCATTTTCTAGGGTCATTCAGAGAATTATTCATTTGTTACTTGCAGTTCATTTTTTATCACAACAATTAGCCTCGAGTTCGCCTTGTTTTTTCCTAAGAGAAATCTAAAGAATAGAAAGCCAAGCAACAGAAATAATAACTCATTGCCATACCCTTTATCGCTCTTCGAGTAGAAGTTGTTGCTCGAGTTGCAAGACACCCCAACATCTGCATTGTTCAACTTCCGACCATAGAAATCAAAGAAACCCACCTACACCAAAAAAGTAGAAAAAAAATAAGACAAAACAAATGAATCTCAAGCTTTTAATCGTGATATCAATTATGTGACCGAGATAACCCAATGTCTGTAAAATGCCAGACTTATTATTTTTAGAAGTTATGCTTATAATTTCCAGAAAAAATGAATATACAAGTGCATGCAAATTACTTTGCCATGAATAATTATCGGGTACAGTCAGATCTCTATTTTATATTATTTTTCATGTTTTATCCATTTTCTTTCCTCTGAGAATCCATTTGTTTATTAATTCAAATCAATCCTAGCTTGATTGGACCTCCAATACAAGGTTTTGTCATAAAACTAGTGTAGAAAGTATATACAGTACTGTCTATTTTATGTGAATACCAGCAATGCGTAACATGATACTTTGCATGTAGATTAACATAAAAGAGTAAAATAAAAAATAACAAGTGAAGAATTCCCAAATTCTGCTTTTCAAGTTGAGTTTTTATACCAGAAGAATTCCCAAATTCTGCTCTTTTCGTTGCCAATGAGCTTGTTGTTCCTGTGCTCTCCAGTGGATCTTGAAAAGGATAATCCCAGAAGATAAAGACTTAATGCATATACATATTGGTATAGTACTAGGACCTGTAGAAACCCATACACACAAGCTGATATTCCTGCCAGCATTAGTACGTTTTCAATTCAATTTCTTTTGTTATTTTCCTTGTTCCATTCAACAGTTATGATAGCTGCCACTGGCCACAACCAGACTGCCTTGTGCTATTGGCTCAGATTTTTCTTACATACCTGAAGATAAGCTATTAGCATAGAAAGAAGGGCATATGAACCAATTCCACCTGAGAAAACCTGAAATAAAGCAAGCACAAGAGCTAAAAGATCAAATTATATCATTAACAGCATAGGTTGGTGTTAGACAATCAAACCATCACCTAAAGTTTTACGCAAGACGCAACAAAGATAGAATTGCATTCAATCTTGAACTGACGGTGCTAAGATTGCAAATTGCAATTAAGGTATTTGAAATCAGCCATCAAGAGGAAAACCGGACAGAAAAGTCTTAAGCAGGATTCAGGGAGGGTTTTAAGGATATTTAATTTCTATATCTATCGGAGTTTTTGTTTAGGCAATAATCATGGGCTAATAGCCTATAATTGTACCAGTTGAGAGATGAAATAAGCAGACAATATTCAACAACATTCTCCCTATCCCTCTCTCATTCCTCCCTTATTCTAAATATCTTCTGTCATAACCCTCTATTCTACCTAACTACAGCTCGTACACTATAATTCCTCAAAATGTGGTGTTTTTACTACTTAACCTCCACCATGCCACCACAGATTTGTTCACACAACACGGAGGATGAGACTTTTGAGAGATTACTAAACAAGTATACTACTCTAACAGTAGACAAGCACAAAACTTCCTCGACCCAAAGGGTGCTTTAGATTTTTGCAAAAGTAAGTAATTTACATGCTAGCAATAATTATACACCGCCACTTGCACATTAATATAAGTTCTCCAAATTTCACGACCAATTACTGTATCTCCATAAAACTCAAAATTTCAACTTAAACTCAGCATATTTTAAAATACTTGTGTGTAACATCCATTCATTGAGATGATGATAGGGCAAAAGGGGTGTGTGTCATTCAGTTCACGAGTTTACCTACCAGCACTTCTATCTTTTAGGTCAAAATAAAACTTGTACAAATTAGTTAGGAACCAATATGTCCAACAAATGTGATAAACCGAGGGTAATATGTCAGCTTCTGGTTTTCTAACCTTAGCCTTAGTATCAGCTCTTCTGTGACATTTCCAACACAACAAAGCATAGATTAGAGATGAAACCTAATCGAAGTAATGAAAAATCAATGTAGATAATACTAACAAACATAGATGTTAGTATCGTACGATACGAGATATGTATCGCACGATTCGGTACGAGTCCAAGGGTTAGCGATACAGATTGTACCCGTGTATCGGATGTGCAGTGAATCACGGGAATCATTGCGATGCAGACGAGAGATACGCGTATCGTATCGAATCGTGTGATTCACTGATATGGTAATAACCAATAGAAACACGTCGCTGTTGGTTCCAATTAAAATTTTCTCCTTCGCTTCGCTTCCTTCCCACACGAGACTGAGAGACGGATAGAGAAGTCGCAATTACGAAGACGGAAATGACTTTGCTTGTTGCTCCATCGCCAATTTCTTTTCTTTTCTGCTGCTTCTCTGTCGTCAATTTCTTTTCTTCGCTTATTGCTCCATCCCCAATCTCTCTTCTACTCATCTATAAAGTGATTTTTTTAGAAGCCTATAAAGTGAATTTTGAGCTGATAGTTTAATTTTGTATTTTAGCACACAAAGTGAATTAGATGTCCTTTGTCTACAAACTGACAGGTGAAAAAACTAAAAGTGAATTTTGTATTGATAATTTTATCATTTTTGTGTGATCGATTCAGTGAATTCAATTCCCATCTTCTAATAATAATTTAATATACTAATTTCATAATGTTAATTTCATTCATAAGATTAATTTCATACTTTATTTTTAATTTCTAGTTTTATTACAATTTAACAATGAAAAAGACTACATTTTTAATGTTTAAAATTACTATGTTAAAATGTTCATGAATTAATTTCAATTGTTATCAAATGTTCAAATAGCATGCACATTATTTTTACCTCATACAAAATATGATATAATGTGTATAGAAATTAGATTGCATTAGTAATATAATAGAAGTTAGAATAGAATGGTATGAAAATTAGAATAGAACCTTGAAATTAGAATGAAACTTTGCAATTAGGTTGGTATCAGAATTACTAAGTAATATTTTATTGATGTTTAAAATTACTAACTAATATTTTATATGATTTGCTATGTTAATATGTTCATCCATTAATTTCCATTATTATCAAATGTCCAAATAGCAAGCGACTTATTGTTACGCCACAAAAGTATGATATAAATTGTTATTGGAACTTCCTTCTAATGAAATTCGTTCATAACTACTTATATGACTTGATTTCAAGCATAATTTAGTGTATCTTAAAAGATACGATACACGATACGGTACAATATGCAACAATACATGATACATTTTACGATTCAACAACTATGGATAATAGAAATATAACAAATAGTAACATAGCATCTATAGTAATAGTAATAGTACACTATTAGTAATAGTAATAAATAATAATAATACTGCGACATGTTCAAATAACTAAAATAAGTATTGGGTTTCAGTTGAAGACATTCAACATGTTTGGTGTGAAGTAATCGTTTCATTTCTTAACAAAATAGAAAAACAAAAATGAAAAACATGAGTAGAAAAATGTTATAAGCATGTTGAGTCTAACCTCATTTAGCTCTCTTTGCTGTAGAAAAACCTTTAGAATCAAACATAAGGGCCTCAGGGGAGGTAGCTTCCGAACAGCACCCTTTTCTCGCAGAATAATAAATCCGGAAAAGTTAAGACAGTCATATTAAATGAATAGAATTACAAATATTGTACTACTGATACTAATGCTGCTGTCTTTTGACAAGGCACGTGACTATATATTTCGGAGTTCGAATCATAACGTTATTTAGCATAGCACCATTGTCCTAAATATCGACAAAATATGCATATTCTTTATCAAACCAGACAAAATATGCAAAGAACAAAGCACTACAGTACCAATTGCCCAAAACATAGCACAGTACTGCTACAGCATCCAGGAGGTATCTTGTCAAAACATACAAACCAATTGATAATTACCTTGATGAAGTCAGCAGCCTTTGGTCCACCATCCAAATCAAAGCTGTCAGTAAATGAATTTAATCAGCACAATCAAAGAAACTGAATAAAACTCTCAAGGTCCAACTTCTCGAAGTTGTTATAATTAGTCAAATTTTTTAAACCTTGGAAATGACAAACCTGATGTCGAAAGCTATTTTACTCTTCCTTTCTACAAACTTTACAATAGGGACACGAGCCTTGGCAATAACCTTAGATGGAAAACTACATATTAAAAACAAGAACCAATAAAAGACTTAATGAAGTTCTTTATCAGAGATAATTTATACCTGCATCTTTGAAGCAAGGTTTTGTTGGGTCAGTGCTTTAGCTAGAGCTTTTAGACCTAGTTGTGGGCTCCTAACTTTTGATTCCAAAATCACAATCTAAAACAGGAAATCAACACGTTGACAAAAGCGAAATCAAAACATAGCCGAGGACTAATTGAGAAATTGTATAAAAACAAGTTGATCAGGTCTCAATAGGCCTTTAGACATCCTCCTCTTATTTTGTTCAAGTATATTTAATAATTCAGTCTTGTAAAATTTCAGAAATTTGGGAGTTCTTAGACAAAACTATGCTCAAAGCTTATCCAAAGTGGTCTGGATGGCCTTAGGTTAAACTTTAATAAGCCCCAAATCATTACAGAAACCATAGTAACAACGCTTAAAAGTTCACAAAAAAATGAATTAAAAAACTAACATCTACATCGCTGTTTGGTAGATACAATCCAGTCCTAAATGATCCAAACACCTCCACCTGTTGATCATTGTCAGAGCAACAAGAATTAACTACAGCAGAAATAACCTTATTCTAATTTGATCCCGTACAGACTGAAATTCCACCAGTTAGCTTATATGATTCAAATTCTTGACAAGTGCAATCTCATATGATAAAGGTCCTTGCCGCCTTTGGCTAAGAAGTACATGTTGTAAATGCTTTTTGTTGATTCCCCTCTGACCACCAAGTCAATGGAGGAATGGATCCTACCTGACGGCCTTTCAAAGTTAACTGACAGATATATAGTACATGTCGTTCATATCCTTTATGAAGCCTAAAAACCTTATTACCAAATAAGAGTCACCACAATGTTGTGATACCATGTTGGGTACCATTTGCTTTTGAGTAAAGCAAATGTGTAATCCTACATACTTCCAATATTTCATACCATAGATGATAGAACTACTAGAATGTCCATGTTCTTCCATATTTCATTGGTTGTATGCATGGACCAGTGTGTATGACTTGTCTACTTTTTTTATACTGTCTAAGAAGATTCTAAACTCCACCCAAGTAGTTTCTTATATAGCATGTCCCAAGCCAGGATAAGGAGGAGGGTTGTAGTAGGCTTGGCGAGCCAACTAAAAAATTCAGCCATTCTCATGGAAATAAAACCCACTCAAATTCATTACTCCGATTGGGTATCATCTTTAGCCTAACCCAACTTATTTGGGACTAAAGGCATTGTTGTTGGTTGTGGAAACAGGTGTAAGAAAATTTGGTTTGACATGGGTTCAATCCAAACTAAAAATATAGAATTTCATTTTGCTCCCCCACCACCACCACCACCTCCTTTAATTGCCACACTCCTTCCCTTCTGCTATGTGAAATCCCCACTCCGACCCCCACCTCCTTTCCAAGTCCCCAGCCCCTCCCTCTCTATGTATGAGGGTGACTTCTGTTGCTTAACCCTAACCACTAAAAACTATTAGCATCATGTATAAACAGATTGAACAAATCAATACAGCAAATATACCAATTTGACCACCCAGACTTCTCTGTTGTTAATTACATCAAGTTGAGGCTTGATTGATGAATAGTTAGTTGCTCAACCACAAGCATAAATTAAGATTAAGCTAGGTTTGACTAAAGCTTAATTATATCGGCCTGGTTTATCTGCAAAATGCAATATATAAACCTTGCAGTCAGGCCAGATGTGTTCAATAACATCTGAAACTCTTTGCACAGCTGCAGAGCGAGACTCTTCTTCCTCAGGAGTTGGTGCAACAAAATCACAAAAATCTAGAATCTCTGAAAAAAAAGAAACCACAAATTAACATTTAAAATTGATAAACAGTGTTTATGATCAGAAATTTTCTATGGAGTTAGAAGATATATGCAATAAGATTATATCAATCATTTTGTGAGACCATATATACCGAAACAAACATATATTTAAAACCAGGCATATCTTTCTATGATCCTGTAGTCATAAATGCAGATAGCATTTTCATCCCAGTGTCAGTAATATATCTACTTAGGCTTGGTAGCAGAGAAAATGAGGATGTCAAATAAGAAAATTAGTTGATGTCTATGAAGAAAGATACATTGATACACACCAGAAATCAACTCATCAACTAGTTGTTCAACAAATGATGAAGGAAGATGGATATAAAAATCAAATGAGCTCTCTTGCCTCATTGTTTTTTTCTATCCTCCGCTTCTCATCCCAGTTATCACAGTCCCCAATTGAACAACTCAATTGCTAATAACTTCTACCTAAATCCTTTTTAACATGACCTAAAAAACCCCTAACCTAAGAGAATTACAAGTACAGGGAAAAGAAAAAAAAATATACCTTTGTGGAGCTGGAGCATGGGGCTTCTGAACAGGCGTCCCACATTGAACCAGGCTTTCTCAGAGCACACGGGCTCATTCGAGGAGGGAGAATTCACAGCCGCGGGATCATTACCATCCATCTCTGGCGTAGGCGCAACAACATCGAGCGAGAAGAAATCGACGGTAGGAACCTCCATGGCGTCGTCAGCGACATCGGTAATTTGATTGCGAAATACGGTGTAGGAGGCGGTTGGGTCCGAGTCGACGGGGAGAGAAACAGTCGAGGTTGGGGTTAGGGTTAGGGAGGGAAGAGAGTCGTAGAGTACGGGGTGGTCAGATTCGGAGGAGGGGAGAGAGAGAGGCGCGAGGGTGTCGTAGGAGTAGGTAATAGGGGGTTGCTCTTGCTGTTCCTGTTGAGGTTCCTCCATTGGTGTAGCTGTAGGGTTTTCTGAGAAGGCGGGAGAGAGGTGGCGCTAGGCTCGGCGGCGGGAGAGAAACTTTTATTTTTCTCAAAGCGGTTCGAACGGAATTAAACTGTTTCTTTTGTACTTCTTTTTTTCGGTAGGCAAACAATCCAATGGCATTGCTCAAGTGAAAATTGAGATGGTATGTTTCTTTTTGGATTGGGCCTCAGGATTCAATCGTGGATGCATTATAAATTTATAACCCTTTCAGGTTTGAGAAAATACAATTGAGTCAGAGGACTCCTCTTTTTTTGTTTTTTTTTAGAAAAGACTTTTGAAGGTGTGATCGAAAGAGAAGAATTGAAAACAAATAAGAAATGACCTTTTTCTTTTAATTCATGTTTCTTGTGTGTTTTAGCAACGATTTGGAAAACTAATGTGAAGGGAGGAGTTACTATTATTTTTTTAACATATCAACTGGCCCTTTCATTAACGTTTTATTTTTTAATAGCAGAATCCAATTCATATATTTTCCGGAGCGAGATCCGGTGTTATCCAATCAGCCTGCTCAATATGAATCAATTACTACTATCACCAGCTGATTATTTTCTCAGTCCAAGCTAATACAGTCTCACATAAAAATATTACAATGCCGTATATAGTATAAACCAAAAATAAATAATAAAATGTTATCAGTCACCAATAGTCCTTACAAGAGCACACCCCATCCTTAAAATTATGAAACCTCTTCGCATCTCTTGCAATTATCTCTCGACCAACAAGCCGTGAAATAATCTTCAAAGCATTATGGCAATCCCCACAGCATCGCAAATTTTTTATGATTCTGATTGGAGTCCTAGCAGGACTCGTCATGAATGCAGCAGCAGCTGCAAGCCTTTCACTGTGCCCCAGCAATGCCGCCTCCTTCGCCTCTTGGTCAACATCATGCAACACAAACCGAGTATCGGGCACATACCTTAAAAATGTGAATACAGGAAATTTGAAGATGAATATTACTTCAGGGAAAAAAGAAGATGGTGATGATGATGAATCATAGGAAAAAGATGATTCTACTGGAAAGAGAAAGACCCTGACTTTCGCGACGCCAGAAGGGGACATCACTTGATCTATTTTTTTTCTCAAGAGATTGTAACCTTGTTTTCATATTAGCAACAAAAAAGGTCTCACCATGCTGTGAAGAGTTAACCCATGATATGGTTGACTTTCATTTTAAGGTGCTTGATAATGAGAAAATAAAAAAACATAACAAAAGATCTATTATTCCTCATAGCTAATTTCTTAGGGTGCGTTTGGATCATGTCATGATTAGTGCAAAAATAGTGCTATCTAGATTAGCAGTTGAAATAGTGCAAAAATAGTGCTATCTAGGTTAGTGCAAAAATAGTGCTATCTAGGTTAGTGCAAAAATAGTGCTAATTTTGTACTATTTAGGTTAGTGAAAATGTTGTTTGGATTGCACATTTGGAGTAGTGATGGTGAGAATTAGTAAAATAATAAATTATTTTAGTTTTCTAACGAATAATAATAATAAAATAATAATACAATAATAATAAAATTATAATAATATAATAATAAAATAATAATATCAATTTATAATATAATAATAATACAATAATAATAAAATTATAATAATATAATAATAATAATAACACAAATGACAATAATACAAAATAAAAAATAATAATAAAATAATGACAATAATAATAATAATAATAATGATAATAATAATAATAATATAATAATTACAATTACAATGTAATAATAATAATTATAATGACAATAATGATAATATAATAATAAATAATATAATAATACTAACAAATAATATAATAATAATATAATAATAATTATAATGATAAATAATAATAAATAATAAATAATAATAATAATAATAATAAATAATAATATAATATAATAATAAATAATGACAATAATAAAAATAAATAATAATAATAATACATAATATTAATAAATATTAAATAAAAATATAATAAAATAATAATAATGATAATAAAAAAGTAATAATAAAAAATGAAAATAACAATAATATAAAACTAATAATAATAATTATTATTATAATAATAATATAATAATTACAATTACAATGTAATAATAATAATTGTAATGACAATAATGATAATATAATAATAAATAATATAATACTAACAAATAATATAATAATTATAATGATAATAATAAATAATAATAATAATAATAATAATAAATTAAATAATAAATAATATAATATAGTAATAAATAATATAATATAATAATAAATAATAATTATAACAATAATATTAATAAATAATATAATAATAATGATAATGATAAATAATAATAATAAATGATAATATAATAATTATGATGATGATGATAATAATTATAATAATATTAATAATAATAATTATTATTATTATAATTATATTGGTAATAATTAGAAATAAATAAATAATTTAACGATGGTAATGATAATATATAATATAATAATACTGATAATAATAATAATAATAGTAATAATAATAATAAATGATTTTTGCTATCCTTACAACCGCTAACCTTGCTAACCCAACCAATTGACGGGTTAGCGGATTAGCAACTATTTGGCACTAACCCAAAATAGCTAAAATATGTTTGGATCGTTTTGAAGTTCAGAATAGCAGCTATTCTCGGGTTAGTGCCTTGTTTACGAAATACAATCTCAGACTACTCCAATCACATCCAACATTTCCTCTTACTTTTCATCTGGCTTGGGCCAAAATCGTTGTTAATGAACAATTTACACTGCACGCTAATTCACCTTTTTGTTTAAACTTTAAACAATGAGAGAGGTGGAACATACCCAGCTTCTTTCATCTGAGCTGCAAGGCGGTTTAGCAGCGTATATATCTTTTTGCTCTCAGGATCTCTGCGGTCCCCACATACAAACTGCCGAGCCTGGGCACGACCCTCGAGACGGGCCACTTTATTCCTCTGCCTCTCCTTCTCCAGCTCAGACTGGTTTAATGGTACAAGGCCTGATTGTGAATTCTTATCTAGTCTCGTCGGGTCCAGCTGTTCTACAGTAGCTGCGCATCGAGATCCAAGCTCTAGGTCCCCAGTGAGGCGAGCAAGGTTCATTAGTGTCTCCCAAACAGCCACCGTGGGCTCCACAGGCATCTGTTCGACGAAATCTATTGCTTCCTCGAGGTAGCCAGATTGGCCAAGCATATTTACTATTGCCACATAAGTTCCCATCTCAGGGGTAATTTGGTAATCTTCCTCCATTGATTTAAGATGCAACATACCCTCGTCAACTGCGCCAATTACACCACACGCATAGAAGACGTTTGAAAAAATGCCGGCATCCAGGGGCAAACCTGAAGTTTTGAGCTGATTGAAGAGCTCCAATGCCTCCTCTCCTTTGCCGTTCTTGGCCAGGCCAAGTATCATGGTTTCCCAGGAGGTTAAGTTTCTCTGGGCCATATTATCAAATAGTTTCTGGGCATCGTCCAAGGAGCCGCATTTGATATACATGTCTAATATTTTATTGTTCAAAACAATTTCAATGCTTTCATTATTTCGCAAGATGAATTCGTGGATATGGTGTGCTGACTTTAGGTCGGTCTCGTCTCCACATGCTTTTACCAAAAGATTGCAAGTCTGAAGACCAATCTGTGTTTTGTTTTCTTCTAACAAGGCCAATACTTCCAAGGCTTCATTCAATTTCCTTTCTTTGCACAGACCCTCTAACTCTTCAATAGTTCCTCTATATTTTGGGGTTTCAGCATTAGCATTGTTATTAATGGAAACATTTGGATACTGATGGGCTTGCTGATCACATACACCATGGCTTTGATACAATTGTCCTGAGTTGTGAGCATTAATCTGTTGGTAAAACCCACCGCTGTAATATGTGTGTGTTCCTTGGTTGGATTGATAATAGTTGGCAGTGTTGTAAAATTGCCCCTGACTGGATGTATTATTCTGACAATAGCCTTGTGCAATCTGAGAAGTATTTGGGTTTATGTCTCTTCTCTGATCAAAGTCACCGTGCAAGTCCCCATAAAATTCTGCATCAGCTCTCTCTGATGCATGTGTACTGGTAGTACGTAATGGAACTAATATCGCCGGCAGCCTAATAGTCACAGAAAAATCATCAGCGAACAAAAAATTCAGCAGTATATAAAAAAAATCAAAGAAAAATCTTTTCACAATATCAAACACTTGCAATAGAAGATCAATGTGCCTTAGGTTGTATTACTAAGCAAAACCCTGGATCTTTTACACTAAGGTAAAAGGGAATTAGGACCAGTAATTGGTGCAACAACAGTCAAACAAACTGGAATTACCAGAAAAGGTTACATCAAACTTCAGCATGACTGGACCATGAGGCCCCCCCCCGCTGAAATTTTTTTTTTGCAAAATAATTTAGTGCATTTGGTCTGATTTGTCAATTTTTTTTGCGAAATAACCGGGTATATTTAAAAATCTGTGTTATGTGTTATTTTTCCCGACGAAAATATAACATCCGCCCCTGCTAAGTACAATTCCAGAGTTTCAGAGTTCAATTAAAGCGACACATCATTTAAATTGTAACTTATAATGTTAAAAAAATAATTGAAACTGAAGTCCCTGACAGCAAAATGGATACAACACTATAAATTATTAAGAAATTAAACAGTTGTCTAAACAGAGTTAATTATTGTACCCAGAGCATGCAGAGGAAACCTTCTCGAACCGAGAAGGAAGCTTAGAAAACGCTGCGCCGAAAGCTCTCCGTGCAGAGAACATGGCAGCTCAACCCCGATCCTGACCTCTCCTCGCTTCACGCTGCTTTTCCTCGAACGACACTCTTTTGTTAACGCCGAATCGGATAATGAATCAGAGGAGGTGTTGCGGCGAAGAACGCCGGCGAAGTGGCGGCGTAGGCGAGGGGTTTTGGGGGTTTTAGTGTTAACCTCGGAGACAACCGATTGAACTAGTGTCTATTTTCTCACTGGTTTTCTTCTTCAGAGTTCAGCGCCTCTCGAGTCTTTATGAAATCGCTTCATTCTGAGTCCAGATCTGGGCTGTTTATCTTTTATCGGATGGTTCTCACTGGATATGAATAAATCTCTCTTTTTACGTCTTCCATATTTTGACTGGAAGATGTCGAGTGACGAGTGCAGTATAATTATTTTTTTATCTTTTTTAATAAGACATGCAAATTATTTGTTAAAAACAAATTATTCAAATTTCGACCGGTAAAATTGACATTTTTCCATTACAGAATATACATGATCTATTATTATTATTTTTTTTGTCTTTTTGGTACTGCTGTTATTTCAAGGACTGTTATTTCTCTCATCTGATCGTCATCTAAACGAACGGATCAAATAAACTGCAGTAAGTTGTTTTAATGATATATGACAACTGTTTATGACTTTTAAACGACTCGGACCGAAATAAAAATAAATAGGGAAGTGAATAAACAAAAAATAGGGAAGTAGAAAAATAAGGGTAATGAATGTGAGATCTATAATTTTTTTGTTCCCTTTCTCTTACCCATGTTTTCTCCCAACTAGTGCTCAAATGTCCTCATGCGATTTTCATTATCTAGCTAGAAGTCTTAAATTATCTTATATGTTGACGAAGATGCATCTATGCTTATAGGATTGCTAATTAAATACATATGAAATGATTCTTTTTTTTTAATCTTAACACATCAGAGGAAGGAGTTTTTAGCACCAGCTTCTCGATTCATAAACTGATTGGGTAAATTTTCTGAGAGGTCATTGAACTTTATATCGAATTCATAATTGTTCATTGAAAGTTTTAATTATTCGTTTTTAGTCACTGAACTTCAATATAGCTATAAAATTAGTCTCTCCGTCCATTTTTCCATCCAAAATAGTAACAGAAGGTGATGTGGCTTTAATTTTTGTACAATCGGACTGTCAATAAAAATTAAAATCAAATATCCACTATTGAATACACCACTTCTTCTACTCACTTCCGTTCTTTTTGTCTTTCCCACCTTAAACCTTCCATTTTAAAAAACCTTCACAGTTTTCTTCTCTCCCTCCTCTCCTCACATGCGTTAGTTTATGTACATTATAGTGTTCAAAAGTCTCATGTAGAACAAGATTGTCTATATTCTATGAAATATTCTAGATTTTTTTCATTATGCTATTGAAGTAATGGAATCTGACAGGAAAAATAAAATAGTACCTGATGCATTTTATATAAGCTCAATTACGTTTTCAACAAAATGATTGCTACCAAGTATATAATTTTATGTTCTACAAGGAGACTTGATCATTGTCAATCATCTCATGTTCTTCGACATATCATACAAAATTTTTCTAACATATCACATCTATGCATTCACTTGAAATAGTCCCAAGACATATGTAAACAAGAAAATTAGAAAATACGTCACAAAATAAAAGTTCCTGCACTCAAAGTCTAGAAGGTGCATTTCATCTTTTTCTTTTCATCCATTTCACCCAAATCTAAATTTGCAAAACAAATGCTAGAAGAGCCATTTCATCTTTTTCTTTTCACCTTCATCCACAGAAAGTAAATGAAATCAAATATATGAGAAACACTAGCTTGGGAAAATCAAACTTAAATATTGAAAACGAAAGCTTTAATTTAGACCTATTATGAGAACCAGTAGATTGAGGTGTTGCATTGTCAGAATTTGTGAATGTTGTAGAATCAACCGAAGTGATCGGGGTAGCTTGAGTGTGTCTTCTTTTAGTATGATTCCTGATGGCAAATTGAGCAAAACATTTTTTTACCTTTTTTTGGAAAGTTTCATTTTGTCAGTATTGGTTTCCAACTCCACATTATGCTTTTTACAAGCTTTCTTTGGTCTTCCAGGTTTCGAAGGATCAATTTGAGGAGGTATTATTTCAGCCAAATCTGTTTTGCTCCACATATCATGTCCAGGAATGAAATTTATAGAGTGACTATAAATCCTTAGATATGTCTCAACCTTATAACATTCATGGACATATGTCTCACGAGCTACATTGTTTAGTCTCATGCTTGCACAAGCATGTTGGCATGGAATACCTAAAAAGATCGAAATCAAGATTATATTTCACATATACAAAGAGATAAATTAAAGAAGTTTGTAACAAGTTCGGCAGTCTCGGCAATCGATTATCTTCGCCGTATGGCGGCAACCAAGAAAGCACTAACACAATGGGCACGCCTCAAATTCGCCAAGGTCCCATCAATCCTAAAAAATGACAAACCTTATCATATCGACATTAGATAAAGCTGAGGAACACTGCCCCTAGCGTCGCAAGAGTTTAGCTTCCGTATACAACTAAGGGAACACGCATACACTCTCTCCCTTATTCAGGAACACAAATGGCAACAAAGAGCCTCGGCTAGATGGTTGAACCTGGGAGACAAGAACACCACGTATTTTCACAATCTAGCAACTAATAGGCTTAGGAACAACTACATAACAAAATTACAAATCCACGATACCATAATTGAGGACACAGACCGAATCACTCGGGCCTTCTCTGCCTATTTCAAGGATATCTTGGGAAAACACTCTCAAACCAAGGACTATCCCAGCAGTATCACAAAAACGAATCACTCACACAGTTTCTCGAATATCGACCTACCTTTCACTGAGGATGAAATCAAAAAAGCAATTTTTTCTTTAGCAAAAGGAAAATCGTCCGAACCTGATGGTTTTCCCGCAGAATTCTTCCAAGTCTACTGGGAAATCATAAAAGAAACGATACATAGAGTTATCAACTCATTTCACCAAAATGAACTGGACCTATGGAGATTAAATCAAGCCAATATTACTGTAATATTGAAAACCGAAGGAGCATACAAAATCGATGAATTCCGACCAATTAGCGTCCTCTCCACAATTTCGAAACTTATAGGCAAACTCCTCGCGGATAGATTGCAAAAGTTGCTTCCAACAATGATATCGGATAACCAAACAACATTCATCAAAGGTAGGAACCTTACAGACGCCTCCATCACTGCCAGAGAGTCTATCATTTTGAACAAACTCAAAATCCCTTCGATCATACTGAAGGTGGACTTCCGCAAAACATTCGATACGATCTCTTGGTCCTTTCTCCTAACTCTCCTTCGGAAAAAAGGCTTTCCAGACCGATGGATTTCTTGGATAAGAAACATAATAATATCCTCCTCCTCAGCTGTTCGGATAAATGGCAACCTAGGACAATACTTCTACCACCAAAGGGGACTGAGACAGGGAGACTCACTTTCACCGCTGCTGTTCATCCTAGTAGCAGATACCCTCCAAACTCTCCTTAACTCAGCTAGATATGAATTCTTCCAAATACCTTCGGTACATTTAACAGCATTTCAATTCGAAGATGACACGCTAATAATATCGGAAGCACATCTGACTAATTTAAGGGTCCTCCAACGGATACTAATGGATTACGCGGAGTTCTCTGAACTATTCATAAACACATCCAAAAGCACATTTGTGCCTATTCACGTTCCACAGGAACTACTTTCGGCCATCCGAGACATAATAGAATGCACTCCACAAAATCTCCCGATGAAGTATCTGGGGCTCCCCTTAACCATCACTAAACCAACTAAGGAAATATACCCACCCCTTCTAGCCTCTATACAAAAAAAACTTCAATGCTGGTAAGGAAGGTTCTTATCAAAATGGGGGAGGTTATTACTCATCAATTCAGTAATCAATACACTACCATTACACTACATACATGTTTTCAAAATTCATGCATGGGTCATTAAACACATTGAAAGAACCAAAATGCGTTTTTTCTGGAAATGGCAAACAATAGCTTCAAGAGGAGGTTTCCTAGTCAATTGGGCAACCATATGTCTCTCTAAGGAAAATGGCGGACTCGGAATACTTAACCTTCAAACATTCAACACAGCTTTGTTGCTGAAATGGACTTGGAAAATAATCAACAACGACAACAAGTCCCTATTTGCCACCTTCGTACACCAACACTTAACGGTACCTGACCTAGACGACAATAACTCGGACCACCTGATCCTTAGTAACTCATCCTTCTTCATTCGAGAAATCCTTGCCCATCGACCTTTTATTCGATCAGCATCTCAAAGGACGCCCGACGGAAAATACACATGGACACTTACATCTACAGGTAATTACTCATCTCGTTCAGCGTATAAAAGACTGATTAACCCGGGTGAAATGTCCAAAGAATATAACCTCATCTGGCAAACGAAGGCCCTACTTAAAGTAAAGATATTTTCTTGGACACTTCTTAAAAATCGTCTACCAACAGGAGACCTCCTAGAACGACGAGGATACCCGCGAAACGAAAGATGCATTATGTGCCATTAACTTACACTAGAGACTGCAAAACACCTCTTCATCACATGTGCATACACAACCAACATATGGCAGAGTATTCGTCATGACATCTCCACAAGTGAAGATTTCTACGACCTATGGAAAAAAAACAGAAATCAACCGACAACTGAGGAACGCAAAAGATGGGACACCACAATGCAAGTCACCGTTTGGACCATCTGGAAAGAGCGAAACAACCGCATTTTCAACGAAATAAGTCAACCTCAATCCTGCCTTCGTCCCATAATAAACAGCAACATCTCCATGTGGCTCAAACATTGTTGAAATGAGGCGGTAAACTAGGAACAGGCTGGACATAGTATTATCTTCGATAGTAATTAAACTAGCTCCCTCCTCTAGCATGGTGGGCTAATTTAGTTTAGTTTTCATTTTTGTACATTTTTCTTTCTTTTTCTATGTTGTACTTGTACATACCAAATAAGTGCAATAAAATTATCTGTAGGGTAAACCTACACTTCAAAAAAAAAACAACAAATTGTCCATCAGGACCTTTGACTTGGTATTGGGTTCCACCGTTCCAAATCGCAATATATTTGACTCATTCTTCCATTTGTCAAGTTTTTTTTTTGAATTGTTGGACAAATAGAACCCTCATACTTCATCATGATATCTCTCTTTACGTTCCATGCCTTAGAGCATCTCTAATAGAGCAATTGAAATTAATTGCTAAATAGTAATTGTAGAAATTTTAGAAATTAAGCAATTCATTTCTACATTGGTACAATCAAGCAAACAATTGAGAATTAAACACTTGACCAATAAGAATTAAACATTTGGCCAACTCATCTTAAAAAAAAGAATAGCCATAATTGCTAAATAAGCAATTCTTTTCCATAATTGCTTAATAAGCAATAGCCATACAACCCAACAATTACAAAACAATTGACACATAAGCATAAGCAATTGCTAAGCAATTATCAATGTAGATGCTCTTAGACTTCATGTTCCATGCCTTTTGAGTTGAGATCTCTATGTGCAAGTCAGATCTGATTCGATGAATATTTCCTAATAATGACCAATTCGCATGAGATCAAAATGTGTCAAGATACCTTTTCACAAGCCAATCTGCCATCAGAAACTTAATGTTGTGCTCATTAGCACATGTATGGTTTGAGTTGTAAGTTTTCACTTGCACATTATGTGTTGTTTTTCCCATGTGTGAAACCCAAATATTCCATGGGCAATTATCCTTGCACACAACCTTTACTCTCACAGTATTGTTTTTCTCAAATCTAATATTCCTTCTATGCTTTATTGCATACTCTTTTACAACAGATTTGAACTCCTTAAAAGAACCAAAGACCATACCAATTTTAAATTTTGGATTTTCCATATCAACATTGACATTAAACTCAGGATACCTCATACTTGTAGCATCATCGTCATTTGATTCACCACCACTTAGAAGCACATCAGAGGGACCATAATCTGATTCTCCCTTTTGCCATAACAATTCGATTTGTTTTTGTGGAGACACAATCCAATTTCTTTCAATGTCTTGGGTGACATTTTCTTCGAATACAAGATCATCATCATCAGCCTCTACATCATTTTGAGGATCATAAAATCATTATCTCCTGCACTACCATCATCTTCATCATGTACCTCGTAAGTTGAATCACCAACATCATCTTCATCAGCCTCTACAACACCTTCAACAACACCTTCAACAACATCATCTATAATTATATTACCTTTAGTAAGTGTTGTATCTTTCTTATTGTGGTGTAAGAAGCACTGTAGAACTCTATTCTTTTTTGAAACTTTATCAATTATGACCATTAGATCATGGTTAGATGAGAGCAACTTAGGATTAATTCTCCTTTCACTCAAGGTCCTGCACCAAATTTCAGTTTTTTTGGAGTATCCTAATTGTTCGACCATTGTTGTCAATTCAATCAAAGACATCTCATCGGGATCTAAATAATCAAAATAATCTTTTTTGCCCCTAGCATATTCAAACTGTGCTCAATGCACATGATCCCTCCATGATGGATTTCACACGTAAATAACTTATCATATGATCCTGCAAAAGCAACATGTAAAGATGATTTAATGTTATTTATCTTATCTAAATCATCTGAAATATATAAAAATGATAATATCTATCAGTATCTAAACAGTGAAGAGCTAGCTTCTTAAACATCAAATAGATATTGACAACATATAAAACTGAATCTCGTCATGGCTTGAAATAAGAATTTGAACTTTCGTTTTAAAAGCATTTCAAATGTACTTTCTGTTGGATCATATTCATCAATTCATCTCTTGTTTGAACAATTTACAAAACACATAAAGTACTAACCTTGCACAATTAAGTTTTGGTGAGATGCATGTTAAAACAGGTACAACCCAATGTCAAACATGCTCTGGATAAGTCAAGACATTGTCTAAGCATCAAGAGAAGGCTTCAAGGCACAAGACAGAGCCATGCGTTACCATAACGCTTGCTCAGGCGTTATAACGAGTCCAAGTCGTTATAACGGGTCATCAAGGCGTCATTACGTCTCAGGAGGAGAGAGAAGGCCAAGGTGCTGCAAAAGTCCGAGACAAGCATTACTGTAACGCTCCAGCAAGGTGTTAGTTTGTAATAATCTAGAAGTCAATAATACGATAAATTATCATAAAGCTTTGTTCATGAATTGAGCGATTAATAAATTGTCATTTTGTTGCCTTGAGTATTATTGAATTTATGGATCATTCCTTTATCTGACTAGAGTCAATAACTGAAATTGTGAAACTTCATAATATAGATGATATATACTCTTAAAAGTCTCTAACCAAGATAATTAGCAGGAACACTAACTTACCGTTACAAGGTTATATTGTGGATTAAAAGATGGTTAAGTTTTACAGATCATAGACATGAGATGTCGTTTTAATCACATGAATACATGTTCCAGAAACATGGTATTTGACAGACCTCGAATGAAACATTAAATGGAATTGTGTACGCGTCATTAATGTTTTCATTTAGTGTTAAGTTCTAAAGTATGAGGTATTCATCTTTCCTACTAAGAGATGTGTATGTGTGATTGTTATCTAACGTTGTCGGTAAAATGCAGTCATAATGGTAGCTTTTCGGTATACATAGCTTAGCTGAGGTAGTGATGGTTTACCAAAAATACTATTATCCCTCGTATCTATATACGAGTTACAGTATCATTGGGTCCCTTAATAGAGTAGGATTGTTTGCATGCAGTATGATTACAAGAGTAATTATATTTGATAAATCTGCTCAAGATGAAGAAAAGATTAAGTTTGCAAGGATGACACACACCTACCTTGAAACTAATCTGACACTGTGAGACAAACGAATTAACACGACTAAAATAGTTTAGTGGATCGTGGTATTGTACAGTACAACATCATCTGTGTAATTAGATGGTCATAGTGCATATGTCAGATGCCTCCTATGATTATAAAAGTTAGAATAGTTTTAATTCTATTTACCAACATAACACAGTACCTATTGGGTCACACCGTATAAGAGCTAATCAGAGAATCTTACTGATTAATTATAAATTGTTTATAATTAATATTAAGATGGTTATAATTAATTATATGTGATATGATTAAATTATATATGTCATATAAGATGACAAGCAAAAACAACGGTTGAATTTATAAACGTATTCGATACATTGTATAAAATCATACCGAAACCAAACCGATACTGAACCCTGAGAAATATAATTATTAAGGTTGGCCTTTATGTGCCACAAGCACCAACGATGAGCACGATCATCATTAGTAGAAAATACTCTACGTACGACCTCTTTATTCCACAAAAAAATGATAAGATATAATGCAAATCTTCCTTTCACGTGTAACGAACTCCTTTAAGAACAGAAGAAACCACTCCTAATTATCTCCATTCTCTTTATTGCATATAGCAAATGCTATTGGATAAAGCCCTTCATTAGCATCAATACTGTAGCAATTAATGCATGTCCTTCGTATTTGCCAAACAAATGGGTGCCATCGACACTTACCACTGGTCAAATTTTTCCAGCCCTCCATCGAAGGACCAAAGGCCCAAAAGACTCTCTTAAATTGTGGTAAACCACTTTCGGTCCAGGGAGGGTTCATAGTCCAAATAGTCCCTGGAATTGAAGTTCACATCATAGATAAGTACATTGGCAAATCAGAAAAAGATCGTTCCCACTACCATATATAATTCTCAATGCTCTACTACGTGCCTTCCGTGTTAATTTATAACTTATATCTATTTTTCAATCATCTTGATTCGAATTTCTTTTACAGTAATTGATAATGATGATCTCATTGATGGATGTATTTTCTCACAAATTAAAGCAGACATGCAATTTCAGTGCATGATGTGACCTATTGGAATAACACAGTTATGGAAACCATCGTATTGACTAACCAGAAAATATGCAGCTCCTTTTGGTTTGTGGGCGTGCAACTCCATCAACAATTACTTTGAACACAAACACAAGTATAACGACAAGTGTCAGACTTCTTCACTTTCATTTGAACAAAGTGGATGACATGCCACTCTTCAAGTGCCCTTGGTAGAGCTTTTTTGTTTGTAAATATTAATCTTTTCCAATCCTCACTGGCATTTGTCGTGTCGTGCACCGCAAATTGTCTCTCACTTGTCAAGTCTGCTACATTGTATGTCTCCAACCAAGGATTGTTAGCATTAAAGAACATTGGGTTGTTAACAAATTCATCATCCAAGGAATGAAGTTGGGGGAAAACATGGATAAGAGAAAGAGAAGGGAAGATTGAATGCTTTTTTTATGAAGTTGGGTCCGATAGAGATATTATGTTAACAATTTTATAGAGAAGGTATTTTGTTAGATGTTTTTAATAGAAAAGATATTTCATGAAATTGCCGTAAAATAACAGTGTTGGTGACATCGATTTTTAGTTTTAGAATTCTCTGCAGCATTTTTTTCTACTGGTCGAATTAAAAGAACTGGTATCGCAAATATTATTTTTGTTTAAATCAGAAAATTGATATTTATGATACTATTTCTTCGAGTGCCTCTAAAAAACAATAATATATTCTTTCTACATAAGTCTTTGATTTTCTATTAATAAGAGAAAATTGTGAAAAAAAGGTGCAGAGAGACGAACCTGTATATTTTTTTGAGTAAAAGCGGAAAAATCCGTCTGTTTCATTGAAACATCAATAGTAGCATTTTTGTTCCTACAACTTACATATCTATATGCAAGCATACTAATCCTATTACATTAAAGTCTTCTTTCATGTCTCTAAAATCACCAAAACAACCAAAACATTGATGCTAAGATCTAAGCACCAATTTAATTATCCCTGTTACATCAAATTTCACAAACTAACATTTTCATGTCTAACCCTGCAAACAAAAACTTTTAAGTTGTATCATACAAACCAAAAGATTACATTTTTCTTAATAAAAAAAGTGAATCATCAAGATCAGGAGACCAAATCAACTCGTTCGATTCCACACCAAAGACCTTCCACCATTTTCTCAAAAAAACTGGGAACCATTTCCTCCGTCAGGCTTTCTTTTCCTGGAGTATGTTTGGAAAGACCCTACACATTCTGTGAAAATATTATTTGTAATTTGAAAAAAAAGAATTCTTATTGTTTTGACACCAATAGTGTAGCATATTACATATCTGTGAAGCTATAGTTCTAAGAGATTTAGGTTTTTTATTGGTAAAACATATTTTATTTCTTTCTAACCATACAATTCATATAACAACACCTCTTATTAATTCAACTAATAAAATATCTTTTAAAGAAATCATAGCATCTATCTTCCATAAATCTTCTAGTTTTGTATCCTGAAACTCAAAGTTATTGTAACTTCATATTCATTTCCATATTTCTCTTATAAAAGAAACAATTAACAAAAATATGATCTATATTTTTTATTTCATTACAAAAACCTACAAGTTATATTAATTTGTAATTTTTTTTCTGCAGCGGACCTGTATATGTCTACAATAAAAAAGTTGGATGAAAAAAATTGAGAAACGAAAACCAATAGAATCTATCTCAACAATGTAAAAAAGAGTCGTCGCATGAATAAAAAAAAGAGTCGTCGCATCGCAGGTTGGAACTCCGAAAAACTTAATTAAAAATAGTTCACAACGCTAAATCTGTAATTTAAAGCTTTGAAGGTTATCAGGAAAATTTCGATCAAATTTAGGAGTAACATTATATACGCCTCATCCTACACCGGTATTCTAGGAAGCGAAAAAGCTACATCTCTGATATCTCTAATCTGAATCGTACTTATCATATCATAAGTTTATTTTTCGGGATCTCCTCTATCTGCTAAAGCAGAGATGCGCCCCTGCGATTAGATATTAACGATTATGATTTAATAATACAAAATTCTCTCCTGAATCATATCAATGAGATGGAACGTTGATCTACTTGACTTGATGCTTGCTGATAACGAAGGGATCATGAAGCACTGGAGCATTGTGACGCCCGCCGTATAGCGCTTCAAGAGATTGTGCCCGTGGTCACATACACAGAAATGATAGATGATTTAGTTCTAATAGAATTGAAGGTTCAATCCGACGGTTCAAATTAGAGTACCAGAGCGAAAAAGCTACGCAAAGAATACTTGTCCATCCTACACCAGGTGTAGGCAGTAATATTTCTGTCCGTTCCAGTCCTGCTCTGAGATTCTCGACTCTCGAGTGCTCTCCATCGGATCCGATTTTTAGACAAAAGGACTTGTTCGCTTTTACAAGCGGAGCAGCACACCAAGTCACCAACTAGAACGGAACCTAGGCAACAAGTTCCAAGTCTTCGTGAAATCCATGACATCCTCTCAGCCTCCCTTCTCCTCTTCTCACCTCGACTCCGCCTCCGACACTGATTCCGGCAAAGAGCATGGGCCCCGCCTGACAGCGACCCAGGAGGAACAGCTCAAGGTGGAGTCGCAGGTAGCAGAGATTTATCGTTGCCTTCTCGGTACTCCTCTTCACAGGCAGTCTCTCGTGTAATCAAGGATTCTCTCTTCTTCTAGTACTTAAAAACAACTTTGGAACCTGTTACCTGTTTGATGATTTACTTCAATGATTGAAGCTTAATGTAAATTGGTGACTTAACTGTAATACCAATCACAACAATTGAGTATCAACAGTACTTTGTTTGTTTTCAAATCACTTACTATTTTCAGATTGGAGGTGTGGCGCAATAACCATGTAGATTTTCTGACAAGAGGATTGAACCAACTTGGTCATACTTTTCAAGTGTTGGATGCAAAGTATGTTGGAGACTTTAGCTTAATTGTAATCTTTATAAAAATTGTATTATGCACTAGTGCAATATGAACTGTCAGACACATCCACTCCTTCCATGGTCCATGGCGGTGGGGTGGAGGAGGCTAGAAGCTACCCGCTTCGAGCCGAAGAAGCATCCATCCAAAACGGATCTTTGCTCACAATCGCTCTGGTTCCGGTATCAAATTCTAGGGTTTTAGGATCCAAATAGAAAATTTCGGAGAGAAATCCTAGGTTTCAAGGGGTGGTGCAAAGAGGGAGACGTTTCGAGGTGCACTGCCAGCTAAGTTTCCGATTTAATAGCACAAATCCGAGGGATGGTGCGGAGAGAGAGGGGCAGGATTTGTTTAGGGTTTAGAGGAGGACTGGTGCACAGAGAGAGAGGCAAGCAGACATGAGGGATTTTTTAAACAGAAAAAATAGAAGCAGCGCACAAAGAAAACGCAGAAAGAAATCCGCAGAAAAAAACCCAACTGTTCTTCATACTGTAGATTATACAGTGCCTCCCATATCCAACCTTTATATATGTAGTATTAACTTGTATATTTTTCGTTTTTTTTTGTCAGCCGGCCTTGGTTGTGTTACTGGATACTGCATTCAATGGCAGTGCTAGGGGAAGCCATTGATTCTGAACTGGAGAACCGTGTGGTTGATTTCTTATCTAGGTGTCAGGTTTAATATACCACTCTATATTTGTATTGCAATTTGTTCCTTTTTGAATTCCACATTTGTCAATACAAAATTTCATTCATCATATCAAAAATGAGCATTTCAGACTTAGCCATGGCAGCTAACTGCACTGAGTAATACGTACGGTATGCCATTATTTACCATGAGCACTGCTGATATAATCACGCATTTGCATGTATATTTAATTGCTTTTACCATTGTAAGTGAATATTTGTTGATCTTGTTGTTACATTTGTTCCAAAATTGTTATTTCAGGATAAAGAAGGTGGATATGCTGGTGGTCCAGGGCAGGTTAGTTTTGTCTTCGTTTCTTTTTAGCTTTATCTTTTCTTGTTCATTTACCTTTGTTCATTATGTTGCAACTTGGGTACCGATCTGCCTTTCAGTATGCATAATGTAACCATGATGAAGCTTCAGTGAATTCTTATTTGCATGTTTAGCCTCAGAGGAAGTTCTGATCCTAAACTTTCCCTCATTATTTTCATAATGAAGGATTTATAGTGAAGGGATAGCTCAATTCTCCATAGTTTGTGAAGTCAAGCATCCATAATAACTGCTGTTGAATAACTTTCTCTACAAGTCATGAAAAAACCCAGTCCAAACAAATCATAATATTCTGTAAATTACTACTGATCAACTGATTATTATGTAACTCCTGTCGGTAGATGCCTCATTTAGCAACAACTTATGCTGCCGTTAACACACTGGTGACTTTGGGAACTGAAAAAGCGTTGTCATCAATAAATAGGTACTGAGAGTCAATTACATTTGTACATTTGTGCTAATCATATCAGTTTTTAGTTCTGGGTTAAACTTTTTAAAATTTTGGTGCAGGGAGGGTATGTACGAATTCTTGTTGAATATGAAAGAGTGTTCAGGCGGCTTCAGGTTAGATAAGAAAAAGTTAAATTATTATTTATTTGTCTTCTTCAAGGAAAATTAAGAAGATTGCTCTGACCGCATCCTACTTCAAATCTGTTCGATTTATTGTTGTTTCATCTGGTAGATTTTATGACTAGAAAGATGAGTTTCACAAATTCATTTTTTGTTGTTATTGTTAAACAGACTTTTACTATTTTCCTTCTTTCTATCAGAATGCACCAAATGGGGGAAGTCGATGCCCGTTCATGCTACTGTGCAATCTCGGTACGACATCTACAAATATGATTTCTTGTAAATCGTCCTTTCACAAGAATTTTACTATATCCATGATGGTTGTTTAATTATCTCTTTGAAATTTTTTTAACTCAAGGTTGCAAGTTTGTTGAAGATTCTAGATGCTGACCTTGTTAGAGGTGTTGGGGACTATATAGCAAGGTTTGTTCCATTCTTTTATTTCTTTTTATCTTTGTGGGCATAACAGCTTGCATTGCATTGATTGCATGGTTAAGTTGTATTAAGAGTATTGTTTCCCTGAAGAAGATGCCTTTCCTTTTACTGAACTTTTGGGCCAAAGTTCTTTAGGTTACTGGTTGGGCATGGAGACAACTATAGCACATAGAATGACTAACTGCTATTTTAACAGAGAAAATACACTTAATTTTGTTGCTTCTCCAGTAACTTTTAAACTTGCTTGTAGACCTACCTATATTAAGTTAGAGAAACACCACAGAACTCTGTTTGTTAGCAACAAGACCCCGGATGTCAGATTCCATATGGTTACCATGGCAGTTTGACGACTTCACATCAGAGATGCTCCATTATTCCCTTTAGACTTGTTATATGATTATATAGTTCGTAGTAGTTCTATATGATTTTCCCCCTTTGTTAGCATTATCCTGTTAATAAGTTTCTAACTCAATATATGCTAAATCTCTAGTTGTCAGACTTATGAAGGTGGCATTGGTGGAGAACCTCACTCTGAAGCCCATGGTGGGTATGTTTCTTTTATGTTTTCTTTCATCTAGTTTTCATTTTTAATGATAATTCAATATGAGCTGGTATGATTCAGTTTCTGAAGTGGGAGATTATACTTTTTACAAGGTACACGTTCTGTGGCTTGGCCGCAATGATATTGATTGGTGAGGTAGAGAAGCTCGACTTGGCTAGTTTAATTGTAAGCGACTCTTTCTCCAAATAATGACATTAATGCCATTAGATCTAAGCAAACTCTCCAGTCCAGATAATGGTTTTGGTTTTGAAGAGCTTGGTAGATGTAAAAGGACTTGACAATTGGCTAATATGCCAAGACTTTAGATGCATTTATCTTTATTTGTCGATGTAGAATGCAAATAATCAAAATATATGCCTGTGGATGGTTGCTGGTATGGGAAATTTGTCTGTAGCAAATGTTTTTGAATATCAGGTGCTGGTCAAAAAAGGAGAGCTCTGTTTTATTTGCATGAAATCGATGCGATGTCAAAGTAAGATAACTTGGCTTTTGCATTATTTTGATTTTTTATAGGGTTGGGTTGTGTCTCGACAAGGTATAGAATTGGGATTTCAAGGCCGGGTCAATAAATTGGTTGATGGATGCTACTCCTTTTGGCAAGTAATCTTCGTTCATACCTTACAAATTTATTATTGTTTTCTTCATAAGGTTTCATTTGCATTGAAACTAGTTTTCCATAACAGGGAGCAGCTCTTGCTCTGGTACAAAAGCTGTCACCACTGGCCCAGAAAGCCTCAGAAGAACAATCCTCTATCCATGCAAAGAGTAAAATTCATTATCGTGCTACTAAATTTTTGTGGGCTTATTTGTTACTACAATATTTCCAAAATTATGTGGTTTTCCAAGTGATTTGAATAGAAACCGTGAGTAGCTAAGGCTTGTCAATTACTCTAAGCAGGCAGTTGTGTCAGAATTTTGAAAAGTATACATGTTTTTAAAAAACTTCTATTATTTCAGGTGAAAACAAGTATACAACACATTGTATGAACATATAGTAAAATATCTGGTTCCAACTGATTGTGTTTATTATGAACTAGGAGAGTATTCTGACATTGGTATGGAATTCATGAGGAGATGCAATCAAACCGGCCCTCTTTTCCATCATTTGGCACTGCAGCAATACCTAATTCTTTGTTCGCAGGTGAATATTTAAATTGATTTTAACTAATAAGTATATTTTTAAATTCTCATTAAAGTTTTCAAGGAAACGACTTGCACCTTTGAACATATCAGTAAATTACCACTTTGTCCTTACTATTATTTTTTGTAATTTTTGCTATATTTAACTCTGATGAGTTTACCAGATACGGTTTGAGCCCAGGTGAGTGTAAATCAGGGTTCTAATTCAATTTTGTCACCTCTTAATTTTGTAATTTGTTACTCGATTAATCTTCTAATTTTGCCTCATTCTCCTCTATACGGTGCAACCAAGTATAAAAGAACAATTCAGAATACGCAAAAAAGGACCTAAAATATGCTGTAGCTGGACACTGGCAAAGCAGTATCAATAATCAAACAATGGGGCTCCTTATCTAGTTTTCTTTCTTTATCTAGTAAAAAGGTAAGGCCTCACCTTCACAAAAATGAAATGGTTTGCACATAATGTATGCAAACTTCCTAGTTCTGAAAGTTTCTCATTTCCCAGTCTGTTCCCTTTGCCTTTTATTATGTTTTACTAATTAAAAATAGTGTCACAATTGCACTGAAATAATTTACAAACAGTTGCAAAGGTATGCCTAATAAAGAGCGGGTCTGATAAATACTTTATATTCAGTAAATGGTTCTGGCAACAAAATGGTGCATCGTGTCAAAAAAAAAAAAATCTGCTGTTGTGGCACAAAAAATATTATCAAAATTGTTAGTGCAAATCTTTGTGAATTTAGTAAAATTTTGAGGCTTGTATTTGGCAGATACCGGAAGGAGGATTCAGGGACAAGCCTGGTAAGTTTCGTGACTACTACCACACGTGCTATTGCCTCAGCGGCCTCTCTCTTTGCCAATACAGCTGCATGAGAGAGGGTGATTTGAGGCCGCACACTAGTGATGTTTTGGGTTCTTTTTCCAACTTGCTGGAACCGGTGCATCCGCTTTACAATGTGGTGCTCGACAAGTTCTTAAAGACACATGAGTTCTTCTGAAGGACCACTTATTGATCTTCTATTTTAGCTTTTGTTATTGAAGTAACAGGTTTATCCTGTTTGTGTACTGTATATACTGTAGTGTATCCTGCATTTTTTGCTATTTCCAACTTGGGCAGCAGCTGTTGAACTGCAGGATGTGTTTGTTGCAATTCAACTTAAAATCCATGTAATATTTGCGCTAAGATTAATTTCGATGCAGGTTCCATTAAAGGTATGATACGAGGACGGAATAGTTATATAGGAGTATATATGTTTTGGCTATTAGCTCTAGGCCATCAAATAAGAAATTGGCAAATATTTTAGTTGAAAGTTTTAGGTGTGGATTTTTCTGGTGATTTGCTTAATATGTTGGAACAAATAAGATCCAACGCGTAGTAGGAAAAATATTAAACGTTGCGTGTCCGAATGCAGTTCAATTTTTTGGGTTTGATCCAATACTCTCATCTAGTAAATTTTCTCAAGTTTCATTTTGATCCGTAGATTTGGCAAATCTAAGGATTCTGATTATAAAAGTTATTCAAACATCCGGTTACATAAGTTCAGGAGCTTTGCACTGGGTTATGACTATATATATGTTTAGGGCCGTCGAACATATGAAATCGTGACGCAAATATTTATTTGCGTTAATCTGTGTTTTAAGAGCGTAATTTTTTTCTTGCATTAAATATTGTGTTTAATAAACATAAGATTTTTTTGCGTTGAACGTTGCGTTTAAATAAACGGTCAAAATGTTAAAAATATTCAATTTTTTAACGTCTGCTAAGTGCACAGCAGAACAAAAATATAAAGTATGCGTTCTATTTACAAATTTCTAAAAATAATGATTTAAAAATTGCATGCACAACTAAGCTCGGACGCTGAGCTTGATATCAAGACCAAATACAAATACACAAAAACTCACTAAAATATCATTAAAATTCATTTTTTACTAAAAAAAATAACGAAAATTTAGTCATTTTTCGTTTTTTGAAAATCAAGTCGGGACACTTGTCTTAAGATGAATCCGCCACTGTCTGGGAGGCTCCCACCAGTACATGACGCCAGCTAAGATCTGCAAGATTGAAAATGAGATTGTTCCCTAGGAAAAAGCAGTACACAGATTGCCACTTAAAATCACCTTCCTTAATAGGCGAAATACACTGTGGCTGAATTCGTAAGGGTGCTCCTCCCAGCATGCACCTCCAGGCTGGACCATGTATATCATCACAATACGACCCAAAAAGCGAAATACCCATCTGAAAAACTGAATGTGGTGCAGAATGCGACATACCCGTCTGAAAAACTGAAGCTCGGCAAATCCATGCAGACACCAATAGTGGGGTTCAATAAAAATATCGAGTACTTCCGCAATCTCCGGCTAGAAGAAAAGTCCACAAAACATCATAGCTTACTACGAAAAGTGTTTGTTCTTCGAGTACTTCATTTAAGGATGATAATCTTTCACTAAAATATCAAGAAGATGCATAAAATAACACTCTAAGCGTTTCGTGTCTAAGTACTTCATTTATGGGCGGTATCTATTAAAAAAAAAACCACAAAGCAACCTATCATACTACGAGAAGTGTTTTTGATCCGAGTACTTCATTTACGTGTGGTACCCATTCAAAAAACACTACAAAACATCTTATCCTACTATGAGAAGTGTTCCTGATCTAAATACTTTATTTATGGATGATAACCTTTCAAAAAAACTCACAAAGCATCATAGCCTACTACGAGAAGTGTTTCTTCTTCGAGTACTTCATTTAAGAAGGTAACCTGTCAGAAAACACTACACAGACGCATAGAATACTACTCTAAATGTTTCATGTCTGGGTACTTCATTTATGGGTGATAATCATTCAAGTAAAGATCACAAAACAACATATCCTACTACGAGAAATGTTTCTGATCTGAGTACTCATTTACGGGTGGTAACCATTCAAGAAAGCACTGCAAAATATCTTATCCTACTACGAGAAGTATTTCTGATACGAGCTTCATTTACGGGTGGTAACCATTCAAGAAAACACCACAAAACATCTTATACTACTACCAGAAGTGTTTTTTATGCGAGTACATTTATGGGTGACAATCTTTCAAGAAAACTCCACAAAGCATCATAGCCTACTACGAAAAGTGTTCATTCTTCGAGTACTTCATTTAAGGATGGTAACCTTTCACTAAAATATCACGAAGATGAATAAAATACCACTCTAATTACTTCATGTCCGAGTACTTAATTTAGGAGTGTTAAGTATTCAAGAAAACACCACAAAGCATCTTATCGTACTACGAGATGTGTTTCTGATCCAAATACTTGATTTATGGGTGGTAATCAATCAAGAAAATACCAAAAAGCAACTTATCATACTACAAGAAGTATTTCTGATCCGAATACTACATTTATGGGTGATAACCTTTCAATAACACTCCACAAATCATCATAGTTGGCTACGAAAAGTTTTTCTTTTTCGAGTACTTAATTTAAGATGGTAACCTTTCAGTAAAACACCACGTAGAAGCATATAACATCACTCTTAAGTGTTTCATGTCCGAGTACTTCATTTAGGGATGGTAACTATTCAAGAAAACATCACAAAGCATCTTATCCTACTACAAGAAGTGTTTCTTATACGATTACTTAATTTACGGGCGGTAACAATTCAAGAAAAGATCACAAAGCAACTTATCCTACTACCAGAAGTGTTTCTGATCCGAGTACTTAATTTATGAGTGATAACCTATCATTAAAATTTCACAAAGCATCATAACCTACTACGAGAAGTGTTTCTTATCCGAGTATTACGAGAAGGGTAGTAACCTTTCATTAAAATACCACAAAGTAACTTATCCTACTAGGAGAAGTGTTTGTGATCAGAGTACTCAGTTGTGGGTGATAACCTTTCAAGAAAACTCCAAAAAGAATCATAGCCGACTATAAGAAGTATTTCTTCTTCGAGTACTTAATTTAAGGTGGTAATTTTTCAGTAAAACACCACACAGAAGAATAGAACACCACTCTACGTGTTTCATGTCTGAATACTTCATTTATGGGTGGTAACCATTCAAGAAAACACCACAAAGCAAGCTATCCTTCTACAAGAAGTGTTTTTGTTCCGAGTACTTCATTTCCGAGTGGTAACTATTCAAGAAAATACTACAAAATATCTTATCCTACTATAAGAAGTGTTTCTGATCCCAGTACTTCATTTATGGGAGGTAACCTTTCAAGAAAACTCCACAAAGCATCAAAGCAGACTACGAGAAGTGTTTCTTCTTCGAGTACTTCATTTAAGGTGGTAACCTTTCAGTAAAACATCACAAACAAGCATAGAACACCACTCTAAGTGTTTCACGTCTGAGTACTTCATTTATGAGTAGTAACCATTCAAAAAAATACCACAAAGCAACCAATCCAAAGTGTTTCTTCTTCAAGTACTTCACAATTCATCAAAGCCGACTATGAGAAGTGTTTTTTCTTCAAGTACTTCATTTAAGGTGGTAACCTTTCAGTAAAACACCGCGCAGAAGTATATAACACCACTCTAAGTGTTTCATCTCTGAGTACTTCATTTATGAGTGATAACAATTCAAAAAAAACACCACAAAGCAACCTATCCTACTACGAGAAGTGTTTCTGATCCGAGTACTTCATTTACGAGTGGTAACCGTGCAAGAAAACACAACAAAACATCTTATCCTACTACGAGAAGTGTTTTTGATCCAAGTACTTCTTTTATGGGAGGCAACCTTTCAAGAAAACTCCACAATACATTAATAACTACTACGAGAAGGATTTCTTCTTCGAGTACTTCATTTAAGGTGGTAATCTTTCAGTAAAACATCACACACAAACATAGAATACTTCCCATAGCCTTATATGAGAAATATTTCTAATTTGAGTACTACGAGAAGGTTAGTAACATCTCAATCAAGCATCACAAAGCAAATTATCCTACTACGAGAAGTGTTTTCGATCCAAGTACTTCATTTATGAGAGGTAACCTTTCAAGAAAACTCCACAAAGCAACATAGTCTACTACGAGAAGTGTTTCTTCTTCGAGTACTTCATTTAAGGTGGTAACATTTCAGTAAAACACTGCACAGAAGAACAGAATACCACTCTAAGTATTTAATGTCTGAGTACTTATTTATGAATGGTAACCATTCAAGAAAAACCACAAAGCAAGCTATCCTACTACGAGTAGTGTTTCAGATCTAAGTACTTCATTTATGGGTGGTAACCATTCAACAAAACACCACAAAGTAACCTAATCGACTACGAGAAGTGTTTTTTATCTATATACTTAATTTATAGGTGGTAACCTTTCAAGAAAACTCTACTAAGCATCATAGCCTACTACGGGAAGTGTTTCTTCTTCGAGTACTTCATTTAAGGTGGTAACCTTTCAGTAAAACACCACGTAGAAGCATAAAACACAGCTCTAAGTATTTCATGTCCGAGTACTTCATTTATGGGTGGTAACGATTCAAGAAAACACCACAAAGCAATCTATCCTACTACGAGAAGTGTTTCAGATCAGAGTACTTCATTTACGGATGGTAACCAATCAAGAGAACACCAAAAAGCAACTTATTCTACTACGAGAAGTGTTTCTGATTCGAGTACTCCGTTTATGGGTGATAACCTTTTAGGAAAATTCCACAAAGCATCATAGCCGGCTACGTGAAGTGTTTCTTCTTCGAGTACTTCATTTAAGGTGATAAATTTTCAGTAAAACACCACGCAGAAGCATAGAACACCACTCTTAAGTGTTTCATGTCCGAGTACTTCATTTATTGGTGGTATCTATTCAAGAAAACACCACAAAACATCTTATCCTAATACGGGAAGTGTTTCTAATATGATTACTTAATTTACGGATGGTAATCATTCAAAGAAACTATCCTACAGCAGAAGTATTTCTATTTCGAGTACTAAATTTATTGATGGAAACCTTTCTTTAAAATTCCACAAAGCATCATAGGCTACTGTGAGAAGTGTTTCTGATCCGAGTACTACGAGAAGGGTAGTAACCTTTCACTAAAACACCACAAATAAACTTATCCTACTATGAGAGGTGTTTTTGATCTGAGTACTCCATTTGGGGGAGATAACCTTTCAAGAAAACTCCACAAAGCATCATAGTCAACTATGAGAAGTGTTTCTTCTTCGAGTACTACATTTAAGGTGGTAACCTTTCAGTAAAACACCACGCAGAAGCATAGGACACCACTCTATGTGTTTCATGTCTCAGTACTTCATTTATGGGTGGTAACCATTCAAGAAAACACCACAAAGCAGGCTATCCTACTATGAGAAATGTTTCTAATCCGAGTACCTCATTTACGAGTGGTAACCATTCAAGAAAACAATACAAAACATCTTATCCTACTACGAGAAGTGTTTCTTCTTCGAGTACTTCATTTAAGGTGGTAACTTTCAGTAAAACACCATACACAAGCATAGAACACCACTCTAAGTGTTTCATTTCTGAGTTCTTCATTTATGAGTGGTAACCATTCAAGTAAATACTACAAAACAACCTATCATACTACGAGAAGTGTTTATGATCCGAGTACCTCATTTACGAGTGGTACCCATTCAAAAAACACAACAAAACATATTATCCTACTACGAGAAGTGTTTTTGATCCGAATACTTGATTTATGGGTGGCAACCTTTGAATGCTCCCCCAAAGCATCATAGGCTAATACGTGAAGTGTTTCTTCTTAGAGTCATACATTTGAGGTGGCAACCTTTTAGTAAAACACAACGCAGAATCATAGAATACCACTTTAAGTGGTTCAAGTTCGAGTACTTCATTTATGGGTGGTAACCATTCAAAAGACATCCCAATGCAACTAGAATTGTTTCTTCTTCGAGTACTTCATTTAAGGTGGTAGCCTTTCACTAGAACACCACGCAAAAGCGTAGAATACCACTCTTAAGTGTTTCATGTCCAAGTACTTCATTTAGGAGTGATAACTATTCAAGAAAACACAACAAAGCACCTTATCTTACTACGACGAGTGTTTCTGATACAATTGCATCATTTACGAGTACTTCAAAAGACATCCGAGTACTTCATCGGCTATGATGCTTTATGGAGTTTTCTTGAAAGGTTATCACCCACAAATGGAGTACTCGAATCAGAACCACATCCCGTAGTAGGATAAGTTGCTTTGTGGTATTTTAGTGAAAGGTTACTACCTTTCTCGTAGTACTCGAATTAGAAACACATCTCGTGGTACGCTGTGATGCTTTATGCAATTTTAATGAAAGGTCACCCATAAATTGAGTACTCGGATATGAAACACTTTTGGAAGTAGGATAAATTGCTTTGTGATGTTTTCTTGAATGGTTACCACCCGTAAATGAAGTAATCATATCAGAAACACTTCTCGTAGTCGGATAAGATGTTTTGTGGTGTTTTCTTGAATACTTATCACCCCTAAATGAAGTACTCGAACATGAGACATTTAAGAGTGGTATTCTATGCTTTTGCGTGATGTTTTAGTGAAAGTCTACAACCTTAAGAAGAAGAAACACTTCTCGTAGTAGGCTATGATGCTCTGGAGAGTTTTCCTGAAAGAATACCACCCTTGCATGGAGTACTCAGACAGAAACACTTCTCGTGGTAGGATAAGTAGCTTTGTAATGTTTTCTTGAATGGTTACCATTCAGAAATGAAGTACTCGAACATGAACCACTTAGAGTGGTATTCCATAATTATGCGCAGTGTTTTAGTGAAAGGTTACCACCTTAAATTGAAGTACTCTAAGAAGAAACCCTTCTCGTATTAGGCTATGATGCTTTGTGGAGTTTTCAAAGGTTACCACCCATATCAAGTATTCGGATCAGAAACACTTCTCGTAGTAGGATAAGAAGTTTTGTTGTGTTTTCTTGAATGGGTACCCCTCGCAAATGAGGTACTTGGATCAGAAACACTTCTCGTAGTACGATAGGTTGCTCTGTGGTGTTTTCTTGAATGGTTACCACACATAAATGAAATACTCAGACATGAAACACATAGAGTGGTGTTCTATTCTTCTGCGTTGTGTTTTACTGAAAGGTTACCACCTTAAATGAAGTACGTGAAGAAGAAACACTTCTCGTAGTGGCTATGATGTTTGTGGAGTTTTCTTGAATGGTTATCACCCACAAACGGAGTATTTAGATCAGAAACACTTCTCCTAATAGGATAAGTTTATTTGTGGTGTTTTAGTTAAAGGTTACTACCCTTCTCGTAGTACTCGGATCAGAAATATTTCTCATAGTATGCTATGATACTTTGTGGAATTTTAATGAAAGGTTTTCATTCATAAATTAAGTACTCGGATTAGAAACACTTCTGGTTGTAGGTTAAGTTTCTTTGAATGGTTATCATCCGTAAATGAAGTAATCATATTAGAAACACTTCTCGTAGTAGGATAAGATGTTTTGTGGTGTTTTCTTGAATAGTTAACACCCCTAAATGAAGTACTCGGACATGAAACACTTAAGAGTGGTGTTCTATGCTTCTGCGTTGTATTTTACTGAAAGTTTATCACCTTAAATGAAGTATCGAAGAAGAAACACTTCTCATGGCCGGCTATGATGCTTTGTGGATTTTTCCTGAAAGGTTATCACCCATAAATGGAGTACTTGGACCATAAAGACTTTGTAGTAGGATAAGTTGCTTTTTGGTGTTTTCTTGAATGGTTACCACCCGTAAACAAAGTAATCGTATCAGAAACACTTCTCGTAGTAGGATAAGATGCTTTGTGGTATTTTCTTGATTACTTACCACCCCTAAATGAAGTACTCTGACATGAAACACATAAGAGTGGTATTATATGCATTTGTGTGGTGTTTTTGTGAAAGGCTACCACGTTAAATGAAGCACTCGAAGGAGAAACACTTCTCGTAGTAGGCTATGATGCGTTAGGGAGTTTTCCTGAAAGGTTACCACCCATAAATGGAGTACTCGGATCAGAAACATTTCTTGTGGTGGGATAAGTTGCTTTGTGCTGTTTTCTTGAATGGTTACAGCACATAAATGAAGTACTCGGACATGAACCACTTAAAGTGGTATTCTGTGATGCTTTATGGAGTTTTCAAAGGTTACCACCCATAAATCAAATATTTGAATTAGAAATACTTCTCTTAGTAGGATAAGATGTTTTGTTGTGTTTTCTGGAATGGGTACCACTCGCAAATGAGGTACTCGGATCAGTAACACTTCTCGTAGTAGGATAGGATGTTTTGTGATATTTTCTTGAATGATTATCACCTATAAATGAAGTACTCAGATATGAAACACTTAGAGTGGTGTTCTCTGCTTCTGCGTGGTGTTTTAGTGAAAAGTTACCACCTTAAATGAAGTACTCGAAGAAGAAACACTTCTCGTAGCCAGCTATGATGCTTTGTGGAGTATTCTTGAAAGGTTATCACCCATAAATGGAGTACTCAGATCAGAAACAGAAACATTTCTTGTAGTTGGATGAGTTTGTTTTTGGTGTTTTCTTGATTGGTTACCACCCGTAAATGAAGTACTCATATCTGAAATACTTGTAGTAGGATAGGTTGCTTTGTGGTGTTTTCTTGAATCGTTACCACTCATAAATGAAGTACTCAGACATGAAACACTTAGAGTGGGTATTCTATGCTTCGGCGTGATGTTTTACTGAAAGGTTATCAGATCAAATGAAGTACTCAAAGAAGAAACACTTCTCGTAGTAGTCTATGATGCTTTGTGGCGTTTTCTTGAAATGTTCCTCCAAAAATTGTAGTACTTTGATCAGAAACGCTACGCGTAGTAGGATAAGATGTTTGTAGTGTTTTTTTGAATGGTTACCATCCATAAATGAAGTACTCAGACATGAAACAAGTAGGAGTGGTGTTCTATGCTTCTGCGCGGTGTTTTACTGAAAGGTTACACCTTAAATGAAGTACTCGAAGAAGAAACACTTCTCGTAGTCAGCTATGATGCTTTGTGGAGTTTTCTTGAAAGGTTATCACCCACAAACGAAGTACTCGGATCAGAACCACATCCCGTAGTAGGATTAGTTGCTTTGTGGTGTTTTATTGAAAGGTTACTACCTTTCTCGTAGTACTCGGATCAGAAACACTTCTCATGGTACGCTATGATGCTTTATGGAATTTTAATGAAAGGTTACCACCCATAAATCGAGTACTTAGATATGAAACAATTTCGGTAGTAGGATAAATTGCTTTGTGATGTTTTTTTGAATGGTTACCACTCGTAAATGAAGTAATCGTATCAAAAACACTTCTCGTAGTCAGATAAGATGCTTTGTGGTGTTTTCTTGAATAGATCCCACCCCTAAATGAAGTACTCGAACATGAGACATTTAAGAGTGGTATTATATGCTTTTGCGTAATGTTTTAGTGAAAGGCTATCACCTTAAGAAGAAGAAACACTTCTCATAGTAGGATATGATACTTTGGGGAGTTTTCACCACCCATAAATAGAGTACTCGGATCAGAAACACTTCTCGTGGTAGGATAAGTAGCTTTGTGTTGTTTTCATGAATGATTACCACGCAGAATTGAAGTACTGGGACATGAACCACTTGAAGTGATATTCTATAATTATGCGTGGTGTTTTAGTGAAAGGTTACCACCTTAATTGAAGTACTCTAAGAAGAAACACTTCTCGAATTAGGTTATGATGCTTTGTGGAGTTTTCAAAGGTTACCACCCATAAATCAAGTATTCGGATCAGAAACACTTCTCGTAGTAGGATAAGATGTTTTGTTGTGTTTTCTTGAATGGGTACCACTCGCAAATGAGGTACTCGGATCTAAAACACTTCTCGTAGTACAAAAGATTGCTTTGTGGTGTTTTCTTGAATGGTTACCACCCATAAATGAAGTACTCAGACATGAAACCCTTAGAGTGGTGTTCTATTCTTCTGTGTGGTGTTTTACTGAAAGGTTACCACCTTAAATGAAGTACTCAAAGAAGAAATACTTCTTATAGTAGGCTATGATGCTTTTTGGAGTTTTCTTGAAAGGTTACCTCCCTTAAATAAAGTGCTTGTATCAAAAGCACTTCATGTAGTAGGATAAGATGTTTTGTAGTGTTTTCTTTAATGGTCACCACTTGTAAATGAAGTACTCGGATCAGAAACACTTCTCGTAGTAGGATAGTTTGCTTTGTGGTATTTTCTTGAATGGTTACCACCCATAAATGAAGTACTCATGCATGAAACAGTTAGAGTGGTGTTCTATGCTTCTGCGCGGTGTTTTAGTGAAAGGTTACCACCTTAAATGAGGTTCTCTAAGAAGAAACACTTCTCACAATCGGCTATGATGCTTTGTGGAGTTTTCTTGAAAGGTAATCATCCACAGACGGAGTACTCGGATCAGAAACACTTCTCGTAGTAGGATGAGTTGCTTTGTGGTGTTCTATGCTTGTGTGTGTTGTTTTACTGAAAGTTACCACCTTAAATGAAGTACTCGAAGAAGAAACACATCTCGTAGTAGGCTATGATGCTTTTCGAAGTTTTCTTAAAAGATTACCTCCCATAAATGAAGTACTTGGATCAGAAATATTTCTAATAGTAGTATAAGATGTTTTGTATTGTTTTCCTAAATAGTAACCACTCGTAAATGAAGTACTCGGATTAGAAATCCTACTCGTAGTAGGATAGCTTGCTTTGTTGTGTTTTCTTGAATGGTTACCATTCATAAATGAAGTACTCAAACATGAAACACTTAGAGTGGTATTCTATGCTTCTGCGTGGTGTTTTACTGAAAGGTTACCACCTTAATGAAGTACTCGAAGAAGAAACACTTCTCGTAGTGGCTATGATGCTTTGTGGAGTTTTCTAGAAAGGTTATCACTCACAAACGAAGTACTCAGATAAAAAACACTTCACATTGTAGGATAAGTTTATTTGTGGTGTTTTAGTGAAAGGTTACTACCCTTCTCGTAGTACTCGAATCAGAAACACTTCTCGTAGTAGGCTATGATGCTTTGTAGAATTTTAATGAAAGGTTTCCATCCATCAATTGAGTACTCGGAACAGAAACACTTCTGGTAGTAGGATAAGTTTCTTTGAATGATTACCCCCCCGTAAATGAAGTAATCATATTAGAAACACTTCTCGTAGTAGGATAAAATGCTTTGTGGTGTTTTCTTGAATGGTTACCACCCCTAAATGAAGTACTCGGACTTGAAACACTTAAGAGCTGTGTTCTATGCTTCTGCGTGGTGTTTTACTGAAAGTTTATCACCTTTAATGAAGTACTCGAAGAAGAAACACTTCTCGTAGCCGGCTATGATGCTTTGTGGAGTTTTCCTGAAAGGTTATCACTCATAAATAGAGTACTCGGATCAGAAACAATTCTTATAGTAGGATAAGTTGCTTTTTGGGGTTCTCTTGATTGGTTACCACCTGTAAATGTACTCTGATTTGAAACACTTCTCGTAGTAGGATAGGTTGCTTTGTGGTGTTTTCTTGAATCATTACCACCCATAAATGAAGTACTCTGACATGAAACACTAAGAATTGTGTTCTATGCTTCTTTGTGGTGTTTTCCTGAAAGGATACCACACTAAATGAAGTACTCGAAGAAGAAACACTTATCGTAGTAGACTATGATGCTTAGTGGAGTTTTCTTGAAAGGTTACCACCTATAAATGAAGTACTTGAATAAAAAACACTTCTCGTAGTAGGATAGGTTGTTTTGTGGTGTTTTCTTGAATGGTTACCACCCATAAATGAAGTAATCAGATCTGAAACTTCCCGTAGTCGAATTGGTTGCTTTGTGGTTTTTTCTTGAATGGTTACCACCATAAATAAAGTACTCAGATCTGAAACACTTCTCGTAGTAGGATAGGTTATTTTGTGGTGTTTTCTTGAATCGTTACCACCCATAAATAAAGTACTTAGACATGAAACACTTAAAGTGGTATTTTATGATTCTGCGTGGTGTTTTAGTGAAAGGTTACCACCTTAAATGAAGTACTCTAAGAAGAAGCCCTTTTCGTATTAGGCTGTGATGCTCTGTGGATATTTCAGAGGTTACCATCCATAAATCAAGTATTAGAATAAGAAACACTTGTCGTAGTAGGATAAGTTGCTTTGTGGTGTTTTATTGAGATGTTGCTACTCTTCTCGTAGTACTCGAATCAGAAATACTTCTCATATAAGGCTATGATGCTTTGTGGAATTTTCATGAAAGGTTACCACCCATAAATTGAGTATTGGGATCAGAAACACTTCACGTAGTAAGATAAGATGTTTTGTACCGTTTTCTTGAATGGTTACCAACCGTAAATGAAGTAATCGTATCAGAAACACTTCTTGTAGTAGGATAAAATGCTTTGCGGTATTTTCTTGAATAGTTGTCACCCCTAAATGAAGTACTCGGACATGAAACACATAAGAGTGGTATTCTATGCTTTTGTGTGGTGTCTTAGTGAAAGGCTACCATCTTAAATGAAGTACTCGAAGGAGAAACACTTCTCGTAGTAGCATAGGATGTTTTGTAGTGTTTTCTGGAATGGTTACCACCCGTAAATAAAGTAATCGTATAAGAAACACTTCTCGTAGTAGGATAAGATGTTTTGTGGTGTTTTCCTGAATAATTACCACCCCTAAATGAAGTACTTGGACATGAAACACATAAGAGTGGTATTATATGCTTTTGTGCGGTATTTTAGTGAAAGGTTACCACCTTAAATAAAGTACTCGAAGGAGAAACACTTCTCGTAGTAGGCTATGATTCTTTGGGGAGTTTTTCTGAAAGGTAACCACCCATAAATGGAGTACTCGTATCAGAAACACTTCTCGTAGTCGGGTAAGATGATTTGTGGTGTTTTCTTGAATAGTATTTTATGCTTTTGCATGATTTTTAGTGACAAGCTACCACCTCAAGAAGAAGAAACACTTATCGTAGTGGGCAATAATGCTTTGGGGAGTTTTCCTTAAGGGATACCACCCATAAATGAAGTAATCAGATCAGAAACAGTTCTCGTGGTAGGATAAGTAGCTTTGTGTTGTTTTCTTCAAAAGGTTACCATCTAGAAAATAAGTACTTGGACATGAACCACTTAAACTGGTATTATATAATTATGTGTGGTTTTTTAGTGAAAGATTACCACCTTAAATTAAGTACTCTAAGAAGAAACCCTTCTCGTATTAGGCTATGATTCTTTGTGGAGTTTTCAATGGTTATCACCCATAAATCAAGTATTCGGATCAGAAACACTTCTCATAGTAGGATAAGATGTTTTGTTGTGTTTTCTTGAATGGGCACCACTCGTAAATGAGGTACTTGGATCAGAAACACTTCTCGTAATAGTATAGCTTGCTTTGTGTTGTTTTCTTGAATGGTTACCACCCATAAATGAAGTACTCAGACATGAAGCAAGAGTGGTGTTCTATGCTTCTGCGCGGTGTTTTAGTGAAATGTAACCACCTTAAATGAAGTACACGAAGAAGAAAAACTTCTCCAGTCGGCTATGATGCTTTGTGGTGTTTTCTCGAAAGGTTATCATCCACAAACAGAGTACTCAGATCAGAAACACAGTTGCTTTGTGGTGTTTTACTGAAAGTTACCACCTTAAATGAAGTACTCGAAGAAGAAACACTTCTTGTAGTAGGCTATGATGTTTTCTGGAGTTTTCTTGAAAGAATACCTCCCATAAATGAAATACTTTCATCAGAAACACTACGCATATTTGGATAATATATTTGTAGTGTTTTCTTGAATGGTTACCACTTATAAATGAAGTACTCGGATCAGAAACACTTCTCAAAGTAGGATAAAATGTTTTGTAGTGTTTTCTTGAATGGTTACCACTCGTAAATGAAGTACTCAGATTAGAAACACTTCTCATAGTAGGATAGCTTGCTTTGTGATGTTTTCTTGAATGGTTACCATTAATAAACAAAGTACTCAGACATAAAACACTTAGAGTGGTGTCCTATGCTTCCGCGTGGTGTTTTACTGAAAGGTTACCACCTTAAATGAAGTACTAAAAGAAGAAACACTTCTCGTAGTCTGCTATGATGCTTCGTGGAGTTTTCTTGAAAGGTTATCACCCACAAACGAAGTTCTCAGATCAGAAACACTTCTCATTGTAGGATAAGTTTATTTGTGATGTTTTAGTGAAAGGTTACTACCCTTCTCGTAGTACTCGGATCAGAAACACTTCTCGTAGTAGGCTATGATGCTTTGTGGAATTTTAATGAAAGGTTTCCATCCATAAATTGAGTACTCGGATCAGAAACACTTCTAGTAGAAGTTTCTTTGAATGGTTACCACCCGTAAATAAAGTAATCATATTAGAAACACTTCTAGTAGTAGGATAAGATACTTTGTGGTGTTTTCTTGAATAGTTACCACCCCTAAATGAAGTACTCGGACATGAAACACTTAAGAGTGGTGTTCTATGCTTCTGCGTGTTGTTTTACTGAAAGTTTATCACCTTAAGTAAAGTACTCGAAGAAGAAACACTTCTCATAGCCGATTATGATGCTTTGTGGAGTTTTCCTGAAAGGTTATCACCCATAAACTGAGTACTCGAATCAGAAACACTTTTTGTAGTAGGATAAGTTGCTTTTTGGTGTTCTCTTGATTGGTTACCACCCGTAAATGAAGTACTTTAATCTGAAACACTTCTCGTATACCACCCATAAATGAAGTAATCGGACATGAAACACTTAGAGTTGTGTTCTATGCTTCTTCCTGGTGTTTTACTGAAAGGTTACCACATTAAATGAAGTACTCGAAAAAGAAACACTTATAAATGAAGGTTTCTTGAAAGGTTTCCACTTATAAATGAAGTACTTGAATCAAAAACATTTCTCGTAGTAGGATAGGTTGCTTTGTGGTGTTTTCTTGAATGGTTACCATCCATAAATGAAGTAATCAGATTTGAAACACTTCCTGTAGTCGGATTGGTTGCTTTGTAGTTTTTTCTTGAATGGTTCCCACCCATAAATGAAGTACTCAGATCTGAAACACTTATCGTAGTAGAATAGGTTTCTTTGTGGTGTTTTCTTGAATCGTTACCATCAATAAATGAAGAAATTATACATGAAACACTTAGTGGTGTTCTATGATTCTACGTGGTGTTTTATTGAAAGGTGGTACCACCTTAAATGAAGTACTCTAAGAAGAAGCCCTTCTCGTATTAGGCTGTGATGCTTTGTGGATTTTTCAGAGGTTACCACCCATAAATCAAGTATTAGGATTTTTCAGAAACACATATGGTATTAGGATAAGTTTCTTTGAATGGTTACCACGCGTAAATGAAGTAATCATATTAGAAACACTTCTCGTAGTAAGATAAGATGCTTTGTGGTGTTTTCTTGAATAGTTACACCCCTAAATGAAGTATCCGGACATGAAACACTTAAGAGTGGTGTTCTATGCTTGTGCGTGGTGTTTCACTGAAAGTATATCACCTTAAATGAAGTACTCGAAGAAAAAACACTTCTCGTAGCCGGCTATGATGCTTTGTGGAGTTTTCCTGAAAGGTTATCACCCATAAATAGACTACTCGGATCAGAAACACTTCTCGTAGTAGGATAGGTTGCTTTGTGATGTTTTCTTGAATCGTTACCACCCTTAAATGAAGTACTCGGACATTAAACACTTAGAGTTGTGTTCTATGCTTCTCCGTGGTGTTTACTTAAAGTTTACCACCTTAAATGAAGTACTCGAAGAAGAAACACTTCTCGTAGTAGGCTATGATGCTTAGTGGAGGTTTCTTGAAAGGTCTCCACTTATAAATGAAGTACTTGAATCAGAAACATTTCTCGTAGTAGGATAGGTTGCTTTGTGTTGTTTTCTTCAAAAGGTTACCATCTAGAAAATAAGTACTTGGACATGAACCACTTAAACTGGTATTATATAATTATGTGTGGTGTTTTAGTGAAAGGTTACCATCTTAAATTAAGTACTCTAAGAAGAAACCCTTCTCGTATTAGGCTATGATTCTTTGTGGAGTTTTCAATGGTTACCACCCATAAATGAAGTACTCAGATCTGAAACATTTCTCGTAATACAATAGGTTGCTTTGTGGTATTTTCTTGAATGGTTACCACCCATAAATGAAGTACTCAGATCTGAAACACTTCTCGTAGTAGGATAGCTTGCTTTGTGGTGTTTTCTTGAATGGTTACAACCCATAAATGAAGTACTCGGACGTGAAACCATTAGAGCGGTGTTCTATGCTTTTGCGCAGTGTTTTACTGAAAGGTTACCAACTTAAATGAAGTACTCGAAGAAGAAACACTTCTCTTAGTAGGCTATGATTGCTTTGTGGAGTTTTCTTGAAAGGTAACCTCTCATAAATGAATTACTTGGATCAGAAACACTTCTCGTTGTAGGATAAGTTGCTTTGTGGTGTTTTATTGAGATGTTACTACCCTTCTCGTAGTACTCGAGTCAGAAATACTTCTCATATAAGGCTATGATGCTTTGTGGAATTTTCTTGAAAGGTTCTCACCCATAAATTGAGTACTGGGATCAGAAACACTTCACGTAGTAGGATAAGATGTTTTGTACCATTTTCTTGAATGGTTACCAATCGTAAATGAAGTGATCGTATCAGAAACACTTCTCGTAGTAGGATATGATGCTTTGCAGTATTTTCTATGAAACACATAAGAGTGGTATTCTATGCTTTTGTCTGGTGTTTTAGTGAAAAGCTACCACCTTAAATGAAGTACTCGAAAGATAAACACTTCTCATAGTAGCATATGATGTTTTGTAGAGTTTTCTTGAAAGGTTACCACCCGTAAACAAAGTAATCGTACCAGAAATACTTCTCGTAGTAGGATAAGATGCTTTGTAATGTTTTCTTGAATAGTTACCACCCCTAAATGAAGTACTTGGACATGAAACACATAAGAGTGGTATTATATGCTTTTGTGCGGTGTTTTAGTGAAAGGCTACCACCTTAAATGAAATACTCGAAGGAGAAACACTTCTCATGGTAGGCTATGATGCTTTGGGGAGTTTTCCTGAAAGGTTACCACCCATAAATAGAGTACTCACATCAGAAACACCTCTCGTGGTAGGATAAGTTGCTTTGTGTTGTTTTCTTGAATGGTTACCACCCAGAAATGAAGTACTCGGATATGAACCACTTAAAGTGGCATTATATGATTATGTGTGGTGTTTTAGTAAAAGGTTACCACCTTAAATGGAGTACTCTAAGCAGAACCCTTATCGTATTAGGCTATGTTGCTTTTTGGAGTTTTCAAAGGTTACAACCCATAAATCAAGTATTCGGATCAGAAACATTTCTCGTAGTAGGATAAGATGTTTTGTTTTGTTTTCTTGAATGGGTACCACTCGTAAATGAGGTACTCGGATCAGAAACATTACTCATAGTAGGGTTGGTTGCTTTGTGGTGTTTTCTTGAATGTTTATCACCCATAAATGAAGTACTCGAACATGAAACACTTAGAGTGATGTTCTATGTTTCTGTGTGATGTTTTTTCTGAAAGGTTACCACCTTAAATGAAGTACTCGAAGAAGAAACACTTCTCGTAGCCGGCTATGATGCTTTGTGGAGTATTCTTGAAAGGTTATCATCCATAAACAGAGGACTTGGATCAGAAACATTTCTTGTAGTAGGATGAGTTTGTTTTTGGTGTTTTCTTGATTGGTTACCACCCGTAAATGAAGTACTCAGATCTGAAATACTTATTGTAGTAGGATAGGTTTCTTTGTGGTGTTTTCTTGAATCGTTACCACTCATAAATGTAGTGCTCAAACATGAAACACTTCGAGTGAGTATTCTATGCTTCGGCGTGATGTTTTACTGAAAGATTACCAGCTTAAATGAAGTACTCGAAGAAGAAACACTTCTCGTAGTAGGCTATGATGCTTTGTGGAGTTTTCTTGAAAGGTTACCTCCCATAAATGAAGTACTTTGATCATAAACACTACGCATAGTAGAATAAGATATTTGTAGTGTTTTCTTGAATGGTTACCACTTAAAAATGAAGTACTCGGATCAGAAACACTTCTCGAAGTAGGATAGCTTGCTTTGTGGTATTTTCTTGAATAGTTACCATCCATAAATGAATTACTCAAACATGAAACACATAAGAGTGGTGTTCATTGCTTTTGCGCGGTGTTTAACTGAAAGGTTACACCGTAAATGAAGTACTCGAAGAAGAAACACTTTTCGTAGTCGGTTATGAGCCAATGATGTTTTGTGGAGTTTTCTCGAAAGAGGTTATCACCCAAAAACAAAGTACTCGGATCAGAAACACTTCTCGCAATACGCTATGAAGCATTATGGACTTTTAATGAAATTTACCACCCATAAATTGAGTACTCGGATCAGAAAAACTTATGGTAGTAGGATAAGTTGCTTTGTGACGTTTTCTTGAATGGTTAATGAAGTAATCGTATCAGAAACACTTCTCAAAGTCGGATAAGTTGCTTTGTGATGTTTTCTCGAATGGTTACCACCCGTAAATGATGTAATTGTATCAGAAACACTCCTCCTAGTAAGATAAGGTGCTTTGTTGTGTTTTCTTGAATAGTTATCACTCCTAAATGAAGTACTCGGACATGAAACACTTGAGAGTGCTATTCTATGCTTTTACGTGATGTTTTAGTGAAAGGCTACCATCTCAAGAAGAAGAAACACTTCTCGTAGTAAGCTATGATGCTTTGGGGAGTTTTCCTGAAAGGATACCAACCATAAATGGAGTAATTGGATCAAAAACAAATCTCGTGGTAGATAAGTAGCTTTGTGTTGTTTTCTTCAAAAGGTTACCACCCAGAAATGAAGTACTTGGACATGAACCACTTAAAGTGGTATTCTATAATTATGCATGGTGTTTTAATGAAAAGTTGCCACCTTAAATGAAGTACTATAAGAAGAAACCCTTCTCGTATTTGGCTATGATGCTTTGTGGAGTTTTCAAAGGTTACCACCCATAAATCAAGTATTCGGATCATAAACACTACTCGTAGTAGGATAAGATGTTTTGTTGTATTTTTTTGAATGGGTACCACTCGCAAATGAGGTACTCGGATCAGAAACACTTGTCATTGTAGGATAGGTTGCTTTGTAGTGTTTTCTTGAATGGTTACCACCCATAAATGAAGTACTTAGACATGAAACACTTAGAGTGGTGTTCATTCTTCTGCGCGGTGTTTTACTGAAAGGTCACCACCTTAAATGAATTACTCGAAGAAGAAACACTTCTCGCCGTCGGCTATGATGCTTTGTGGAGTTTTTTAGAAAGGTTATCATCTAGAAATGGAGTACTCGGATCATAAACACTTCTCATAGTAGGATGAGTTGCTTTGTGGTATTTTAGTAAAAGGTTACTACCCTTCTCGTAGTACTCGGATCAGAAACACTTCTCGTAGTAGCTTATGATGCTTTATGAAATTTTAATGAAAGGATTTCACTCATAAATTGAGTACTCGGATCAGAAACACTTCTTGTAGTAGGATAAGTTGCATTGTGATGTTTTCTCGAATGGTTACCACCCGTAAATGATGTAATCGTATCAGAAACACTTCTCGTAGTAAGATAAGATGCTTTGTTGTGTTTTCTTGAATAGTTACCACCCCTAAATGAAGTACTCGGACATGAAATATTTAAGAGTGGAATTCTATGCTTTTGCGTTGTGTTTTAGTGAAAGGCTACCACCTTAAATGAAGTACTCGAAGATGAAATAATTTTAGATGTAGGCTATGATGCTTTACTGAAAGGTTGCCACCTCAAATGTAGTACTCTAAGAAGAAACCCTTCTCGTATTAGGCTATGATGCTTTGGGAAGCTTTCAAAGGTTATCACCCATAAATCAAGTATTCGGATCAGAAAAACTTCTCGTAGTAGGATAAGATGTTTTGTTGTGTTTTTGAATGGGTACAACTCATAAATGAGGTACTCGAATCAGAAAAAATTATTGTATTGTGATAGGTTACTTTGTGGTATTTACTTGAATGGTTACCACCCATAAATGAAGAACTCAGAAATGAAACACTTAGAGTGGTGTTCTATGCTTGTGTGTGGTACTTTACTGAAAGTTACCACCTTAAATGAAGTACTCGAAGAAGAAACACTTCTCGTAGTAGGATAAGATGTTTTGTAGTGTTTTCTTGAATGGTTACCACTCGTAAATGAAGTACTCGGATTAGAAAAACTTCTCGTAGTAGGATAGCTTGTTTGTGGTGTTTTCTTGAATGGTTACCACCCATAAATGAAGTACTCAGACATGAAACACTTAGAATGGTGACCTATGCTTCTGTGTGGTGTTTTACTGAATGGTTACCACCTTAAATGAAGTACTCGAAGAAGAAACACTTCTCGTAGTCAACTATGATGCTTTGTGGAGTTTTTTGAAAGGTTATCATCCACAAACGGAGTACTCAGATCAAAAATACTTCTCATAGTAGGATAAGTTTATTTGTGGTGTTTTAGTGAAAAGTTACTACACTTCTCGTAGTACTCGGATCAGAAACACTTCTTGTAGTAGGATATGTTGCTTTGTGGTGTTTTCTTCAATCGTTACCACTCATAAATGAAGTGCTAAGACATGAGACACTTACAGTGGATATTCTATGCTTCGGCGTGATGCTTTACTAAAAGGTTACCAGCTTAAATGAAGTACTCGAAGAAAAACACTTCTCATAATAGCCTTTGATGCTTTGTGGAGTTTTCTTGAAAGGTTACCTGCCATAAATGAAGTACTTTGATCAGAAACACTACACGTAGTACGATAGCTTGCTTTGTGGAGTTTTCTTGAATGTTTATCATTCATAAATGAAGTACTTAGACATGAAACTCATAAGAGTGGTGTTCAATGCATCTGCGCAATGTTTAACTAAAAGGTAACACCTTAAATGAATTACTCGAAAAAGAAACACTTTTCGTAGTCGGCTATGATGCTTTGTGGAGTTTTCTTGAAAGGTTATCACCAAAAATGGAGTACTCGAAGAAAAAACACTTCTCGTAGTAGGAAGATGTTTTGTTGTGTCTTCTTGAATGGTTACCACTTATAAATGAAGTACTCAGATTAGTAGGATATCTTACTTTGTGGTGTTTTCTTGAATGATTACCACCCATAAAAGAAGTACTCGGACATGAAACACTTAGAGTGGTGTCCTATGCTTCTGCGTGGAGTTTTACTAAAAGGTTACCACCTTAAATGAAGTACTCGAAAAAGAAACACTTCTCGTAGTAGGCTATGATGCTTTTTGGAGTTTCTTGAAAGGTTATCACCCACAAACAGAGTACTCAGATCAAAAACACTTCTCATGGTAGGATAAGTTTATTTGTGGTGTTTTAGTGAAAGGTTACTACCCTTCTCGTAGTACTCGAATCAGAAACACTTATCGTAGTAGGCTATGATGCTTTGTGGGATTTTAATGAAAGGTTTCCATCCATAAATTGAGTACTCGGATCAGAAACATTTCTGGTAGTAGGATAAGTTTCTTTGAATGGTTACCACCCGTAAATGAAGTAATCATATTAGAAATACTTCTCGTAGTAGGATAAGATGCTTTGTGATGTTTTCTTGAATAGTTATCACCCCTAAATGAACTACTCGGACATGAAACACTTAAGAGTGGTGTTCTGTGCTTCTGGGTGGTATTTAGTGATAGTTTATCACCTTAAATGAAGTACTCGAAAAAGAAACACTTCTCGTAGCAGGCTATGATGCTTTGTGGAGTTTTCCTGAAAGGTTATCACCCATAAACGGAGTACTCAGATCAGAAACACTTCTTGTAGTAAGATAAGTTACTTTTTGGTGTTCTCTTGATTGGTGACCACTCGTAAATGTACTTTGATTTGAAACACTTCTCGTAGTAGGATAGGTTGCTTTGTGGTGTTTTCTTGAATCGTTACCACTCATAAATGAAGTACTCGGACATGAAACACTTAGAGTTGTGTTCTATGCTTCTACGTGGTGTTTTACTGAAAGGTAACCACATTAAATGAAGTACTCAAAGAAGAAACACTTCTCGTAGTAGGTTATGATGTTTAGTGGAGTTTTCTTGAAAGATTATCACCTATAAATGAAGAACTTGGATAAAAAACACTTCTCGTAGTAGGATAGGTTGCTTTGTGGTGTTTTCTTGAATGGTAACTACCAATAAATGAAATACTCATATCTGAAACACTTCTCGTAGTCGAATAGGTTGCTTTGTGGTGTTTTCTTGAATGGTTACCACCTATAAATGAAGTACTCAGATCTGAAACACTTCTCGTAGTTGGATAGGTTTCTTTGTGGTGTTTTCTTGAATTATTACCACCCATAAATGAAGTACTCAGACATGAAACACTTAAAGCGGTATTCTATGATTCTGCGTGGTGTTTTAGTGAATGGTTACCACCTTAAATGAAGTACTCTAAAAAGAAACCCTTCTCGTATTAGGTTGTGATGCTTTGTGGATTTTTCAGAGGTTACCACCCATAAATCAAGTATTAGGCTCAGAAGCAAATCTCTCAGTATGATAAGAAGCTTTGTGGTGTTTTAATTACTCGGATATGACGCACTTAGAGTGATATTCTATGCATCTTCGTGATATTTTAGTGGAAGGTTACCACCCTTAAATTAAGTACTAGAAGAAGAAACACTTCTTGTAGTAGGCTATGATGCTTTGTGGAGTTTTCTTGAAAGGTTACCACCCATAAATGATGTACTCACGTCAAAAACACTTCTGATGATAGGATAAGATATTTTGTGGTATTTCTTGAATGGTTACCACCCGTAAATGAAGTACTCGAATCAGAAACACTTATCGTAGTAGTATAAGATGTTTTGTATGGCTTTCTTGAATGGTTACCACCCGTAAATGAAGTACTCGAATCAGAAACACTTCTCGTAGTAGAATAGATTGTTTTGTGGTGTTTACTTGAATGGTTACCATCTGTGTTACGCAGATTCATTAAAAATACAACCGAATTCGTATCTGATACGAACGGACGCAGAATTTTCGCACCGGACGCGATACAATGCGTATTTTGATGAGTCCTATTATTTTACAATTCATTCACGTAAAAGAAGAGACAACGAGTGTATCAATCATTATTATAATACTTTATGAATCAAACATGAAAGTTGAAGTCAAAAGTTCAATTGACTGATGGATATATTAGAAGTTAAAAGGCACATAAATTAATGAATCAACAGTTAATAAGAGAGAGAATGAGTGTATATTAGAATTTCTCAGTTATTAATTTTGTTAATTGTATTTATTAATTTATATGATTTTTAATGTGACTTTTTTTATCGCCGCACCCGTATACGTGATTTTCTAGAATTATCGTGTCCCCGCACCCGCACTCATGCAACCCACGTTACCATCCATAAGTGAAGTACATAGGCATGAAACACTTATGGTGGTATTCTATGTGTATGCTTAGTGTTTTACTGAAAGGTTGCCTCCTTAAATGAAGTACTTGAAGAATAAAAACTTTTCGTAGTAGGCTATGATTCTTTGTGGAGTTTTCTTGAAAGGTTACAACTCATAAATAATGTACTTGGATCAGAAACACTTCTTGTAGTAGGATAAGATGTTTTGTGATATTTTCTTGAATGGTTACCACCCAGAAATGAAGTACTCGAACATGAACCACTTAAAGTGGTATTCTATGATTTTGTGTGGTGTTTTAGTGAAAGCTTACCACCTTAAATGAAGTACTTTAAGAAGAAACCCTTCTTATATTAGGCTATGATGCTTTGTGGAATTTTCAAATGTTGCCACCCAAAAATCAAGTATTCAGATCAGAAACACATCTCGTAGTATGATAAGATGTTTTGTGGTGTTTTCTTGAATAGTTTGTTGGGTTACGAACAGTTCAAAACCCGTCAATTGGCCTAAGCAGCGAAAAGACCGTGAAACAAAAAATTTACGCCTAACTTAAGCCAAGGATTAAATAGGGTATGTCAGATAAACCACGGAGGGTGTCCACCTCCCGTTTATCTCTAACATCAAAACCCTACTTAATCCGTAAACAGATCTACTCCTTAATTGAATTCTAAAACTTTAATCTACTTACAAATTAAATAGATTAATATAACATTAATAGCTTGATCCAAATTCGAATTGGATCGCAAAAGATTCGAAAGGCCGAATTACAGACGCTCTTATCCTTGGAGTATCAGACGTCTGATACCTCTATTGGATGTCCATTAGGACGACTAGAGAGCGGCTTACTTCTTCTGCTAGAAATACCAAAAGCCGCGATATCTCGCAAAAACACTATTCACCACCGAGATACGAACTAAATAAAATATCTTCGTGACTCGCAGTTATCCAAATGAGGAATACCGCTCTTTCACAAAAATACTATTTTTCGAATTCCATAAACAATCGTATACGAGAAAGAGAGAAAGTATATTTATCGATACGATCCTGATTTAATAGATACGAGTCGATTTTGGTGCTTCTTTCTCTCTCCCCCACCCCTCTATTTATAGCAAAATGAGGAGGTGTACTTTTTACAAAAAAATCCTTGGAAAATGTAAATTTCCAAAAATACCCTAAGGATAAGCATGATGACATGGAAAAAAATTTCACAAAAATATCTCTCATCTCTTTGCCGACCTCATTTATTATTATTTTATTTATTTATTTTTAATTATTTTTTTAATTAATTTTTAATTAAGGTTTTAATTTGATAATGACTTTCTCCCAAATTCAAAACCATAATCAATATTTAAAATATAAATCAAATATATATAAATATACATAAACATGTAATTGTTCTCAACAATTATATTTCTCAGGGTTTGGTATTTGTTTCGTTGTGATATGATTTTATACA
>CAXKVX010000454.1:0-64326 GCA_964058865.1 Eleocharis quinqueflora | reverse complement strand
AAAAGAAGAATAACAGCAAACAAAAATTTTAAACAAGCTAAAAGTAGCTATCCAATATCCATTGAGCAACTATATATTATATCCTCTATTCCATACATACATCAAGCCAAAGTTCAAGCTAACAGCAAAAAGCTAATTTGAAAATTAACATGTAAAAACAAACTATCTGATGATGACAGCTGCATTTCTCAAAGCCAAGTAGCGTTGCACATGCTCATTCGGCAGATTTCTGACCCGTTTGAACACCTCTGGATCAGCATACCGCAGCTTTGTCCTCGGATCTACATATGGAGCCTACATTAAATACGTAAGCTATGGTCAAAATGCTGAAAATGTTGAAGAATAGAAAGAAAGAGAATGAAGAAAGAACCCAAGAGACCAATACGGGGATCCCTTGACCAGTATCAGTCTAATTTCACAAATGGAACTGAAAATAAATATCAGTGCCCTGAGTCAACGTCCAATTTATTGTTCCTTTCATTTTTAAGATTCATTGGATAAAACCAATGTAATTATTCTATTCTAATATGTTATACCATTCTGTCACTGTATCGATTGTCTATTGCCAATCAGGTATGATGCTGGAACAAACCACTAAGTCTTGTCTCAGTGGTGTCAGTTTCATTCTTCTTGCAAAATTTATATAACCAACAACCAGAAAAGCTCGATAAAATACAAAAAATAAAAAGGAAGTAGTACATCACCTCAAAGCCAGTTATGTCACAGTATTTCTTTGGAGGATACATAGATGGAGTAGACTCAATACTCAAATCTGGTGGCAAGCAAAACAAGTGAATTAACCGATGATAACTTCAATAAAGAAAAAAAAAGCATTACCAGGACATGAATATTGTGTTCTAAACAAAACAGTATAGCACAAACCTAATTCCAACCTCGCATACTAAGTTCCCTAACCAGAACCACCCCCAAAATTAGCAATCTAATTGGTGCATTGATAACGTCCAAATGAATCTTTTAAGTGTTGAATATTGATTAAAATAGTAAGAAATAAGCACCATCTAAGCGAGCAAAAGAAATACTACTCTAATTCTAGGGCACTATCTCATTTTTTCGGATTCTGGTGTTACTATTTCCCTTACAGTTGAGTAATTATCTGACAATTAGGGGATCACAGGATTTACTCAAAAGGAATTGACAATTAATGGGGTAATTTACAACAATGATGGTCTGAAAAGTAGTAAAATGTACTAAATAATCCCCATTCCAATTGTATACATAAATTAAAGAAAATTAAAGCATTTTCCAGTGAAGAAATGAAAAGGAACGAGAGAGGAGCGTACAATTGGGTTCATCGGGAGGCAAGTTGAGGAAGTTGTCAGCTTGAAGGAGTTGCTTTAGATGCTTCCAGTATCGTGCTCTCGACTGTCCTTTCGGATACTTATCTCCCATTTGTACCCTCTTGAACGGCATCACCGGAGGAAGCACCAGCTCCGATCTCACCACATCCGGCTCCATTTCTTTCCTTTTCGCTTATTTCGTTCGTTCCACCTAGCTAGGGTTTTGTCTTCCCTCTCGAGTTCCGATTCCCCTTGTAAAAGAAGTGACCGGAGAGAGCGAGAGGGTTCGGATTCTCTACAATTTTTTAAAGTGGGGTTTAGAACGAGAGTATATTTTAGACTGTCCGATCTAAAACGCATTGTCCAGATCTACTTATTCAAGCATTTTAAAGTAGATGGGAGGTCGGTCCAAAGTCTTATTTGAACCGTATGATTTGGAGTCGATGATGAAATGGTGCAATCGTACAGCTTAGAGAGCATTTGGACCGATTCTGGTCCAAACCCATTTGGACCATTTCCCAGACCCAAAAGAAAAACGGAGAAGTAATTAATAGTAGTATAAGGTATTATACAGAAGGAATTAATGGCTAGCTATTAAACATTTTTCTTTATTGTAAATTGATGTGCTATTTAAGTATTTATGTATCACCGAACAAAGGTTGGGCCAATAATAAAAATGAGAATCATCAAAGGAATTACAAAGGAACAAATATCATACAGACATATTAATAATTGTCAAAAATTAAGCAAACAAGTTTAATGAAGCAAAGTTTTGTACTATTATGTATCAACAGATATGTGCGACATTAAAAGTAAATACTCTACATCAGTAATTAAATAGTGATGTGGAATTCATTTAGCAATATGGCAGTAAAAAGTATTGTTTCGAAGTCAAAATATTTTCTTTTCAGCAATTTATAGCGTTGCAGCAGGGTGGATGTGCTAGCTGTTATACCAGTATGTACAATGTCAGCTAATACTAGTACACTCAAAATTGACCCTTTTGCTATATGAAAGCATCGACCAAAGACACATACCCTATCTTCTAGAATGATTTACAAATGTAAAGTAACAATTATAATCTTCTCAGTTCCAAACCAAAATGAGGATATGCAACTCTATGTGGGATACATCCACCCACTTTCTCAAAAAATGACAAATAACATCCATCAATTTAATTATAGTGCAGGCCTGGTGCTATGACCGAGCCAGATCCAAACAAAAGAGAAAAAATTACAATAAGATACTAACAAACCCAATCAAATACCATCCCAACTGGTACCAGTCATCCCAAAAGAAACATGTTAATCTGACTAGGTACATCCAACCGAACTGATTTTTAAACACAGTAGAAAAAGGTTTCTGCAATTTCCTGTCAAACAAAAGAAACAGATTGTTTGTGGCTCCTGTTCCTCAGTGCATAATGTTGTATCCTGTGACCCTCGATTCATTTCTATCAGTGTTTGGATACTTGGGGTTCTGGTTTATTGTTTATTGGAAGTCTTTATTTGTAGCTATAAACTACTGGTTGCACCCTGTAATAGAAAGTCCATAAAAACTTCAAATTACAATTGCAAAAAAAATTCAATAGAATAAAAGATGGAAGTTAATAATAGCTCCAATATGCTACCTTCATGAGATGGAGATGTTTCGAATATGTTGAATTTTATACCAATCATTTCCTGTATCCTTCTCACAGTTCTCCTTCAGTACTGCACTGCAATTGGTAATAATTATTTCATCAAGTGCAGTGAGGCTTTGCAAACATTGCGGCAAATGAACCAACTTTGGGCAGCAAATTATCTCCAAACTCGCCAGTGTTGCCAGATCTCCTATCCATTCAGGTAGACCCTCAAAATTAATGCACTCCACAACTTTTAACTGCTTTAACATGACTAAAGATCTCATGCTCACTGGAAAGTTCCTGAACTCGTCACAGTTTTCGATCGTCAGGTCCTCTAGCTTGGATAGATACTCCAGAGCACACCAATTGTTGGATAATACATCACAGTTTCTAATCCACAATCTCCTCAGAAGAGGTCGAGAATACAGCCCTGCTGGTCCCATTGAGGTTAGCATCTCACTGCTCTCAGTAACTATTAGATCCGTTACTGATGGAGGTAAGCATGGGTCCGGCATCACCTTTGGACATTCAATAGCCGTTACTTTCACAAGTTTCGGGAACATGAATACTTTCATAGTTCCCTCTCCCCCATTATTAGCTGTAACTGTAGTTGGCCATTTCTCCAAATTTGGTAAATTTTCAATGTGAAATTCTTTCAGAGACGGGTATAACGCTACTCTCTGCTCTCCGTTATCAAAGTAATCTAGGCATATGGTTCTGAGACCTGTCAGATGCCTCAGCTCGATGATCTGTAGGAACTGGAGTCCCCCAAGTGGAGGAATGCAGCTACAGTTTGGGATATTACTCAGTTGCAAATTCACGAGTTTAGGAAGTGACTCATTAGACATCCAGCCAGAGAATACTCGGCCAGTGTATCCATTAATGTGCAGAACCTCCAAGGTTGGTGGCGGCACAAGTGTTTCCAACAGCACCTCGCTTTCATTTTTATCTGTATCAGAGCTAGACCATGTTAATGTCAAGGACTGTAGCTTCTCCTTATCATTAATCCTTGCCCTTGCGACGTCATTTATCAAACTCTTCCCATGTCCATAAAATTTGATTTCCAGGTTACCGCATAAAAGATTTAGGTTCTCTAGCTCAGCGACACTACTATATTTATCCACATCTTGACTGGCAATAAACAGGGGCAACATTTCAAGTTTACGGAGATTCTTGAAACCAAGAGGAAGCCCTTGAAGCGATTGACACTGGTTATTGATCACATATCGGAGGTTAACCATGTTAGCAGTGTCATTTGGTAGCTCCTTCAATTCTTCACAGCCAACAAGATTTAGTGTCTCCAATTTTGATAACCATGTAATGGAGTTTGGTAGAATTTGAAGGTTCCAACAATGGAAAAGGATCAGAGCTCTCAAATTGCGAAGGCATCCAATGCTATCAGGCAGTGCTTTCAGCTCAAGGTTCATAGAAAGATTCAGAGTTTGCAAATTCTCAAGATAACCAAGTGACAATGGTAGTATCTCTGAACTAGAATTATGTGAAAATTTTAGGATTTGGAGGCCTTGCAAGTCACCAATAGTTTTGGGCAAATTCAAAAGGCCACTACACTGCGACAAGTCAAATGTTTGCAATTTCTTGAGTCTGCCTATTGACTCTGGTAATGCCTTCAGATCGTTACACAGTGACAAATTTAAAATAAGAAGGTTTAAGAGATTTCCCAATGATTCAGGTAATGAGCAGAGAAGGCCACACTGTGAAAGGTTCAGAATTTGCAAGTTCTGTAGGTTGCCAATAGATTGAGGTAAAATTGACAAATTACTGCATGCCTCCAAGTTAAGAGACTGTAATTTTGTGAGTTCATGAATAGAATTAGGTAGTTCTTTGAGATAACTGCATGATGACAGGTCAAGGTTTTTCAAGTTTTGGAGGTTTCCTAAAGAATCTGGCAAAGAGACCAAATTACAAGCTGCGAGGTTTAGGTTTTGCAGATTTTTTAGCCTACCAATTGAGCTAGGAAGCATTTCGAGATTGGGGCAATTAGAAAGATGGATAGTTTCCAAGTTGGACAGCACATAGATAGATTCAGATAGGCACTCTACACATGATGATGACAGATCAAGGTACCTCAGATGTTTTAATGTGCAAATAAAATCCGGTAATTCTTTTGTTTGGCTACCATGTAAATCTAGCACTCGAAGGCGATTTGAGTGACATAGAAATTCAGAATACAGAGGTCCATCTCTGAAATGAAGTGCTCGTACCTTTCTCAATAGGTTGCGAGGAACTTGATTTATACTGTTGCGTAAAGAAACATAGCGGCAAAAGTCAAGTGCACTGTTAATTTGTTCATCATGATTTATAGATTGAACTTCCTCCCCTGAAATAGATTGAGCAAGCTCATACACCAAATGATGTATTGCATATTTTGCACCATATTTCACACTTTCGCCATCCTCCAAATCCTGAAGGAAAGACATCCAGAGTAAATGATCGAAGTACTCATTACCTTTATCCTCCTTTGGGCGATTGGCTTGTTTACTCAAATCAATGAACCCAAGAGCAGCCCATTGTTGGATGAGCTTTTCCTTTTCAATTTCATAATTCTTGGGAAATATAGAACAATAAGCAAAACACTGCTTCAAATTAGCAGGCATTTGTTCATAGCTCAGCTTAAGAGATGGCAAGATATCTTCATTTTCTAACTGCCAAATTTCACAATCCCTCACAGCTTCCCACGAGACAGGAACACGTTTGAAGCGCAACATGCTTCCAAGTGCGGTGGCTGCTAAAGGCACACCCCCGCACTTCTTAACGATCTCCTGTCCAATCTCAACTAGGTTTGGATAAAGCTCATCTTCCCCTTTCTCAAATGCCTTCAACTTGAACAACTCCCAGCAATCGTTCTCTGATAATCCTCTCAAAGAGAATGGTGGTACCGTTCTCATCATCATGGCTACTCGTTTGCTCCGAGTTGTCACGATAATTTTACTTCCTCTCTTGCCATCCTGCAATAAAAGCTTTAGCCTGTCCCACTCTTGTTGATTCTCATTCCACACATCATCCAACACAAGAAAGTACTTATTGCCCGTGAATGTTCGGGAAAGGAACTCCGCAACTGCTTGGAGATTATTAAGATCACACTGCTTCTTCTCCTTCGTGGCAGCCAAAATGGGCGCCACAATTGTCTGCAATTTGAAATTTTGGGAGACAGAGACCCAAATACGCGGATCGAAAACCTCGTCATTTGCTCTCTTGTCATGGAAAACCAGCTGAGCAAGTGTGGTCTTCCCCAATCCCCCAATTCCCACAATTGGAATCACAGAAATATCTTCCTCACAAGTTGTATCAAGCACCATCTTCATTATAGCCTCCTTATCATCCCCTCTCCCAACTATTTTCGATTCATCCACTTTAGATATCGTCTCACGGTTCCCTACCAGTTCAAATTGTGCGGTCGGGCCAACTTTCGGGCTCAAATTGAACTGAATCCTCTCAGTTGCAATTTCATCCAACTTTTTCTTCAGCATATTAATCTTCCAATATACCGCAATCCGATTCAAAATCGGGTTGGAAGGAGAAAAGAAATTGCGTACCAATTTAGTTCTCATAACAGCTGCCTCACTGTCACTGTGGATTTCATCTATCAAGTCGTCAATGTCATAAGCTGCATCCTTGAGCTTCTTCAACCAATCAGAGAGCAACTTGTCACGCGTGCTTCTCTCCTCAGCATCGGCAAGGACAGCTTGGATGGTGACGAGCTTGCTTTGCAAGTGTTTGATCCCTGCACCGACATTGAAACACCCCGTTTGCACGACCTCCTCGAAAATGGAGTGGCCGAGCTTAAGTAGCACAGAGTGCACGATGCCAGATGCCAATGCAGCAGCCATGGCCATCTATTTCGGTTGCTCCTCTTTCTCTGTGTATGTATAATGTATGTGCGTGCAACTGAGTTTGTGTTTACTTTCGAATGGTAGATCTTCTTTAATCAAAAAGAAAAAAAAGTAGATCTTCCTTTTTTTTGACTTGTTCTCTTTTTTTTTTTTGTTTTGAAAGCTTGGCACAAGCTGCCAAAAGTTAAATTTTTTTTTTTTTTTTTACTTGTTCTCACTCTAGAAAAACAGCACGCCGAACGGTGACTGGGTTAAAGTTCATAAAATCCATTAGGTGAAGATACCTACCATTCCCAACAAGAATTTCCGCTTTGAGATTCGTGTCAAAATTTAAAATCTCCTAATTCTTATCGTCAGATCTGAATTTGACGGCGGATCCGTACAGTCGAATTAGTGTAGCGCGCTACTGCTGATTCGGGTTCTAATCCGAACAGCCCGTAACAAGTGAACAGTTTTTTGTGGGATTCACATGGAAAAAGATGTCTGGAAAGTAAAACACGTGGAAAGTCATTATTCGTCAGCGACTTTTGTGACCAGAAATTTATAGAAAAGGGAGGGGGTTAGGTACAAACTAGACAGATATTTTGACCTAGACAGAGACAGTACGTCAAAAACTTTTAATAGTACTAGTATAAACATCTAAATATCCTTTCATAACACTAGTATAAATGGTTTGAATGTTGATTAAATAAAAATAAAATAGTTGAAGTTCATACACTCAGTATAAATATCTACATAGATAAATCTCAAATGTTCAAATTTATACGCTAGACACTATAAATATAACATTTAAATTTTAATTTAAAACACTGAAAATTTTAAGCACGTAATAGGGAATATGACTTGGGAAAGCATTTGAAGATTGATGCGGGACAGATTCTGACGCGACTTTTTTTTTATAATTTTTATATATTATTGCTGCTACCAGCTATGAGATATATTAATTAATTAATTCGTCTGTAATACGAACTGTATTTTATGTATTCGTCAGTAATATCTTAAGTAGTCATTGAATTTTGTTTTGAAAAAATGCCGAAATCTTCATTTGCACCAAATTAACCATTAAAATTTTAAATTAATCGAAATTTCTTTAAATTGATTGATGATTGATATGCAATATGGACAATACACTTGTACCACTATTTTTAAGGATGACATTTTTTATTTCATATTGTTTTATTACTGACGCAAATCAATCTTCGAAATATGTCAATTGAAATATGGCAGCAATATGTGCCTTGATTGCTGATAGAAAATGTGCATGTCTTGATTGCTGAAAGAAAATGTGGATGAAGCTGTTAGCCTGTAACTATCATCAGTCACAACTGATATCATAAATTAGAAAGCTACATTTGTTATACTATAATAATTCATAAATTTAATAAAAGAAAAAATCTAATATGTTTTCTCTATTTTCTCATTAGAGAGGAGAAGTTTAGTTTTGATCTTAGCCGTCGAATTAAGAATCAACATTCTGATTATTAATACTAAAACTTTTTTCAGAATCATATCATGATGATGGAGTGTTGAGAAAAAATCTCTTCAGAAAATAAACCTTGACCACTTTTTAAAAGCCTGGGGTATTGAGCTGGGCCTAAGCCCTATTCAACAAAGTACCCGCATACTATAAGGCCTAATTCGGTTAGCTATTTTGAGTAGAACAAAGAAAGGCCCAATCCAGTAACTCGGCCCATAATTGCTTGGTGTTTCAATTATATATTTATATCCAAAAACTACTAACACTTTATGTTTTGGAGATGATCCGAATGCCTTGGGCTTGAAGAATAATAATAATAATACAGAATACGAAGAAAATATAAATTTGAAGTTTTTAATTATTTTGAATTAAAATAACTTACAGATAACATTCAATATAGCACAACCTATATATCAAACAAGGGTTTGGTTGTGTCAAATAATTACAAATCTGTACAAATTAATGAATGATAAATTAGTGGCTGTATATTACAAACCATCAACAATTTTGAATCTGTCAGAAAGAAAAAATTGAATAGGTGTCAAGTTAGAGCAACTTTCTCCTAGCCTAACTACTTCAATTCTTTCTTCTTCCTATTAATTGTTCTCCCTATCCATCTTGGCAACAATCATCTCAAAAGATATCTTGAATGCCTTAGAAGACTGTTTAGGGGACCCGACGACCCGTGTGCACTTCGCAATGCATACCTTGCTTTCTCTACAACCTAATGGAAATAAAAGAAAGTGCAGCCTGAGATTTATGATCATTCTTAACCAACAAATAAGAGAGAAGGCTATTAATATATGTTCATTTCACTTCATGAAACCTAGATGTATACTAACAAATTTCTGTCGAGGAAAAACAAAATATACTAACAGAGTTTCTTTCAAGAAAAATATACAATCAAGTTTTACTTTTGTATAATTATGGCACTTCAACTTCATCAAGAATAACAAAGTTATCATAAAAGATCGAAGTTCAAATTTGCTTCAATTTGTAACAAATAAAATACCTTTCCAAGCCCCCTGGTGTTATAAGGAGAAGTTCTATGATTTACTGCTGTACATGTAGGAGGTGATTTTCGTCGTATTTCTTGTCTACAAGTCGACGAAGTTCTATTATTTGCTGCTGTACACGTCGGTGGTGGTATAGGGATTATTTCTTGTCTACAAGTCAATGTCGCAGTAGCTTTGCTCCTTGTCACCATGCCGGTGTTATTGTTAGACAATATGTTTGGAAGACTCGATTCCTATTAAAGCAATATAAAAGGAATTAGAGTTAATTCAAGCAACCAGTATACATGTAGCTTAGCTATTAGATAATATTTTTGAGTTGATATGTACCAAAAATAAGACAGTAGCACAATGTTTGATGACCTCCAGGTTCATGCGAACATCATCAATACTCCTGAACAGATATAAGATCCAAATAAGAAATCATTTTAAAATTTACTGTATAATCTAAGAACATCCGAGTTATTCTAAAATTCAGTGAAATTATTGCTTAGATGCTTATAAAAAAACCTGTGCTTTTGTGGCCCGATTTCGAAGTAGGAAGCCAATGTTGCCATCTGTAAAAAAAAATTGTATGAAATTTCATTCATCAGAATCTATAATCAGGTGTGAATAATTGTCCTTTAATAACTCCATTAAGACCAATACAGTATCATGAAGCAATACTTTGAATAAAAAAATTATAAAATACCGTGTACCGTGCAGTATCAATTTAAAAAAACAGAAGTTATAAATAAAAATAACCTTGAGGTCACCCGCTCGTCTTCCAAACCCTTGTTGTAGCACATTCAAGGAGTCTATTGTGCCAATCGGCTCTGGCGCCAGCCTGCCTATATCAGCAAAAGCCTCTTTTAACCTCGGACAGTCAAACCTTCTGATGTTGTGGCCCACCCAAACTCTACCTACAATGCACAGAATGTTTTAATTTGATCTTTTCGAGGTCATATCAGAGTGTTTGAGATCTAATAGATTGTAACATCCACCAACCCACCATGCATGATTTTGTATATCTGATCTGCAACATCTTCAAAAGCTGGAGCTGAAGAAACCACTTCACGAGTTATCCCGCTAAGCCTATGAGGTGGCACGACGGATAGATCAACTGGCTTAATTAAGGTGGAATAGCTCCCAATTTCAACAAGCTTTCTAGGACAAACTAGGATCGCACCAAATTCAAGCATCCAACACCTGCTCTCGGGACCTGTTGGCATTGTTGTTTCCACATCGAAGAACACAAGTTCACCCATGACGTACGTGCTCTCTCTGTATCTTCTCTCTCTAAATGTCTTCCTCTTGATCTCTGGAAACCTAGCTATTTCCACCTTTTATATTTTTCTCTCTCTTGTATTATCTGTACAATACCCTATTCAATTTGCATGCATGGGTTATATATAGAAAACAAAAAAGGAGCAAGAGGTTTGTGTTGTTCAGTTAAGAGGGAGAATAAATCTATCAAAGGGTTACAGTTGTGTGACTTGTATGTCACGTAGCATGACCTAAAGAAGGCTCCTTTAGCTTGTTTAGAGGGATGTTCCACTAAGCCAAGAATAGAAGCAACACCAAAAGACCAGGTTGTAGACTTGGTAATTAATTGGAGGAGATGCTAATTTAGAGATTCCAAGTTTCAAGAGGGAGTTGTAATGTTCTATAGCTAGTTCTTTGCTAATTAATTGCATTTCTTTCCTCTACAAAAGGAAGGGGAATGAATGTAAAATGGATTACATGCAGGTAACGGCTTCTGAAAGTAATCTGGGCTTCATTTACAGTTCTTTCCGTGTGGGATTCTGTTTACTTCCCAAATAGGTTTTTGTTCCGGACACAGAAATTTGTCATGACACGCCTCTTTGTTTCATTTTATTAGATAAACTAATGACCTCAGTGAATCAATCAATTGGGCTAATTTTATTTAATATTTGGGCCCGTGCATCTCACCTGCTCATGCTGTGGCCCATTTAATTGTAATATTTTTTTGTTCAAGAGTAGAACCACATAGCTTCTTGATTTATACAAGTGATTTTTTTTAATTAAAGCCTTTAGGCATTTATACATGTGATTTAGATAGATATTATGGGCCTTCATTGATAGTTCATACGTAGTTCAAAAAAAGTTTGGACCATATATATCATATATGCAAGCTCTTTTTCTGATGACTTTACATTTTAAAAAAAAGAATGGAACAAGTTTGAACATATTATACTGGAAGCCTCAACATTCGAACAAAGTTGGATGCACTATGGAATTGTTGTTGATTCTTGTCGTCTTTCTGTTTCTTCTCATGTTTTGTAAAGTGTTCTTCGCATATTATACTGGAAGGCTTTACATTTGACTAACTTTTTTCAGTTGAAAAGTCAAATGCAGGATACATGCTGAAGAACTGATCGAGAGAATCTGAGGTGAGAAAAAACAGAGAGAGAGAGTGCGAGAGAGTTGAAAGAGACGAAAGAGAGAATGAGCGGAGAGTGGACACTAGTGCAGAGCAAGCGCTGGAGACAACACACCACCACCACAAACACCAAATCTTACCAGCCGTACCCACCCACAACCTATGCCGACACCCTCAAATCATCTAGCTCCTCCACCCCACTCTCCTCCTCACCACCCACCACCAGACCATCCTCACCCGTAACCCCACCTGCACCAATATACTATGTGTCACCCCACAACCCTTCTCGTCTCTGCTTCCCTCCATCTCCAACATATGCAGAATGGCGTGGAAGATGTTTCAAGTGCTGCAGAAGGGGGCACACCAGAGCCCAGTGCCGTAACCCGACCAAGTGTGGCAAATGTTGGCAAGGTGGCCACGTTGGCACTAGGTGCACCAAAGAGATATACATCTCCCCTGTCCCTACTGGTGCATACCCTTCTCACCAGCCTCCAATGCACCGGCCGAAACCGACCACTGAGCTAGATTTCAAAGACCTCATGCTAAACCCCACTCCATCAGCAGAGACTACGATGCCAGAGAATAGAATAGAAAAGTCTTACTGCTTCATTGACAGAGATGACTCTTACATTCAAGAGACAGAGCGTGTTATGACCACCACAGTGGTGGTGCAATCAGTAAACGCTGACCTCTCCTTAACTATCGATGAGGTGGCATCCCTCGCGGCACAATCACACCTGTTGCAACACCATGAAGTTTCAGTTGCCAAGCTGCCTCGAGACAGGTACCTCCTCCAACTTCCGCCTGGCCTTGCACCTGCCATCTTTATTAACAGCTTGCCGAGAAATCTGTGGGATCAGGGATTAAGTTTCCAAGAATGGTCCCCCCATGACGTTGCATCCATCACAATTCCGTCATACAAAGTGCTCCTTAAGCTTGAAGGTATACCTCCCAACCTCTGGAGGGAGCGCGAGATCAGCAAGGCAGTAGCTTCAATAGAGGTATACCTGGGATCCCCACCGACTCAACAAGAGGGTGACCTCTCGTTCTAGCTAGCAGTGGTCGCGACCACCGACCTAACCCGCATTCCTAAGACATTAGCACTGATTGTCAGAGGCCTCGAAACACCAATCAGGGTAACGGCTCTAAAATGGACTCATAAGTCAATCTATACACCGCCAGACCTGCCAAAGGCACCAAAAAGATATGGCAAGCCGTCCTCACCGATTAGAATCCTACATCGTGAGAACATGCAGCAAACACACCAGTCAGATGAAGTTGTTGTCTCAAGGAAGGCCCTCCCCGAGATAGTGCACGATGCTGACCCAGCAACACTACCCCCGGAGATAAGGGCGATGATGGAGCGACGACAGGTGCAAGAAGGTTACACACCAGACAAAAGGTTAGGTCGAGCATAGTCGAGCATAGTCGACCACACAGAAGGTTACACACCAGACACCACAAAAACTCAGATCGAGCATAGTCGACCACACAGCAACATATGATCGCCATGAGGCGAGTCAGGCGATGGTCTCTATCCCAACTCACTACACGGATGCTTTAGTCCTAATGCCACAACTAGGAAAATTGCATCAAACGGCTACCCAACCAGATGACGCAATCCAGATAGCAAGTCCTCTGATGGCTCCAGCACCGAGGCAAAAAGGTAATATGGAACTATCTTCGGACCGCCATGAGATTGGGCTATTACCTCGTACGGAAGTCCTCACGGTATCCCAAGAATGACAGCAATCTGATGGACAGCACCCTTCGCAAATTCGGCAAAAGGAGGGTCAATGCCTTGGGCAGAGTGACTTCCAAACAGTCACACACACCTCAGCAGACCAGAGCGGCTCCCCACTGACAGCCGAACGAATGCAAACTTTAGCCCAAATCCAGAAATCGGTCAAAAAAGTTAGAAGGAAAAGGCCTTATGAAGGAGAGCACACGGTCCAAAGCCCAAAAGCAAATCCAGAGATCCAGGCCCAAGAACCAAATGAACTACCTGCCATATTAAAAAACCCTTAGGCCTTTTTTGAGACAGCCCTAATAGAGGCCCAATGCACAAATATAGCCTTGGTCTGCGGCCTGACAGCTCCAGCAGTGCACCAGGCGGCCCATTAGGCAGGACCATCCCAGCTCAGCCCCACAGAATCGACAGCAGCCCCCATGAACCTATCCAAGTACGTTCACATCCCTGGAACATCCGAGTACCTCAGGATGGACCCTCATTCAGAGGATGAGCTATCCGACGAAGAGGAAGAACATGCCTGATTGCGATTCCGTTCAACTTTGCGTAGTTGAGTCTGACCAATAGTTTTCTCTTGGAGTAATTTTTTAACATTTTTTTATGTATTTCAAGAAGTTACGAATTATATCATGGAATACAAGTGGGCTAGGTGACGTTGAAAAATGTCGAGTAGTTAGAAGTATCATTAGACAAAGTCGGGTTGATGTGTGTTTTTTGCAAGAAACAAAATGGAACACAGTTGATTTCTCGTACGTAGTTAGAGTACTACCATCTTATTTCCACTTAGATGTTGTATATATTTAAGCCATACAATCGGCTGGATGATGCATCATAGAATGAAAAAATGATTACACGCTCATTTCATCATTGGCTTCACCGCACACTTGTACAGCTATATTGAGACAAGAGGCCACTGGATCCTTTTTTGCCATAACCAATGTGTATGGACCGGCTGTTGACAATCTTAAAAGAGAGTTTCTAGAGGAGTTGCACCAGGTTGCAGTCACTATATCATGTCCATGGATTCTAGCGGGTGACTTCAACTTGGTATGTTGGATCATCGATAGATCGGCCCTGAGCAGGAATTACCAACTCATGGATTTATTTAACGATTTCATTCGTGAGTTTGGTCTCGTGGACGTCCAACTAAAAAACAGACGCTTCACATGGTCAAACAAACGACCCCAACCAATTTTATCAAAGCTAGATCGCATCTTTGTATCCACAGAATGGGTATCCATTTTCCCAATAATTGAGCTCAAAGCAGGAGAGTCAATGATTTCAGATCACGTACCCCTCATCATGGAAGCAAAACACAACGTCCCTTCCCGTCAGGTGAAAAGGCTTGAGCTGTTCTGGCTCAGATACAGCGAGGTAGACTCTATCATGGAGGCGATGTGGAATGCTCCCACTCACACACCTGTTGGCCGAACTGAACACTTATACCTCAATAATCTTGAAAACATGTACAAATCAAAATTCTCGGGTATGACCTCTCACCTACACGTGTGCAAACAAGCAATTATATTTTTCGATGCCATAGAAGACCACCGTACACTAAGCCCAATTGAATTTCAACTTCGCATCAGAATCCGAGAAAAAGCGTATAGTCTCTCGTTGAACCAGGAAACCAAATGGATGCAACGGACACGCTGTAAATGGCTCAGGGAGGGTGATAAGAACACCCGATTTTTCCACGCGTTTGCATCGGCAAGGAAACAAAAAAACACAGTGCTGAAGGTGAACGTCAACGGTAGGGAAATCACGAATCAAAATGGCATCTTGCAAGCCTTCTCCAACCAGATGGAATCGCTTCTGGGCTCCAGACAGCAAAGCATGCCTATTGACCTCTCAGCCATATACCCAGCACCTGACATGATAACAGAACTGGCACAACCGTTCTCCCTGCAAGAAATTGAACATAATGTCAACCAATTGGCTAGGAACAAGGCTTCGGGACCCGATGGCATGCCGGCAGAATATATGCAAAAATACTGTGACCTTTTCCGACCTCACATCATGCAAGTCATTCGTGGTTTCTACGACGGCTCTCTGGATTTCGTGAGACTCAACACGGCCAACATCGTCATGATTCCCAAAGGGGACAACCCACAAGATGTCACGGAGTATAGACCGATCAGTATTCTAAGTCTCCTATCTAAGCTCATCTTTAAAATATTGGCAAACCGACTTCGATCAAAACTGTCGGAGCTGATACACCGTAACCAAACGGCTTTCATCCATGGCCGGCACATTGCAGATAATTTCCTGTCTCTAAGGGAGATATTGAACGAAATCTCAACAAACGGCAAACAAGTAGTGTTTCTCAAGGTAGATTTTAATAAAGCTTTCGACTCGATTGATTGGGAATTCCTATCTATGATCATGTCGGCAAGAGGCTTCCCTCAGCAATGGATTCAATGGATATCAATTCTGTTGCAAACATCATCCTCGAGGGTAGTAGTCAACGGGTGCACGAGCAACTTTTTCAAACATCGCAGAGGGCTCAGACAGGGCGATGCATTATCCCCGTTGTTGTTCATATTGGGAGTCGATGTTTTGCAGCAAATGTTGAGAACCATAGACACAATGGTCCCTCACTGTCTGACGAACAAACTGTCGCATTCATTCATTGCTCTCCAATATGCGGATGATACGACACTGGTCTCATTAGCTGAAGCTGACAACCTTCTCATGGTCAAGACAGTCCTACAACTTTTCGCGCAAGTATCAGGCCTAAAGATCAATTTATCGAAAACCAGCTTCGTGCCCATCAACCTGACTGACGACCAAATACAGAGTGCAGAGAACATCTTGCAATGCCGCAAAACATCACTGCCCTGCAACAAGGCAAGATTACACACTGCTAATTGAAAAAATGGAACGAAGGCTCCAAGGGTGGAAAAGCAGACTTATCTCGAGAGGAGGTCGGTTACAATTGATAAACTTTGTATTGTCCTCAATTCCAGTATACACAATGTACTGTTTCCACCTGCCTCAATGGGTGATCAACAGACTAGACAAAATAAGGCGAGACTTCCTCTGGAGCCACAACTCGAATGGTAGAATAACACACCTGCTAGCCTGGGACCGGGTTTGCAAACCAAAACAATGGGGGGGTCTAGGTGTGAAAGATCTAAGGTTACATAATATAGTGTTACTTCTGAGATGGTGGTCGAACGGTTACACAAGGCCTCTATGCCTCTGGACAAGTCATAACCAACCTCTATGGGATAGGTAGTTTCAGCCGTGGCCAGATTCTCTGGCGGAAAAGGGGATCGTTTTTCTGGAACTCACTACAATCCATCAAGCATTTGTTCCAATTCAGCACAATTTGGAAAATCAGAAATGGCAGATCAATTTCTTTCTGGGAGGAGGCACGGGCTGGATGCCCAACACTGGCACAACATTTTGGTACACACCGACTGGCTTTACCAAGAAGCACAATCTGGGAAGCAGTACAAATTATCGAAGTATTGCTGCTATAGCCGCGTAACTACAGAGTAAATGAGGTGGTGACACACCTCCTTTCTTGTCAACTCATAGAGGACGACGATGAACTTTTGTGGAGATGGACTGGCAATGGATCCTACACATCGAAGTCCATATACAACTTGCTCGCTGGGAGTGCGATGATCAAACCGTTCTAGGCATGGATCTGGAAGGCAAAAGTACCCCAGTCGGTGAAGGTATTTGCAATCTTACTCATACAAAACAGAATACTAACACATGACGTCATGCGACGAAGGAACATTCTTTGTGACATGCAGTGTATTATGTGCACTAATTGTCCCATTGAATTGGCGGTCCATCTTTTTTTCCTATGCCCGTACGCAACAGAAGCTTGGTTTCACTTACAGCGCTCTCTCAATCTCAATCTAATTAAGTGGCAGGGGATATCATGAATTTATTTCAGCATTCCAGGAGCGCATGGCATCATCAATCATCGACGATCGGCACGTGCCAGACGGCATTCCTGGCACTACTATGGGGAATAAGGAGACATCGAAACAGGGACATTTTTGAACCCACTAGTCGTCGAATGAGCGCTCGAGAACTAGCGCAGAATGTACTCCACGATACTTCTGTATGGCTCAATTGCTGCTAAAAAAGGGAGATTGCCTTCGAAGCGGTTTTAGACTGTAGTTTTTTACATGTAGTTTTTCTTGTAGGTTTTTGTTGGTAGTACAGATAGGTGTGTGTGTTGCTGGTAGGATAGGCAAAGGTTTTAGCATGGAGTGTTTTTTTAGAAAGGTCACTAATGTTAGATGTTACAGCTGGTTTGTATGAATGTTTTCCTTTAATACACCTTGGCAGCTTCTGCCAAGTATTTTTTTAAAAAAAAAGAGAATCTGAGGTGAGAGAGAAAAGAAAGGCGATCGAGAGAATCTGAGGTGGATATGGCTATCTCCTCTCTCTCTCCCTGGTTCTAATCTGATGAGACGTAAGCTCTCTGATGCGATGAGACGATCCGAGAGATCGAGGTCGGTTGTTCTTCAGATGACAATGACAACTAGATGATAACGAAATCCTTCAGATTCGTGAGATGAGATTCGTGAGAAGAAATGATAGCGAGATCCCTCAGATCCGTGAGATGTGATCCCTCAGCTCTTGGTCATGAGTACGGGCAAGAGTAAAATAAATCAAGAATCAGCTCTTGATCTAGTTTTTAAGAGCAATTCTCTCCTAAAGAGAGGTCACAGGTTCAAAATCCAACTTTAAGGGATTTCAAGTCAAAATTTGAATAAAATCTGAAGCAAAGACTCCACTTTTTTCTCAAAAAAAAAGATCAAAGCACGAACTGGGATCAATGTTGTGATGCAGATCGATGCTGAGGGGCTGATTGATGCTGAGAAGATGATTGATGCTTAAATCGACGCTGAGGCGTTGAGCGGCTGAGATCGATGCTGATCACAGAGGCAAGGGTTGATCGATGTTGAGATTGATGCTTGAGGTGGAGAGTGATGAGATTGATCGATCTTGTAAGACGATGTGATTGATGATAAGATTCTCAGATAGATACTGATTTGGATCGATGACAAAGATGCTATGATTGATCGATTGCTGTTATTGAGGCTGAGACGGGAGGATTTCTGATTTATGATGGCACAGAGGTGATACCAGGTCAACGATGGGACCTGATCGAAACTGATCACAAAGATAGAGGCGATAATGATCTAGTAAAGGGGATAGACATTGTGATCTGATAAACGTGATAACAATTGAGGTTGTCAACCACAAACACCTCTCTGATAAGTTGTCTTTACAATCGTGAGATGGCTGGTTCAGATTGTTGTGTTGGCTGGGTACTAGAGGAGACTCGTTTGAGTCTTTGGATCATGAGTTGTTGTTTATATTTTGGTACAGGTCACAAATGGTTATAGTAGAGGGACTTGATCTGGTATAGGAATTGTTAGTGAGATATGAGAGGTGACAAGCGTGTTCGAGATTGATTGAATTTGCTGAGAGGGATGAGTGTATCTGGTGATTTGCTCGTGGACGTGTGCAGAGCATAACCGAGCTATGACAAGGTGTGATCTGAGGATTGTAAAGTAAAGATATAACCGAACGATCTTGGGACATATTTCACTTTAGTTTGAGTACGATGGCTGGCTAAGCAACGTTGCCTGTGATTGGTAGAGGTATAATATGCCTTATTGGCAAATTCGAGATATGTGGATACTTTGTTGTCAATCGTTTAGATAGGATTACAAAGTGGTAGAAGGTAATCTGTATGAAACCTGGGGGTTATGCTAGTTTTGTTTTTGTATTTAGATTTAATCAAACGAGTTAGATTAGTTTAGGGTATAGATTGTGAATATGTGCTTGTTGATATCATGTGATGGTTCTATGTTTGAATGTAAGCTTCGTTTTTGTTATAAAAATGAAATAGTGAATGCTCCCCACTTATTTAAAAAAGCATCAACATTTATCATCTTTATTAGAAAAAAACCACACCGTCAACATCAGGGGCAGATCCACCTTAGGGCGTGTCTAGGCTTGATTTTCAAAAAACGCAAAGTTTATTGTATTTTTTGTTATTTTTATAATGAACAATGAACTTTTAATGACATTTTAGTGAATTTTAGTGTATTTGTGTCTAGTCTTGATCTCAAATTCAGTTTTCGAGCTTAGTTGTGTTCGAATTTAACTGAACCTCTAAATTTGTCATTGAAACTCATCAATTAATAGGACCCAATAATTATAGCCTTTAACGCAAATTTTTTGTTTGCTTCTTTTATTGTTCCCTTTATGTTGAATTGTAAAATCATATTAAAAATTAATTTAACATGTTTAAAAAGTGCATGCCCAAAAATTAAATGTTGACAAAGACCGAAAGTTGTTACCATTTATTTGAAATTCTGTAGAAAGAAAATGTAATAAATTGTTACTTGTTAGTATCAACAGCTTTCTTTTGTTCTTAACTTCTTATTATCGCATAATAACATGCTCTGGCGGGCGTTTTGTACTTCTTTTTTTAAACTTTTCAATAGTATCAAGAAACTCATTAAATGTCAATGCTTACTTTATCGGACTTTTTCAGATTTTTAAGTAGTTCCAAGACTCTTTTAAATTTCGTGAGTTCCCGATGCCACACTGGGTCCCACTGTCGCGAGTTTTTTATTTTGTTTTTGTTTTTTCTTTCTTCTGGGCTGAAGATATTGTCCCACGTTGATGGGCTCTGCTCCAAAATTCTCAGTGTAAGCCCAATTGCATTTTTACTAAAAAATGCTCTTGCGGGACCAAGCGGCAATGATTTCGTTCTAGCGCCTAGCAGGGTGGTGCTTATTGATTTTGAAATTTACTAAAATGCCCTTGGTGATATTATTTTTGCAAAATTAATAAGCAAAATCAAACCCTTTAAACATTTCCTCTTCAATCTCTCAATTTCCCACCACTGCCTTCTTCATTTTCGATCCCTCACCCCTCCCAACTCCTTCTTCCTCTCCGTAACAGTTATGATCCAACCTAACTTAGGAGCAGGAGCATCCACTATACGAGAGCTGTCACCAAATCCTAGACCGCTAGACAATGTAATACTTCCCCTCAGCTCTCTCTCTCTTTTTGAAAAATCTTGGCAAAAGCTGCCAAGGGAAATTTTATTGAAAAGAGATTACATCCAACTATCCATGTCTACCACAAGACACTTATATATTTTACAAAACACCTACGACTATGACATGGGACACTTTCGATACACTAATCGATCCCTTGCCTAGACTTTTGCACTTGCCCTGTCCCTTAGCAGTATTGATGCCATAATCTTGAGTTAGCTACAGCAATTTTAGTGCTTCCCATCTATTGGTCCATCTCCACCATCAAAGATCAACTTGTTTCTCTTTTTCCAGATCGTCTATGCCGCCGCTAAAAATGCGCTAACCCCAGAGAACGTGATCCTGCACCTCTTCTTAAGCTCTGTCGTAGATACTGTGCAATCAGATCTATTGACATGGCAGGCCTGAACATGGTAGTTCCTATTTCTCTCTGAAGGTAGAACCACACTGACACCGCAACATGGCATAGGAAAAATAGGTGCATGGCTGACTCCACTGGACAATTATGACACATTATGCACGGGAGGGAGTAGTGCAAATTCCTTCGAGCCATGACATCATGAGTCAGAAGCTTTCCTTGCAACATGAAGTAGGCGAAAATCCTAACTGAGGGATGAGCTATCACCTTCCACACCCAATTGAAAGCTGAGGCTGTTTTTTCTAAGGATGTAAGAAATGCATAGAAGGATTTTGCTAAGTATACCCCTTTCCTTTCCCATATCCACAACATGGTGTCACGTTGCGCTGAAAACAAGATATTGTCCACAGAACCCAAAATGTGTGAGTCTAACATTGTTCTTGGTGGGGCAGAAGGGCTGCTGCTATAGGTAACGCATTTTGCAACGATAATTTCGACATTGCAATTTCTTGTACCTCAATCTTCCTCAATGGGGTACCGCCCCAGAAGTCAAACCAGAAGGATATTGAGGCCTTGTTTGTTAGTTTGTAACAATCTAGAAGTCAATAATACGATAAATTATCATAAAGCTTTGTTCATGAATTGAGTGATTAATAAACTGTTATTTTGTTACCTTGAGTATTATTGAATTTTTGAATCATTCATTTATCTGACTTGAGTCAATAATTGGAATTGTGAAACTTCATAATATAGATAATATATATTCTTAAAAGTCTCTAACCAAGGTAATTAGCAGAAACACTAACTTATCGTTACAAGGTTAGAATGTGGATTAAAAGATGGTTAAGTTTTACAAACCATAGACATGAGATGTCGTTTTAATCACATGAATACATGTTAGAGGAACATGATATTTGACAGACCTCGAATGAAACATTAAATGGAATTGTGTACGTGTCATTAATGTTTTCATTTAGTGTTGAATTCTAAAGTATGAGGTATTCATCTTTCCTACTAAGATATGTGTATGTGTGATTGCTATCTAACGCTGTCGGTAAAACGCAGTCATAACGGTAGCTTTTCGGTATACATAGCTTAGTTGAGGTAGTGATGGTTTACTGAAAGTACTATTGTCCCTCGTATTTTGATACGAGTTACAGTATCGCTGGGCCCCTTGATAGAGTAAGATTATCTGCATGCGGTATAATTACAAGAGTAATTAAATTTGATAAGTATGCTCAAGTTCGAGAAAAGATTAAGTTTGCAAGGATGACACACCTACCTTGAAACTAATCTAATACTGTGAGACGAAAGAATTAACACGACTAAAATGTTTTGTGGATTGTGATATTGCATTAGTACAACATCGTCTGTGTAATTGGATGGTCATAGCGCAGATGTCAGATGCCTCCTATGATTATAGAAATTAAAATGATTTTAATTTTATTTACCAATATAACACAGATCCTATTAGGTCACACCGTATAGGAGCTAAATCAGAGAATCTTAATGATTAATTATAAATAGGTTATAATTAATATTAAGATGATTATAATTAATTATATGCGATATAATTAAATTATACACGTCATATAAAATGACAAGCAAAAACAAACGGTTGAATTTATAGACGTATACGATACGTTGTATAAAATCATACCGCAACCAAATAAATGCCAAACCCCGAAAAATATAATTGTTGAGAACAATTTATGTTTACGCATATTTATATATATTTGATTTAGATTTTAAATATTGATTATGGTTTTGAATTTGGGATGAAAGTCATTATCAAATTAAAACCTTAATTAAAATTAATTAAAATCTTAATTAAAAATAAATATATATATATATATAGAGTTGTGCCAAAATACTTTATAAAGCACCAACATGCATGTACTTTAGGCTCATATCTCGAGATATAAAGTGCAAATAACCGATCAAGACCGTTGAAAATGTTCTCCATACTAACAAAAATTTGGAGACCAAATTTTACATTTTTTTAATTTTTTTTACTATTTTATCGGATGGGTGCAAAGTTGGTTAAATTGAAGGTTTGTAAATCGTTAGATTAATGAATTTTCCTCATACCCGATAAAATAGTAAAAAAATTCCAAAAAAATATGAAATTTGGTCTCCAAATAGATATTAATATAGAGAACATTTTCAATGGTCTTGATCGGTCGTTTGCACTTTGTATCTCGAGATATGAGCCTAAAGTATTTAAATGTTGGTGCTTTGTAAAGTATTTTAGCACAACTCTCTCTCTCTCTCTCTCTCTCTCTCTATATATATATATATATATAACAAAATCATGCATGCCGACATGAACATATATGTGGCACTTTGACTTTTTTTGTATCATATGCCAACAATTTAATGTCGACATGCATGGTGATAAGGCAAAATGAAATCAATCTTGATTTTCATTTACCATGCCAACATGGCATATACCAAAATGATGTCGGCCAAAAATTTTCACATGCCAACATGCAAAATGAAATGTGGCACTTTGACTATTTTGGCTCATGCCAAAATGGTAAGTCGGCAAGTGAGGTCGGCAAGGATTTTCATGAAAATTTTTGTGTGCCGACATGCATATGTCCATAGGGGCATTTTGGTCTTTTCACTATTTCAAGGGTATTTTGGTAATTTGTAACCTCCTTATTTTAGTATAAATAGAGGGGTAGAGGGAGAGAGAAAGATACACCAAAAATCGATTCGTACTCGTTAACTCGGATTCGTATTGATAAATATACTTTCTCTCTTTCTCGTATACAGTTATTTACGGGATTCAGAAAAATAGTATTTTTGCGAAAGGAGCGGTATTTCATATTTGAACAACTGCGAGTCGTAAAGATATTCATTTAGTCCTTATCTTGGTAAATAGTGTTTTTGCGGAATATCGCGGCTTTCGATATTTCTAGCAGAAGAAGTAAGCCGCTCTCTGGTCGTCCTGGTGGACATCCGATAGAGGTATCAGACGTCTGATACTCCGGGGAGAAGAGCGTCTGTGATTCAGTCTTCCGAGTCTTCTGCGGTTCAATTTGAATTTGGATCAAGGTATTAATGTTATATTAATCTATTTAATTTGTAAGTAGATTAAAGTTTTAGAATTCAATTAAGGAGTAGATCTGTTTAGGGATTAAGTAGGGTTTTGATGTTAGGGATAAACGGGAGGTGGACACCCTCTGTGGTTTATCCGACATACCCCGCTTAATCCTCGGCTTAAGTCAGACGTAAAATTTTTGTTTTACGGTCTTTCCGCTGCTTAGGCCAATTGACGGGTTTTGAACTGTTCGTAACCCAACACTGTTGCCAATGCTTCAGGTGGTGCTTTTTTGGAAGAGCTTGAATAGGGATAGCAAGCAATTCCAAAAGAATGAGCCCCTCTTTCTCCACAGGGAATGACCCATTTCATATGTGCATATCCAGTATATCCGATTTGCTATCATAGTCCACAATGAATCCGAGTTAGCGCAACATTTCGACCACCAATGCAGCAATAGGGTCGAGTTATGTATACTCAGGTCCTTGATACCGAGGCCTCCTCACTTTCTCGATATGGTGACAGTTTGCCAATTTAGGAGCACCCTCTTTCTTGTGTTGCCCTCATTGTGTGCTCATAGGAAGTCCCTCCGAATCTTATCCAACTGTGCTATTACCTATGATGGAAGTTTGAAACAACACATGAAATACATCGGGATAGAGAACAAGACATAATTGACAAGTTGCAGCCTCCTTCCTCTTGAGATGAGTTTGCCCTACCACCCTTGCAATTTTCTTTCAACATTTTCGATTAAAATGAGGTAGTGCTTCTTGGATGGCCTCTTGATACTCAGGGGCATTCCCAGGTATGTACATGGAAGGTGTTCCCTACGGCACACAAGAATTGCTTGTATCGTAGCTACCCTGTCTTGGGAAACGTTGAATGGGACAAAGCAACTCTTAGCTAAGTTGATTGACAATCTAGAAATATTTTAGAAGATTCTCAGAACCACCTTGATCGTAGTCAGTGTTAGGTCATCGGTCGCTGTTATTAAGGTCGTGTCGTCGGCATACTGGAGTAATTGACCTGTCAAATTTGGGGGAAATCTGGCTACGAAGCATCGGTTCAACTGAGTGAAGCATTCTTTGTAGTGCGTCGACTCCAAGGATGAACAACATCAGTGAGAGCGGGTCACCTTGGCGTAGCCCTCTCCTATGCATGAAATAGTCCGACCCCTGCCCAAACAACTCTCTCAAACAACTCTTAACTTGATTTTTGCATTTATCCAAGGCGTTCTTGTTTGTATGTTTTCCCTTTGGGTGAATAACATGGGATTTAAGTGTTATGCTCTCTTTCAATCATCAATTGATTGTTTGTGATATGTTTATTTGAATCTGAAATGTTGTGACTATGTCTTGATGATATGATGCTAGGTTTTTGTTTTGTGTGTCTGAAGCTACTTGAATCAGATCATAGTTCCTATGTATCCTTGACCGGTTGATCCTAATCATTTGATAATGGTGTGAAGTTGATGCGAAGCTAGCAACCTTCAGCTGGAGGAAGCTGTGTCTCTCTTTTGTCACCTTATGTCGCCCGACAATCACTGTCCATCTATCCGTGCCATCAGTGGCTTTCTCACATCGATTGCCAAATCGAAGCACCCCAGTCGCTACTCTACCGTTCTCAGCCTCTTCCCTCTTGAAGAAAACCAGAGACAAACATGTCTTGCAACATCTATACCTTCGGCCTTGTCGTCGATTTCTGTCGTCACATGGTTCAATCGGATCTCGGATTCTGCATGCTTAGTCAATCATTGAGAAAAGGATGTGCTATTAAAAGAACTTCATGTACCGACTCATTCACCACCCATTCTTTGGTGTGACAACATCGGGGCCACATTTTTGGCTGCAAATTCGATGTTCCATGCACGAACGAAGCATGTTGAAATAGACTATCACTTTATTAGGGAACGGGTACAAAATAAAGCACTTTCCATCAACTATGTGTGTTCCAAGGATCAGATAACTGATATCATGACCAAGCCAGTTACCACACCTCGGTTTCTTCTACTTCTGGACAAGCTAAAAGTTGCCCCTGCACCTTGAGCTTGTGGGGGGGGGGGTTGTTAACCATGTTGGATTACAAACAGTTCAAAACCCGTCAATTGGCCTAAGCAACGGAAAGACAGTAAAACAAAAATTTTACGTCTAACTTAAGCCAGGGATTAAACGGGGTATGTCAGATAAACCACAGAGGGTGTCCACCTCCCGTTTATCTCTAACATCAAAATCCTATTTAATCCCTAAACAAATCTACTCCTTAATTGAATTCTAAAACTTTAATATACTTACAAATTAAATAGATTAATATAACATAAATACTGTAAAACCCACTAATCTCGACAATTATTCATGAAAATAATTGTCTTGTTAATGAGGAAATTAATCATTAACTAGAAACTTATCTCAAAATTAACATATGAAAATAAGTAAAATTCAATGCATTCTTATTTAACAACTTACAAAAATTTCGTATGAGTTGAAACTATTTAAATAAAATATACCAAGCTTGAAATATTAATTAGGATCGTATAGAATATGACTCGAGTTTAAAATAAAAACTTACACTTTATTTACCCTTTCAAAATAATCAGGTAAAATAAATAAATCAGATTTATAATTAAATCTGCATGAGACGAATCATATGTTTTTCCTATATTCGATTAAAGATACAACTGCCACACAATGGGCTACACGGTCGGTGCTTCAAACCCAACACACCTTAAAAATTTAAACCTGAAAATTTATAACATGCAAGTTGCTACCCCAGACGACCCAATGAGTTAAAATTTGAGTCTTACAGCCGGATGCCACACGAAGAGTCACACATAAGGTGTTGCACACACGATTCTAGTGCCTATTCAATGTCCTATCTCGATCCCATGTGTCTGAACACCCCGAAACGAGTCACGATCGGTCAGGTGGATCGCCTCACACTTGATAACCACTCTGCACGCGAGAACGCACAAGGGTGGCGCCACAGAGAATCCTGAAGCCCACTCACCTCTCTCTCTCTATTCCCTCTCCCTCTCACATTTTCTGCTTTCGCTCTCTCTCTTAATTAAAACCCACTATCTCTCTCGATATTCTTCCCTCCCTGTCACACCTCTCATTTCACCATTAACTCCCTCTATTTCCTTTCTTCGCACGGTCCCTTTTTCCTCCCCTCTTTTCACTCGTCCTCTCTGCTTGTCTCTCCCTCTGGCATTCAATGCCGACTCGTCCTTTTATTCTCCGCCTTTAATACACCATTGCTTCCCCTCTCTTCTACCTTTCATTTCTGAGGGATTTCTCTCCCATGTTGGCTCCGTTTAGTCTCGATGACTTGACCTCGAGCACTATTTCACCCTGCTGTTCTCTTTGACCTTCGCCCGAGCACTTGAGTGCAGTGTACGAACCCTCGTCGCCCAAATGACCGGCATGTCCCTTCTTCTCGTCTATAAGAGCACCCATACTCTCCCTCGAAACCCTCTTTTGGTTCTCGATTTTCTCATGAGTTGAGATTTAGCCTCTATACATTGGCATTTGTAAGTTGATTTGAAACTTGAAGCTCTAAAAGGGGAGTAAGAGGAAGGGGAAGGGTCGGCACAGGGGCGACTTAACTTGGCAGTGACCTCAAGCTTATAACTCGGCCTAACTCGGTCCGATTCTTTCTCTGGTAACCACCTAAACCCCAATGAGTCGATCTTGAGATCGATCTGTCGCTTGCGTTGCTATTTTCCTTTCTTTATGATGTGTTGCTTGCTTTTGATTTTGATTTCTATGTTTCGGCAGTGGCCTTCGAGCCACTGTCTGGGAGGGGGGCACATCTGATTATTTTGGGGCTTTGTCATGAACTGATTTGAGATATGATTTCTGCTGGCACCTTGAACTGATCTGAAAAATAAAACTAAAATTGTGATTTGTGACCTCGTTTTTGGCACTGTTACCAGCCCTTGTAATTGTACTTGCGTGAATTTTCATTTTTGCCTTCCTTACTGGTATGCGTATGTGACCTGTGCCAGTATGCCCTGTGTGCTCTGTGTCTGTGTTGTCTGGTATGCCGATGACCTTGTTGTGTAATAAATTTACTGGTGTGCTGTTTTACCAGCATCAGCACAGCATGACCTTGAGCTGGGTTTGTTGGTTGCGAAAATCAATCTAGGCCCAAGGTGATGCCTGGGCCAGTGAACTTGAATTGGACCCTTAGGCCACATCTGGACCTTTTGCTTATAAATATAAGTGGGCTATGGGCCTAAACAAACTAAGAGGGATGTGATTAAATTGATAAATGGGCCTCTGGGCCATTAAGGCCCAGTGGACCCTTCTCGGATCTATAATAACATATGGGCTATTGGCTCATTGAGCCTTGACCCTTGCCGAACTTGGAAATTAATAAAAATATAGATGGGCCTATTGGGCTCCTTGGGTCCCAAACAGATACTATAAGAATAAATGCTAATAAATAAACGAATATGGTTATAAGTATTTTTGGGCTTGGGTCCTGTTTGGATCGAGTGGGTTAATACAAATACTACAAAACTAGTGGCCCGGCCCATAATACTTAGTAACTAGACCCGAGAATAAAAGGACCGAGAAAGGTATTAATTGGGAAATGACGATTATAAGCCCGTGCAGCGAGAGCTACGGCGATGACGTATGAGTCTCGGGCTTCCGATCCCACTCAGGATTAACACAAACCAAACATAAATTAAAAATAACCAACTTGTGTTTCTATATATTTTCTATACTATATTTATCACAATAAACAATATAACGTATAATATACGGCTCAGTTACATAGTAGGATAGTAGTTTGGCACGACGTCGTATTTGACATGATGACACTTGATTTATTAATAATGCGTAACGAATAAATTAAGTAACTAAACTTGACATAATACTAAACAATATAATTTAAGTAATTATAAGTGTTACTAAGTGTAATGTATAGATATAAATATATATATATATATAGATATATATATACACATAAATATATATACAAAATAACCAAATAATAAATTACATATATACGAGCATGTATATAAGTTTATAGATATGATTATATATATATATATATATATATATGTATATATACTTATATATGAACTTATATATATATAAATATATATTTAATTAAGTACACTCGAATCACCACCAACCATATTGAACTAAGTATAATTATATAAATAATATTATATATTGATCAATTCCTCTATAAACGCATAACTAATATAATTACACATATTCGTTAGTATATAATTAACTATTTTTGTTTCTTCTTTTGATTAGTTAAATAATAAAAGTCCAACTAAAAGTAGTTGATTTTATAACATGCTTTCATCGTGATGTGTTATTTACATTCTTTGCCTTATCGTCCGGACGCCACATTGAATAATGAGAATAGTAACACACTCAGAACCACATTTAAATTAAAAGGACAAAAACAAGTGATTGTACCCACACTCACTGTGCAGCCGGGAACACTGCATGCAAGACTTGACTAAGTGATAATATTGAATAAAATAAATTAGGAGCATCAAGGACGTCTCAAATGCCGTTACATTGTCATTTGATTTCACTTAATATGTTACAAGTCCCTCGACTAATTAAACGAACTCGAAATAAATAAATAGGAGACCTAGTCGACTCGGACCCGCACACAGGGGACGAGACTGACGCAGCTGCATACGACGCTGAGGTCAGCGTGGACGCAGCAGATCCTTCGATAGAGTAGCTAGCACTTCTTTCCAGGTGTGGATTCCTGGGGATTATATTCCTTTCTATCTTCTTTAGGACCTACCAGTCTTACCTAAATTGAACTGCAGTACCAAATTACCAACAATTTATAATCAGGCCCGTAGATCTTGAACTGTCATGAATTCATATTGGTAACTGAACCAACTATTTTGACCAACCTGCATTGCATGTCACCTGCATTCACATTGCACGTGAGATCTGTTATATGGATCGTATAGGCTATTAGACTACTTATAGAGCTATAGGTAGATGCGTATCAAATATTATTTATATATTCTCGTTGGGAGTGATGAGAGTCGGGCCGGTGAGTCTAGCTAGGACGGATGTAGTCTAGGGGCATCGTGAGGATGGATTACGTACGCAAGCTCAACGCCCGTGGGGTCCATTTCTCGGGATGTCCCTAAGGACATTCGATCACTGCTCACCAACGATGACCATCACTTGGTGGCTCGTAGTGCCAGTTCGAGTATTTGATTTTCAAGATCCTTACTAGTATAAATATTATAATATCTTCCTTTGAGTGATTAAGGTTCGGTTTCTCAGTTTAGAGTATGCGTGTCATATGTGACGTATTGGAGCTATTCCGTTCTTTATATTTCTATTAGCCGATGTTTCGGGATCTCCTAATATTCGAAGGACTTCCTCCTTTGGCCCCTGGTTGGTACAGAGGAAGTTTGGGGCTCCCCTTTGGCCCCTGGTTGGTACAAGGAGTTCCCTTTTATTATTGTTACTCAAACGGGTAGTCGGTTCCTTATTTCCGTATGACGGCTGAGACCGAGAGTTTAAATTTATTTTCTTATCTTTTGTGAGGGTAGGTTTCTCGGTTCGCTTTTTGATCGAGTGTGTGCTTTTATAGCCGCTCATGCATTTACCAGGGCGTTTCGTTCTGGAAACTCAGATTTTAGTTAGGCCGTGGTTGATTTGAGACCCGTCCAACGATTACGTTGGGACTGTGGTTGATCTGGGACCCGCCTAACAATACCCTTAGGCTTGTGGTTACGACCCGTCTGAGGGGGCGAATCCTGAAGTTCTACACTCGGGGTTTTCTAATTTGACAAATCATTTCTTTGTCTGGGAGCCTTGATGTTATTCACCTTACTATTTATATATACTATTATTCCTCATATCACTTTTGGGTTTCTTTCTCGTTTCGTCTGTTGGATAGACTCATTGTTAAAAATGTGAAATGGCTAACTGATGCATATTTAGGTTATAATTAAAACTCAGTAAATGTGAAATGGTCGGACTTTGAATCGGATATAATCCCAAAGGCTGGACCTTAATGCACACTGAGTAAATTTTTATAATTTACTCACGTTCCACGGTTGGTTGTGGGGTCTAGGTAAGGAGCAGGAGTTCTTTTGCTGTCTAGAGGAGAGCGCTAGGATGGAGTCCCCAGCATCTTCCGTTTTGAGGATCAATCCATTTGTTTTCTTTTATTCCTTTTGTTAGGATTAGTGTGTAGTAGGTTAGCTAGGGTCGGTTCCACATCCTTTGATTGGATCGCCCTCTTTAGTATGTATTTTACTTTTGTTTTGCTTCCGCTGTAAACCTTGTATCCAGACGTTGGATTAATATATATGTATTTGTTGGATGTTCATGTATTGTGTGTGAAATGTGTGTGCTTTTCCTTATATTAAGTATAATAAACTATTCTTCCTTATATTTCTGAGTGGTCAACTAAGCCTTTCGTGTACTAGAAATCAGGTACACGTGGCGGGATTAACACCCCTAAGTTAGTCATTATTTCTGGGGTGTGACAAATACCTTGATCCAAATTTGAATTGGACTGCAGAAGACTCGAAAGGCCGAATCACAGACGCTCTTCTCCTCGGAGTATCAGACGTCTGATACCTCTATCGGATGTCCACCAGGACGACCAGAGAGTGGCTTACTTCTTCTGCCAGAAATATCGAAAGCCGTGATATCCCATAAAAACACTATTCACCGAGATACGGACTAAATAAAATATCTTCGTGACTCGCAGTTATCCAAAATATGGAATACCACTCTTTCACAAAAATACTATTTTCCAAATCTCGTAAACAATCGTATACGAGAAAGAGAGAAAGTATATTTATCGATATGATCTTGAGTTAACAAATACGAGTCGATTTTTGTGCTTCTTTCTCTCTCCCCCTACCCCTCTATTTATAGAAAAATGAGGAGGTGTACTTTTTACCAAAAAACCCTTGGAAAAGTTGAAATTGCACAAACACCCCTTAGAGGTCGGCAAGGGGGATATTTCAAAAATTGTGAAATTCCCTTTTTTTCCCATGCGACCTCTTTGGATATTTATTTTTTTATATTTTTATTTATTTATTTTTAATTAAGATTTTAATTATTTTTAATTAAGGTTTTAATTATTTTTAATTAAGGTTTTAATTTGATAAATGACTTTCTTCCCAAATTCAAAACCATAACTAATATTTAAAATCTAAATCAAATATATGTAAATATACATAAACATATAATTGTTCTCAACAATTATATTTCTCAAGGTTTGGTATTGGTTTGGTTGCGGTATGATTTTATACAACGTATCGTATACGTTTATAAATTCAACCGTTGTTTTTGCTTGTTATCTTACATGACATATATAATTTAATCATATCATATATAATTAATTATAACTATCTTAATATTAATTATAACCTATGTATAATTAATCATTAAGATTCTCTGATTAGCTCCTATACGGTGTGACCCAATAGAATCTGTGTTATGTTGATAAATAGATTAAAATCATTTTAATTTCTATAATCATAGGAGGCATCTGACATCTACGCTATGACCATCCAATTACACGGATGATGTTGTACTTATGCAATATCACGATCCACTAAACATTTTAGTCGTGTTAATTCTTTCGTCTCACAGTATCATATTAGTTTCAAGGCCGGTGTGTGTCATCCTTACAAACTTAATCTTTTCTCAATCTTGAGTAGACTTATCAAATATAATTACCCTTGTAATTATACTACATGCATATAATCTTACTCTATCAAGGGGCCCAGTGATACTGTAACTCGTATAGAGATACGAGTGACAATAGTACTTTTGGTAAACCATCACTACCTCAACTAAGCTATGTATACCGAAAAGCTATCATTATGACTGTGTTTTACCGACAGCGTTAGATAACAATCACACATACACATCTCTTAATATGAAAGATGAATATCTCATACTTTAGATCTTAACACTGAATGAAAACATTAATGACACGTACACAATTCCATTTGATGTTTCATTCGAGGTCTGTCAAATATCATGTTCATCTAACATGTATTCATGCAATTAAAACGACATCTCATGTCTATGGTTTGTAAAACTTAACCATCTTTTAATCCACATTCTAACCTTGTAACGGTAAGTTAGTGTTCCTGCTAATTACCTTGGTTAGAGACTTTTAAGAATATATATCATCTATATTATGAAGTTTCACAATTTTAGTTATTGACTCTAGTCAGATAAAGTAATGATTCATAAATTCAATAATACTTAAGGTAACAAAATGACAATTTATTAATCACTCAATTCATGAACAAAGCTTTATGATAATTTATCATATTATTAATTTCTAGATTATTACAAACTAACAAACCAACAACTGGATACAACAGTTTCAGTCGCAAATGGAGAAGAACAAAACCGATAGGACTGTCTAACCAACACTACACAGCGTACCAATAGTTTGTTTGTATTTGATTTCTAGGACCTGTGTAAAAGCAGAATTTGTTAAGAGCCAACGATTGGCATCTTTAGTTTTCTATCTATAAAAACTCACAGGTATTGTATAGAAGGGTGAAAAAAGCAAATAATATAATGAGCTATTAAAAGCAATATCTTTATCTTCTTTTCTGTGTCATATTCTATCAGTTCCCATTTCCTTATAGTGTTAGTACTGTCTTGTTTAGTTCCCTTATCAAGGGACTTTGTGGAGCCAAGCGGATTCTCACTACACCTAAGGTGTTTGCCAAAATGCCTCTGGAGGGATGTTCTCCTGATCTGATCACCTAGGACCCTTATTGATGGCCTTTGCAATGTAGGTAAAACCATACTTGGTCTTGAGCTCTGTCGTCAGATAGCAAAAAAAATAACAGCTGTAAGCCTGATGTAATTACTTGCAGCACTATAATCCATGGATTTTGCAAATAGGGTGAGATGGGCATGACTGTAAAGATGCTTCGGGAAATGGTTGTTGTCATTGATGGGCATGACTTACATCAAACTCATAACTTGTAACAATTTCATTAATGGACTTTGCAGAGATGAGGACGTTATTGCTGCATTGGAGGTGTTCAAAGAAATGCCTTCTTGTAGAATTGTCCCTAGTTTTCATACCTACACCATGCTAATTCATGGTCTTTGCAGCCAGGGTGACATAGGGTGACATAGATTGTGCTTTGAGGATGTTTGACGAAATGATTGCTAATAATAAAGTACGTTCTTCCTAATGTGATCACCTACGACATTCTTATTCATGCTCTCTGCAAGGCAAGATAGACGATGCTCTAAAGATATTTGACAAAATTATTACTAAACGAGTCACTCCGGATGTTTATAGCTATAACAACATCATTTTGGGATTTTGTGAGTTGGTGATATTAACAAGGCTTTCAAAGCATATGAAGAATTGGTTGGCTGTGGACTTAAAGCAGATGTCTGCATATATAATATCTTGATAGATGGTTGTTGCAAGGAGGGGCCATTGTCCCATGCTTTGAGTCTTTTTGAAAAGATGAAAGAGAGAGGGTGATGCCGGATGTTGCCACATACACATATCATTCACGAGATTTCTGCTGTAGGCGAGTGAAACATGCTATTTTTGTATTCAGGAGATGCTAAATAAAGGCATAGCACCTGATGTTTGGACGTTCAGTGTATTAGTAGATTCCTTGTGTAAGCACGGATTGAGTTGGGAAGCACAGAAACTGGTTCGCTTAATGGAGGAAAGACGAGAGAGACCTAATGTAATCATCACTTACACGTTGTTGCACGGTTTTGTCTTGGTTGGTCATCTTCATGAAGCAAATGTTCTTTTAGAAACAATGGCTCACAAGGGCATTTTTCCCAATCAACATAGTTACAGCGTGGTCTCAAGTTCAGAAAGGAGGAGGATTGTAATAGACTTGGCAATACAATGTAAAAACTCAGTCAAGCTTATGAAAAAGAAATCTCATATGAACTTCATTTCTAACTTATCCCAACTTGTTTGGGACAAAAGATTTTGTTGTTGTTGTACCATAGTTACCTTATCTTAATCAATGCTATTGTAAAAAAGAAGGATAATGAGGCTTTGCATTTGGTTGAGAAGATGATGAAGGCCTTAAGCCAAATGAAGTCATATTTGACATACTTATAAATGCATTAAGCAATTGCAAGAATGTGGATGAAATCAAGCACATTATTTCTCAGATGTGAGATGGGGAAAATGATACAGAAGAAACTAATAGTAATGCTTATTTTTGTCATACTTATTGGATATACTTTCTCTCAAGGACAGAACTAAGATTCGGTATTCTAATGGATTTTGGTAGCCATGTGCTGAGTTATCCTCTAGTTTGCAGGAGAATATGTATACTGCTGCCTATCAAAGAAATATAGTTTTAGCTCATAGCTCAAAAGTTCAAATTTATGATATATGATGTAATGTTCTTTAATTGCCAGTTCAAACTTTTTTAACTTTTTCGTATATGGCATTCAATTATTTATCGGTAAAGTTTAAATTTTTATGTTAATTTGCTTAATAAAAGTCTAGACGTGATTCAGGATTAATTTAGTTCCATTAATAGATTTCCGTTGCACGTGAAGCATAGGCATGATGGGTTTGTGGAGAAAAGAGAACTGAACCTACTGTTAGCACTTACTATGCAATGTTGCAAGGTTACGTTCTAGAAAGTTATCTCAACGGAGCAGCAATTTATTAGAAAGGGCTTAGGAAGGCATTGAGTCGAAACAACATAACGACAGTAATTTAATCAATGTTTATTGTAACTTTGTCAGAATGATAAAATCAGTTGTATAGTTTTTGAAATCTTGGAGCAGATACTGATGAGTGATGCCATGGCTTAGGCCTGATGCAGTCAACTTTACTTGACATTCCACTCAATGTGCTCAGAAAATCATGAAAACCCGAATAATCTTTAGCATCATCAAACAAAACCCTTTTTACTAAAACAGGATTACTTTTCTTTTTTGAAAATGGGTACCAGCAGGTAGCACCTGTAAATCATTTTCATCTGAACTGGTAATAGAATCGACCTTATTAATTCTCAGAAAAGAAACAACTAGTAACAGTACTTTTCCTTTTAATTCTTCTACCTTCTACATCCTTCTAGAGGTACATTATCCACAAATAATAAGCCGGTATTTAATAATTGGTGCTCTTTTTTTTAAACAAGTTGAAAGGCCACCTTTAAAAAATCGAAGTGATATGAAAGCAATCGACCAAAAGGTGGAGGCCGAAACTAACAACTGGCTCACAGTTTGAGCATTTTTTTCACTAAAAAGAAGAATTAAAATAATTTACTTAACTGAGCAAAAAAAAAGTACATCAACTACTCATGTGATACAATATGAATCAACTGAGAATAGTTCTACTCTCCCGTCTTGAAAATTAACAAAATATCTACTAATTTAAGTACTGGTACTTACAAGAAACCAATGAATTCCTGTTACTCTAAAAACTCAGAACTTACCCATGTACCCCTATAATATCTTAGAACCTAATATTTATATACACATCCTTCTCTTTAACAGTTTAACTCCCACGAAATTTAACCGGTACAGTGGACGACCTCAGAGTGGCTGGGTGAAGATGAACGCAGACATGGCTGTGGACACCAATTTAGGAAAGGTTGAGTTATCATTTGCGATCCGGGATGAGCATGGAGCAAACGTGATGCACGGAGAAAAACTGGTGATTGGTGGTTATGGAGTGCTTATGGGGGAGGCGATGGCGGTAAGGGAAGGGCTGACAAGGGCAAGGAGTGCTGGCTGTAAAAAAAAATACAGGCTGCATCAGTCTCAGCAGTTGGTTCATTTGTAACGTTCTTCCTCTAGTGACTTTACTGAAATAGACTCACTGATAAGGGACATCAGAGATCTGATAACTGGTTTTGATAGTTTTTCTTTTAATTTTGTACCTTGTGAGGCAAATACTATTGTGCATACTTGTGCAAAACAAGCCATCGAGCTTAATAACAATTTTGTTTGTATTAACTGTAGTGGTTTTCATGAAACTCGGCATGATAAAGAATCCAGTGATTTCTTCTTAAAAAAAAGAAATATTGTTTGAGCTCATAGGCCATAGCTCAAAAGTTCAAATTCATGATATGTGATGTGGTTTTTTTTATTGCCAGTTCCAATTTTTAACTTATCATATATAGAATCAATTGTTTATCAGGTAAAGTTCAAATTTGTATGTTACTTTGCTTAATAAAAACTTGACGTGATTAAGGATTAATTTAGTTTCATTAAAAGGTTTCCTTTGCATGTGAAGCAGAGGCTGGATTGGTTTATAGAGGAAAGAGAACTCAACCTATTGTTTTTCAGCACTCACTAAGTCACCATGCAATGTTGCAAGCTTATGTCCTAGAAAGTTATCCCAACGAAGCAGGAAATTATTAGAAAGGCATTGAGTTAAATCAATATGTTTACAGTTACTTAATCAATGTTTATTGTAAGAATGTTAAAATCAGTGAGGTTGTATAGTTTTTGAAGGCTTGGAGCAGACACTGATGCAAGGGCATAGGCCTGGCTACTTTAATGGGCTCAATGTGTACAGCAATCATGAAAAATGAACAAATCTTAAGTCACAACAGATTGCAAGTTACACTTGGATGTGATGCCAATATGTTCAACTGCAGTTAAATGATTCTACAAAAATTAAAATAATTTCAGGACAGATAGAATATATTTTTATTTAGTCAAAATTCAAGAATGAATCTGAAAAGAGAGACAGATCTCATATTTCCCTTGCGCAACTTGTGACATCCAAGAAGAATATTTCTCTAATTTAATTGGTCCTCAATTATATTTATTTTTATTGTTCACCACAAATAAACTTATTCTAAAACAGCACCAGTGCTGCTTTATGCCAAAACTAGACTATTCTTTTGTAGATTCGCTGAAGATTCTTCTTACCATCGAATAATCAATCTTTAGCATATATACATGAAACAAAACCGTTTTACAAAACAGTATTACATACCTTTTTGAAAATGGGTACCAGCAGTAGCACCAGTAAATCATTTACATCTTAACTGGTAACAAAACCGACCTTAATTCTCAGAAAAGAAACAACAATGGTACTTTTCCTTTCGGTTCTTTTAGCTTCTACATCCTTCTAGAAGGTACCGTACCTTAACAGCAAATAATAAGACTAGTCTTCAATAATTGGTTCCCCTTTTTTTGAAGCAAGTTGAAAGCCCACATTTAAAAAATCAGTGATCAGAAAACAAACGACAAAAAGGTGGAGGCCAAAACTAACAACTGGCTCACAGTTTCAGCGAGGCATATAAATATTTAAGCTTTTAAAATGAGCATTTTGCACTGAGGATTAAAATACTTCAATTAACTCGATAGAAAAAAAAAGTACAACTGATACATATCAACTAAGAATAGTTCTACTCCCCTTTCAGGAAAAATTAACAAAAAAATCTACTTATGAAGTACTGGTACTCACAAGAAACCAATGAATTCCTGTTACTTCTAAAACGTCAGAACTTTGCCCATTTACCCCTATAATATCTGAAAACCTAATATTTATGTACACATCCTCTCTTTTACTCCCACAAAATTTCTAAACTAGAAGTACAGGTCCTGGTTCGATGCGTCGAACGACAACAGAGAATTCTGAAGCTCATCTAAATTCAATCCCCACATCCAATCACTGTCCTCTTGCTTCGGCACACTCGGGGGCGCCTGATTGAAACCGGAAACAGCTTCAGACGGCTGAGCCTGTTGATACTGCAGACTCTGAGTTTGACTAATAAGCTGGTCGAGCAAGTCGAACTCAGAATGCAACTCGTGCTCATGCTCGATGTCTGATTCAGGAGTCATGGTCGTGTCGTGACTCGCCTCAGTCGACACATGTGATGTGTTTTCATCATGCAATTTCTCCCAATTGTTCTTCTTGTTGTACAATCGGCATAGCACCCAATCATCCAACTGTAAGCAATTTGAGCACCATACATATAAGTATCCAACTTTTGAACATGAAAGCATGATAAATGAGTTTTGAAGTGTTTTCTATAAAAAGATAGATACCCTTAGAGTGCCTTTCTTTGAAGTGGTACGGCTCAAATCAGCCAAACGGTACTCATGCATGATCCAATCAGTTTTTGCCCCTTTTGGTGCCTTCCCATCATAGAAAACAAGTGCCTTCTTAATTCCAAGCGGTCGGGACGAGCTTGATGGCTTGATGTGTTTATCGGCACCAGTCGCCTTCCAGTATCCATGACCCGCAGCCCGGTTTGGCCTCGACCCGTTTGGATACTTGCGGTCGCGTGGTGTGAAGAAGTACCATTCTTTGTGGCCAAATAATGCCTTCTCTGTGTTCCATACAAAAGAAATAATCAATGCAAGCTTCTGAAATGTTCTAATTCAAAGATTATCCAAATCTTGGCATTTGAATAGAGAACAGATATACTGTGTATCTTGGCCCTTTTTTTAATTTTGAACAAGTCTCTAACTTTTTTCCTAATTATTATTTCTTTCCTGAAAATTGCTACCAATTTAAATTTGTACTACAAATGATATTTTCAAAGTCTAAAAAGTGTTTGATGAAAAGTACCTGGTAAATTCCAAGGATCATACTTGTACAAATCAACCTCCGCAATAATCGGCACGGGCAATCGATCGCCTGCAACCTTGCGGCACAGGTAATGCACTACTAATTCCTCGTCGGTCGGGTGAAACCGAAAGCCCGGTGGAAGATTCAACTCAGCCTCGGCATCAATCATTCTCCCCATTGTTATCTCCTCTCTTGAACCTTCAACTCAGCGATATCTCTTGCTATGAAACTCCTTTATGCAAAAGCTTTTTTCTCTTTGATTCAACCTTATCTTTCAACTGAACCTATGTGCCTATAGGTTTATCCTTTTCTCCTCTTAGCTGTGTTGCTATAATGCTATGAGCTGTGTTTGGGTTTGAAAAGAGGGAGAGGAGATGTATATATAAATATCTGGCGGCTTCTATGCGATTCTCGAATAAAATATTTAATATCTATTAACTATTAAGTAATAATAATATTGAAGGTGCTGGTCTGGATGACGTGGACCGATTTGGTACAGGTCATACCTCATATGACCGATATTTTTGGATTTTTATGTGATTCGTCAATTTATTGCTAGCAAGGGGAGATAAGAATAGATGCACCTCTTTATTTTTAATTTCACTTAGATATTTTTCTACTCCAGGACAGAAACAGGATATCTCTGAATTCTGATCTCTCCACATGACCGCATGGAGTCATGTAGAGGCGCTGAGGAGTTGACACGTGGAAAGAAATTGCAAGAGGGTTTAGGAAGCTTCCTCCTTGATTCCTGAAAGAACCTTCTACAACGGGAAGGGATCCACTGTACTTTTTTCTTTTTTTACTTTTGACCGGGTTTTGAGTAGGGATGGATTGGAGACATCTGTTATGATTCCCCAAGATTCACACACATGCTGGTGCCAAGTGTTGTTACTTCTTGTCATACTCAAATATTCAACTGTATTAATAAACTTTTGTGTAAAAGTTAATTCGTTTTCTTTACCTAATTGCAGTAATTTGACAAAGGATTAAAATAAGATGTCAAATATGCAGATAGCGTACATTTAACTTTTATGGTGCATCCAACTCTCACAGTATATATTTAGAGAAATAACGTTTCGCATAAAGAAATAGTAAATGTATTTGTAAATAAATATTTAGGATCAGTTTGACAAAATAAGAAATAGCAACACAAGAGCGTAACTTAGAGTAGTAAAAATAAAATAGTGTGATCTTGAAAAAGTGGTAGAAGAGTAGCATTCTAGACTATTCGGAAGAGAGAAATTATCATTTGGCAAATGTTACTTGAAATGATAATTGTTGATAATTATGATGATAATAATAATAATAATAACGATGATATATATAATAATGAACTAAATAATATAATAAATTAATAATAATATGCTTTATTTTCTAAAATAAAAAATAATAAAATTGATGATAATAACAATAACAATAATAATAATAATAATAAAATAAGAATAACAATAAGAATAATAAGAATAGCAATAACTATTATTAACAATAAGAATAATAATTATAATGATATTACTATTTTAAAATAATAATATAATACTAATAATTAATGGTAATTATTAATATTGTTTTAATAATAAAGATAATATAATAATAACAATAATTATAATTGTAATAATAATAATGAATATATAATATACTAAAATATTGTTAATTATAAATATAATACAACATAATCAAATAATAATGATAATAATAATAATAATGATATTACAATATAATAATATACATTATTTTAAAATAATAAGATTATCATAATAATTAATAGTAATTATTAATACTATTTTAGTAATAAAGATAATATAATAATAGATACAATAATAATAAGGTATATATAATATACCTAAATATTAATTACATTGCAAATTTCATTGCTAATTTTGTCATACGAAACAATGTATTTGATATTTTATCTATATGATAGTATACCGAAATAACCTCTTCCACCCACTATTATATTCTTCATTTCGCGTTTGACATTCCTCTCGTGTTGAAATATAGCTCTATTTCGATATTTCTAGATATTTCTTGAGTGCCAAACAGACCCTAGATTAGATGTGTGTCATAAATACAACTCTTATTGTATTTTTTCGCAATGAAATCTTAGTTATTTTACAATGAAGCACCAATAAAATTTCAAATTGGCTTAAGTTTGAAACATAATTTACCTAAAAAATTTCAAATACAGCAACATTTTTTATTTGAATATTATTTTTAAAAGATATATGGAAGAGTTCAATGTATTAGAAATATCTATGAACTACAAACGAATTTATTTCTTAAAGTACATCTCCCATAGGCCTTTTGAGTACATCATTAACAGCAGATAACATATATTATAATTCAAGAATATACATATGTGTTTAATCTCATTTTAAAATGAAGTCAAATTATTATGGCATTGAAAATTTAATAAATTAGTATGTTGATTCAGTAAATTAATTAAATTTAAATTTAAATTTAGTAAATTTAAGTAGGTCAATAGACTAAAAAAACAAGATTTAATCACGGTGGAAATTATAAAATATACGGACGTAACAATTGAAACCACTTTGTAAGAATTATGGAAATTATAAACATAACGTTCTAATATAATCATGGTAAATTATCAAGTACTGTAAAATTATCGTAGAGAGCTCAGTAGTGTACCTAAAGTCTTTAAATCAACTTTCTATTAAATAATTTTTCATGACGCATAACAATTTGTTTGTGCCTAGGTGACAAAACTTAATGCTGATACCAGCAATTCCAATTCAGGGGTCGGATTAGGGGAATCCTTGCTTCATAGTTTCTGCTGTATAAGTTAAAAAAAACTTACTTAACATGATATTCTAGAACTTTGGGATAATAAAAATGTTGATTATATAATAACAACAATATAATAATAATAATAATAATTAATAAAATAATAATAATAATAATAGCATGCATTCATTTTTAAAATAATAATCGTGATGATATAATATAACAAAAATATTATTAGTTACTAAATATAACACAATATAATCAATTGTTATTTTACAATTGAAATATCGATATTCTATAAATGAGGTAAAATATCAATTTAGTTATTTAATGTTATATTTTAAACATACTAAGATCCATTAACCATTTGACAAAATTAAGTTTAAATAATACACTATTCGAATGAGCGCTGCTTCAACAAATACCAACGGACTAAAAGGTGATTGAATCAACTTGTATTATACAATTAATCTACTTGTATTAAATAATAATAATAATTTTTGTGTCACATAATCATATTCATATGTAGGTGACAAAATTCCATCCTGACATCACCAATTTCAAATCAGGGGATGGATTAGGGGAATCAACACTTTCTAGCTAATTTCTACAGTATAAGTATAAAGTATAAAGTATAAAGTATAAACCAAAGAAGCTTAACTGGATATTCTAGAACTTTTATGTAGGTAGAATATTCGTGTATTGTTCCTAAACAGAGAACATAGTCAAAACGCTACTAATTATTCCAGTTCATGCATCCAAAGCACCGCACTTAAGCGTGGTCAAATTAACCAGAAAAAAAAAATTAGAAAACCAAGGTGGGCTAGAGACACTATAATTGCTGCTTAATCCAGTAATTAAAATTGGTCTTATTCCGTTGGAATTTAACGGGCATCTCGGATGACGTCATTGACTACATACTTATCCATTATCTCACGTGGTCTATAATGAAAGCCATATATAAAGAGTATGGATACTATGTGAACTTGTCTTTATGATCGTTTATGCGATGATGTAACATCTCAAGTATTTTTAATAAGATGAGACACATATATTAATTAAATATTTTTTAGGACTAGTAATTAAATATGACAATTATCATCTCTTTGTTGACAGGTACAAGTTCAGAGAGAATCTTGCACAGACACACGGAGTATGGCATATACAAAACCACAGGAAATCAGCAGACTCGGTTTTCGAAGCGGCGGCGACGCCTCCGTGGTCTTTGGTAAATAGCAACAAGTCAAAGGATTGGTCCTGTACTTTAGTGTTTTAAATATAACGAAGAGGTTGGTTTTATTTTCTAAGCCTGAATCTGATGGTCTCTAGAATTCGGAAATGGGGAGTGGTTGGGCTGTTGGGGTTAGACTATTGCTAAAATTCGGGCGGGTCGATCCGTCCGTGGTCCGATTCGTATTTGATTCATGCCTGATTCGATTCGAGGCTTAGATCCAATTCGATCTGTGAAAATTGAATTCATGAATCTAGGACGGGTCGGGTAGGCCGAAATTTTGGAGACCCGTCCGAACCCATGTCCGACCCGTGATCTACTCGACTCGTGCCCAACCCGTCTTACCCGCCCCAGATCCGTCCCAGACCCGTGGACCCGTGACAAGACCCGTGACAGACACATGATGGTTCCATGTCACTTCAAATTCAAAAAATTCAAAAAAATTCAAAAATAAATAAAAAATAAATAAATAAAATAATGTACAGAAAAATAAATTTAAAAATTCAATTTTTCACCTCTATAAACACCCCTACCCTCTCACTTTCTTCACACTCAACTATCATATTCTCATATATTCATCTATATATCTCTCATTTCTCAAATTCTCAATTCTCAATTCTCATTTCTGTCCAAATTTTAATTTATAAGTTATTAAGTTATAATACATTTAGATTTAATTAAGTAGTCTTAGATATTTAGTTAATTTATATTTATTCGGTTCGGTGTCAAGAAGAATCCAAATTTCATCATCCTTTCGTGCAACTTCGACATTATTCAAGGGTAGATTTAATTTACATTTTTATGGTTCAATTTTTACATTTTTATTTTTAAATTACATGGCTGGAAATTCCGCCTATAATTTTTATTTTTTATATTGGCACTGGTAATTACCAGAGCTTTTTATTTTTTTATTACATAGCTGGAAGAAAATTTCGCCTACATTTTTAATTTTTTATATTGGCTTACCAAATTTCGCCTACATTATCCAAATTTCGTCATCACACGACCGATTTTCACAAATTAAGTTCATAATATGAGATATTTTTATTTTGAAGTACATATGATATTACACGTTTAGAAGAACAAATATGTAATTTTACATTTTGCAGTAGTAAATTTTGAAGTTCTATCCTAATTTGAAGATGCAATTTTTTTATAAATTGACAAAAACGATTGGTACTAACCGTCCATGATATACCAACACATTAAACACGTACCTTTTTAGAAGTGAACATAAGTATATTATATTTTTTATATTTGAAATTATTTTAATATATTTATACTTGCTATTTCTCACCATCTATTTTTTGCCTTTAATTATTTAATTGCAGGAAATTTACACAATCAATTAAGAAAACATATCAGATCACGTAGGATTCCAATATCTTCTTCGCGAATTTGACTCCTTTTGATTCAAGTTAAGACCAACTCTATCTTAATATAGTTCAAATCAGCAAGATCGTGTCCGTATTGATTTATCTAGGTAAATTTTTCGTCAAATTAGCGATCATAATTTTTTTCAAAGAAATATAAACGGTAAGATCGTAATTTTTCCTGTCGACTTGATTTTATTTTATAGCATGTTATAATATTTTTATTTAAATCTGTTTTTTTAATATGTAAAATATGCTATTTTAAAATTTTATATATTTTTATTTTATATATAATTGTGCGCTATTTCTATCAAAATTTTACATCCGCCACTAATGTTAGGTCCCTTAGAGTATTCGCCGGTTGCCCTCATGCTGCCCGTGCACATATCATGTGACTACGATATATTGTAATAATATATAATAACAAGTTGCCATTCTTGACCGGTCTTCTTTCCTTCAATTCCAAGTTTCCAACAGATGGTTCCATTTACAAGTTTCACCACACCAAAGGGATTAATCATTAATCATAATCCAGCGGACTTCAACAAGACATTTTAACCTGACTCAAAAAAAAATATATAATCAATCAGAGTCAGCCAAACTCAAATTTAAATGTTCTAACTTTTTAATAAAATTGAACTTATATTTTTTTTATAAGGAAGAAAAACATTTTGAATTTATTGTTCACGAAAATTTGGCGAACAATTTTGAACGAACAGAACTGTAATTGTTCTATCACGATTGGTGTACGGGGTATACATTTTGCAGTCTCAAACCATTAATTATGAGTTGAATTCGATTAGCCATTGACAGAGCAAACCAGTTAAAAGTGAGACTGAAATATCCAAGTCTTTAGGTGGACTACATTATCTTGCTTTAAATTAAGTACAATTCATTAAGCAAACATCGAGTTCGTGATAATATTGTTATAAGACAAAAAAAAGTTTCAGCATTGTTGTATCAAGTACCAACAATGATATGTGCATCAATCGAAATGACTATTTCGCTTTTAAGTGACCGAGAAACACCAAGCAGCACAAGCGTGGGTGTGAGTATCGTCACAATGATTTAAATTTTTTAAATACAAATGTGTATATATTAAACTTTAATTTTAAAAAATAATTTAATATATTATATTTGAAAAAAATATATAAGTGAATATATATAATTAAGTTATTATTATATATAAGAGAGGAGATATCACAGTGGTAAGATGTTTTGATGGGAAGTAATTTAATATTGCAGCAGAATGTGTTGTTTCATATGTATTGTCTAAAACGAATCAGAAATGCACTATGATTGTCACGTGGAGTTTCAGAGTGTATCGATGAGTATCGAGTGCAAATCAATATCGGAGTATATGATATTGTTGCGATAAGTTATTTAAAATATCGAAGTAGCATAACCAAATATATTTGAATTGAAGATGTTTTGGATTTTTTAGAGTAATTGTATCACCTCAACTTTCCGTCTCCCTCTCGCGTCTCCCGCATACGACAAAAAAAGTTCGACAGCGTAACTTTCGCCGCTAGTCTCGCACTCCTTTCTCTCTCGCTTATTCTTTCTCTCTCACTTATTTCTTTCTCGTTTCTCATTTCTCTTCCAAACATGATGACGAGATAATACTACATGGCCTCTTTGTTGTGGCTCTACCCCTTTGTGTTTATTGAAGAAGATGAAACAATAGCAACTTTAGAAGAAATGAGAGGAGATGAGATGATTATGTAGCAACTTTAGCCTCCATTTTTCTTCATTATTTGGATCAATTTCATGATATATTTATATAAGAACAAGCAAATTTCTATATTATAAAAACAAATTTCTATATTCGAGCATGCAAGTCTTAATATAAAAACAAACAAGTTTTTATATTCGAATCTGCAAGTCTATATATTAGAACAATCAAATCTCTATATTATAACAAACGAGTCTCTATATTAGAACATACAAGTCTTTTATTAGAACAAGTAAGTCTATATACTAGAAACTACAAGTCTTTATATTGAAACAAGAATGTCTCTATATTATAACAGCCAAGTCTCTATATTAAAAACTGCAACTCTCATTAGTGAAACATGCAACTCTCTATATTAGAACATACAACTTTTTATATTCAAACGTGCAAGTCTTTATACTATAACAAACAAGCCTTCATATTAAAGTTTGCAAGTCTCAAATTTTGAAATATGCAAGTCTCTATACGAGAACATGCAATTTTTTATATTAGAATCTGCAAGTTTCTATATTAGAATCGGTATGCCTTTATATTAGAGAAAAAATAACATCATTTTGCAGCAAAATTAAAATATTGCAGCAGAATAGAAAATTTGCAGCAAAGTTGAAAAATAGCAGCAAAATTCTAATATAAGAAATTACAAGATATAGAGTAAAAACTTGTAGGAGAGCAAGACACTAGCAGAGCGACAAAGTAAAGAAAGCGAGCATATCATTAGTTTGTTTTTTTTATCCCTTAGTGAGAAAATGTTAAGGTGAACCATTAAGAAGAAACTATTAGTAAGTACTTTTTTTTATTCAACAAAATGCAAATTTTCTTCAAACCATCCATATAAGAAAAAAGGGAGTTGATATGCAGATATCATATTTGATACCGACTATTGATACCGATTTTGTTATGCACCTTTAGTTGAGTTATTGTGCACATTATTTGAGTTATTATGCATGCTATTTTTTGTAATGAAATAGTTATACATATTATTATGCACATTTAGTTGAGTTATCGTGCACATTATTTGAGTTATTATGCATGTTATTTTTTGTAATGAAATAGTTATACATGTCATTTTTTGTACTGAAAATAGTTATGATATAACATGCATAATAACTCAAAAAACATGCACGATAACTAAAAAAAAATGCATAATAAAATCAGTATCTATAGTTGATATCAAATGTGATATCTATGGAACATTCACCAAGAAAAAAATATGTTTTCAAAATTATTTTGTTATAAAATACGTATAGTTTAATTATATGTAAAATTATTTTGTTTTCAAATGTAATAAAATACGTATAGTTTATATTCATATTTTGTAGATAAAAAATAATTAATCAATCACACAACATGCTTAATTATATGTTAAATCGGTTAATCAAACTTCAAATTCGATAATAACCAATAATCTCTCAAATTAATTAAACTATAATAAATATGTGAATATTAGATTTTAAAAATTGCTAGAATATTATGAATTCATACTTTCAAAATTGTATTTATTATTTTTTAAAGTAAATTAGTTAATGTTATATTCTCAAATATGTAAGTACTTTTGTTTTTATCAAATTGTTAATAATTTTATATACTAAAACACCGTCCGTAAAAATTCTATAATGAACTACACAACGATTAGTCGCTTGACAATATCCTCTCATTCCCTCTTTAGCATATTCCTTATTTTCTTTTAAACACTGGTGTTATACACTTATACAACAATAAAACTTATCTCCGTAATTAAATAAAAAAAACTTATCTCCGTAATTAATAAAACTGATTCTATGCATCATCATCTCCTAGAACCTAGAGATCTAGACCTTCTAGACACTTTTTTTAATTTAACAAAACCTGTTCCCGGGACACCTTCCAGACTGTTTGACTTGATTTATTAGATGTACGGATGATCTATTTGTATATATTTCCTTTTTTATGTTTAGAGCAACCGCTCAAATGAATCTTCTAGAGAAAATGGAGATCGACAGATGTTGGGTATTTTTGTGGATCGAATACACTGTGAGCATGACACCTGTACATAGAAGATTACAGAAGCAATGATCAAAGAGAGATGAAATTGACAGCTCCAATCTCAATTTGTTTGATGCAAATTAGTAAATGATTCCTCTTACATGTAATGTATCAATTAATTGCTGATTGCTGTGTTATTTTGTATTTATTTCATTCTTGATTAAAAGTAGTTTGAAGAAAGATATATCATATATATGTTACAATATGACAAGCTATTTAATTATAGTAAAATTGATAACCCAATTTCTAATTTCAAGAACAAATTTTGAATTATTCGTTGTCAAAACATATATGAATGTAATGAGGTGCCTTGATACCCATCTCTATCACTTTTACAGCGTCAACATTTTTTGTCAAAATGATTTATTTATTCTTATGCTTTCCAGCTTATCCATGTTGGTTTCTTTTACAATACAATTGAAGGAATAGTCATAAAATTAGCGCGTAATTTAAACATTATCAGCTCATAACAAATAAAAAGTAAAAAAAGCATGCAAAAAATAATTGTCAACATTACGTGCATGAAGGAATTCAACTTTCTTAAAAAATGTTTGGTACTTGGGCAATAAACAAAATTGTTGCTTACACACAAAATATCTCTTTAAAAAGTGTAGGTATCCAGCATTTTTGGATTGCTGAGTAGCACAAAAAGTGGCTTGTCTGCATAAAATTCCTTGCAAAAAGTGTGGTAAATTATGGCCTATATTTCATTGGGTTTAAAGGCGTTCACAACTCACAATCAGATACAAGCATGCTTTTCTGGATTTCAGTTATATGAAGATATTTATGACTACAATTTCTGCAGTGAAAAGCTATAGATTAGATTCTCTATTAATCTTTGAGGTGAGAAATTGTTGAACCTTCTTTTTCTTGAAGAAGTGTGCTTTTTGAACAAAAAAAAAAAAAAATTCAAGGTCAATTTTCTGGGAAGCCGATATCACATGAGTTCTGTAATTACTAATAAGTAATAACTTAATTCGCCACCTGTCTAGAAACACCTATTCCTATTTTGTTAGATCATCACTTATGAAACTTTTGCTACGTAGGTCCTTACGTCATCGTTTGAAACTGACTGCATGTAGATGGATCATGGAGGAAGGGAACCGGATCTGCTGCTTGTAAAATATTTGCTTGTTTCGATCTGAATCGTTCAAAACTCTAACGGTCAAAACATCTGTCTCTTGAATCAAATCACAGCCGTCTGTGACGGTCGATCGATTTGTAACGGTCGGATCGAGACAAGCAGGAATTTTACGAGCAGCAGATTCGGACCCATGGATGTAGGTTTCCATCAAGTTCAAATAAACATTAAACATGTGTGTGATTTTCAGATTTTGCTTAATGTTCCAATAAATTTGGAATTATTGTAAGGAGTGTTACTGTGTTAGACCAACATATTTAGATATATATAAATTCTTTATTTTTTGTTCTGTCATTGCTGTTGGTCTGTTGTAGATCTTTCTCTGTTAAATACAGTGTTTATGACTTTAAGCTGAGGTGGCTTCAAGATTTTTCCAATTAAGGTCGGTATTTCGGTCTCATTTTTTAACTTTTAAATTCAAAATAAAATTAATCAATTTAGGAGTTTGTGACGGTATTCTACTACTATCGGAAATAAAATTATCGATTTTATAAATTATGGATGATCTACAGTTATTGTTTCCTCCAAATAAAAATTTTAAAATTAAAATAAATATGACATTATTATTCTATATAGAAAATTGAAACAATAAAATTTTGCTATGTACATCACATTTAAGCAGTTCAGATTGATTGTTCAAAACTTGAGAATTATGATTTGGAGGAGTCCAAGTACAAACAAATCTTAAAAATTCTATTATTCATTTTATATTCAATTGTGGTTTTTTTACAATTAGTTCAAGATATTAAAAAAGATGGACGAAAAAGCTGATACATTCTGCTCCAATATTATCCGAAACACCATCATTGTATTGTGTATATACCTTAAGAAAAAAAACATAGGCATACTAGGTACTTCGAATCACATCGAACCTTAGATACATCAAAATTCGCACTATAAATTAAGATCGAACGGTTCGAAGTAACTTGAAATATCTAGTATTTATGTTTGGGGAAAAACTTGCATATTCCACCAGAGTATTCAATGTACTCAACTTCACCAATCACATGCATTGTATTTCATAATAATATATAATAATTTTACTTTTTCAATTCTCAAAATTCAATTCCACCAATCACTGCTAACTGGAATACACAAGTATACTCAACTAATGGAGTATGCAAGTTTTTTTCTTATGTTTGATATACCTAAATTTTTTACCTATAAAGAATATCCATTAAGATGTTGAAACAATTACTATACCGTATTTTGCTTCCATAGTGCCATGCATGAGCCAGGCCCAATTGCTTTTGAATCGATTTATTAGGAAATCAATACTTCACAGGCCTTAGGCCCAATATAGCTTAAAAGAGTTGCCTGCTACAACAAAGCCCGAACCCATTTTTGTTCCCAAGCTCAATAAAGTTAAAATCGATTTAAGTTGCAACTTGCAAAGTGCAAACAAAAGAGTCGCAAAAAAAGCGTTCTAGGATCCATTTCCAGTGAATGTTTGCATCTATTGACGCATTATCAAATCACAATTAATTCATTCTCTGAGATCAAATATGTGATACAATGAATGCAGTTCAATAGTTGATATACTGTAGAAGGATTGAGATTCTCTATTTTTTTTAATCTGAACCGTTAATTTATAATGAATGGATCAGATCAATATCAAAAATTATTCTTGAATTTCATCTGTGACGATCCGACCGTCCGTTTTTAATCCGACGGTACATTAATCGTATTTTTGGACCAAGTTTCTGCTCAGTGGCACTAGAGAGAGAACTATAGCCGATTAATTAAATTATAGAAAAGAAAAGCAAAAATATAGAGGGAGAAATCATAAACCTCAGTGATACCAGGGAAAGCTTCGCGCCACTGGTTTTAAATATTTTCTCGATTTCTCTCGTTAATTTTCTCTATCCTACCCCCAATTTTTCTTCCAAGCATCAGCGCATCGACCATTGAAGAATCTGTTAAAGAGAAAAAGAATGAAGTTAGATGACTCGATCAGTCAGACTCGGTAAGTCTCTTCCTATTCAAGGTTTTTTTTTGTTCCCAAATCCGACCATTTGGTTGGGGAAGTGGAACCAACCAAAAGAAGAAAGAATAGAATCGGCTGGAATCGTGGTTTCGTATAGATAGGTTTAACAAACCATTGTAGCAAAAAATTGCATATTTCTTTCTAATTATCGGGGATGGTAAGGATCGGAAGATGGGGGAGGGGGAGAATAAAATTGTCAAAAATGTGGTTGCAGTTGGATTAACAAGGAATCAGAAAACAAATCTATGAAATTGTCTGTTTTGACTAGATCAATTGAAATAGACCGCATAGCATAGTTTAACTCTTTCGTAGTTCTAATTAATAATCACTATATATTAGAAAAGTAATTGCCTATTTTGTGACTCAATATTAGGAATCTAAATATTATAATTTTTCTGAAGGGTTAAAAATGTCAGGGCCATTGGCATATATGACTGGTAAAAAATTCCATGTGTACTTACATGTCTGCATGGTTCTTTTTTCTTGGTCGCAATATGTCAGAATCTGAACTTAAGATTCTTTGGAACATAATTTGTGAAATGAATTTGGAGCAGTGCCTGTCTGATACTTTTACCATATATCCCTAGCCATATTCAGCACTGTTATAACTTGGAGAGTGAAACACACTATTCTATTCATTCTTTTTATTTCTTAAATTTAATTTTTCTTTTCTATTTCTTATAGTTTAGTTGTACGAAATGAGCTCACTGTGTTCCTTTGCTAAGGGGTCATAGGCATAGGCGGTGTCTGTCCCATGAAACCATCAGAGAAAAGTAAAGAAACCAAAAACAACAACACTAGCAGAGAAGAAAAAGTAGAAACAAATATTGATGAAAATAAATTAAATTAGTCGTTTCCTGCCATGTGCCCCCTTTGGGTATGACTCTAAGATATTTAAACTGGGCCCACTCAGTTGTATGATTTATCAGGCCTTGTCGTTCATAGCAGCTAATGCAGGGCTTGTGCAGTTGTGCTTATAAATTATGTGAGTACGCGTTTACGTTTATGTGCTAATGTGCTATGTTAATTGAACATCAGGTGTTTGTCATTTAACCCTTATAAGCGTACATATTAATACTTAATTATGCAATGTGTGCAGGTATTCGACCTAAAAATAAATTTGATGAGGTTAATAGGTAGCTGTTTGGCATGCATCACATACCATTTTGCATACTTGACCAACCTATGTATATTAGAAGCAATGCATCCTCATTAGTTTTTGTTCTTTATTACTATATATGAAAAGTAATCAAATGAAATGAGTCAATTTTAACAAGTTAGAGGGGATGGGTGGGATGATTCAGAGAAATTATTCTCTTTATATAGTCTCTGTATAACTTCAAGTCTTTATTGCATGAACATATTTTCCAGTAATGTTGTCCTAAATGACTGACTAAACCTTGAAATGTGATATGATTTCTGGTTTAATCCAAAGTTCCTGAGATCCTTTTAATCAGAGAAAGGTTCCTCACCTCTGAATGACATGATGGATAGCATTCTGAAATCAGAATTATCAGGGAAAAATGGTATTGAAAGTTCTGGGATGAAAATGATAATTGTTGTTTCCGGTACTTAATCTCTTTTCACTTTTTCAGTCCTGCTTAATTTAATTTTTATTCTTTCTTTTCTCAGCAGCACTCAGTGCTCGATTTCCTTCAGAACCAACTTTCTGACGACTCAAGTCACCTCTCAAGCTAGCACTCTGGCTTGATTAAACCACTGTTGTTTGGTTTGATCATTGAAAACAGGGGTGGATCCAGGTAGTCCGCGGGGGGGGGGCACAAGTGCCCCCTGGAAATTAGTGTATTTGTGCGATTTGTCATTTTTTTTTTCCGAAATAACTATGTATATTTGAAAATCTGTGTTATTTTGTTCCTTCTTGGAAAAAAATTATAACCCCTCGACGAAAATCTTGAATCCGCCCCTGATTGAAAATAATGAAATGACGATATTGATAGTGTGGTGTGCTGCTGCTTTTTATGCAACATGGAAACCACAGACTTAATAGTTAGATAATGTCACAAGTTCTCATTTTTAATTGTGTAATGCATATAAATGTTTCAAGTAGTGATGTAATGCTCCGCTTTATGGGAAACTGGATTCTTTTTTGTCTGGTGAACGTTCAAAGTTCTTTTACCAGTAAATATTCAGTACCGGTTCATTGATGTATCTTTTTTCTGCACCATAAAAAATAAAATAAAAGAAAATGGTTGCATAGTCACAATTACAGAGAATGTATATTAAATTGAAGACTTTATCTTTCTTTAAGGTCTGCTGCAGAGCAAACCAGCAGCTGGGTATTTTGCAGTTTTCATTAACAATTCAACAATTTCCTGATTTCTGCGTTTTGGCCTTGCTCTGAGGGTAGGAACATTTCATTTCTCTACTTATTCTCCGAACTTACTATAAAGTTATATACTTTTTAAAACATAAATAAAAAAACAATGAACATTATCACATTTAAAAGGATTGGCCTAGCCAATGCAAGTTGTTATTCCATGGTTACAACTTCATACTGTGGACCCTCATATTTTCAGTGGATATTGTAGAAAGTCATGACATGGTTGTTCTAGCTTATCAATGTTGGATAACTTATTCACAGAATAGTGGATGCAGCTAAGCAGGAGAATACCAAGGATTATTCTATAGTAAACAGTAATAATAGTAATATTGATGATAATGATTATGATTGGCATAGTGCCATACCAGATTCTTATTTCGTGGTCCTTATATATATCTCAGTTTTTTTTTTTTTTTGAACTCTTACATTCCATCTTCCAACCAATGATGGGAGTGGGCTGTCTTCTATTATGTTGACTTAATTTCCTTGGTTTTATCTTTAAAAAATATTATCTTTGTTCGTGCATGCAAAAATAACGCTTCTCACCTCTATATTGAAACTTGTGAAGATAAATAATACTTGTGAAGAACCACTCTATTGGACTGGAAAGGGATCACAAAATAAATACACCACAAATGGATGCATGTGTGATGTGTGCTTTTGTAAAGAATATTAAAAGATGTATAATTTCAATGCATTTAATGTACTGCATTTGTTACACTTTTCTTCTTGTTGAATGTATATGGAAAACAAAAAGTCACATATATGTGGACCCGCAACGGGATGGAACGGGATCAGGTGCTGCGTGGGACGGTGTAGCGCAGTTTTTGAACCGTCCGGTTTTCACTGATTACATCAAGATTCGTGCCAAAATATAAAGGTCTCTCTGATTTCTATCTCTGACAATCGATCGCGAAATTAATGGTTGATCCGGACTGTCCATTTGCTGTAACGCAGTAGCGCTACAGCAGATCCGAGTCCCAACTGGATGTGATAAATAAAATATGTTTGGACCCGGTACGATCCTACTAATTTATTATTTTAGGGAAGTTAAGGGATAAATTTGGTGTTTTTTTCTAAGATGGAAGACTACTTTGATGTAAATGAAATTTTAGGGACCTATTTGTTTATCTTAATATAGTTAAAGATTTATTTTAGGCCTTTTTTAAGATTTTTGCTCAAATGATGCAAATAAGAGTTTAGAGACCATTTTGACTTTTATTTTTCCAAATATTTAAGGATCAAAAGGTGAACTTTTTTAATCACCCTAGAAAAATTCGAGTTAAATTATTTCCAAAAAATAATACAACTTTTATGTTTCTATCTCTAGTGACATTAGATATAAACAAACAAAAAAATAGTACTATAAATATTTTTTTGAAAAATGCACATGCACATAAAAAAAGTATGCAAAGCATCCATATACTGCAAATATTTAAGGATCAAAAAAATTAATATGAGATGCAAAACATGGAAGACTGCATCACAAAATTAACTACGTACACACACGTCCCGATATTATAAAACACACCTAACACATTTATCACTTACAAATGATATATTGTCAACATGTGACGAGTGTATACTTATTTTTCTTTGAAAAAACATCAAGGAGCTCTGTTTTCTTTCTCTCGATTTTTTTTTTCTTCTCAAAAGTATCCGGCACCTATCAAAAACTCGGACTTTAAATAATAAAAAATAAAAAAATAAGAACAAAAAAATTTACTTTAGTGAAAGTTACACAAGCACTCGCAGAAAGTGAAAATATATATATGTAGAGCTGAAATGACTATTCTATAAGTTTAAAATATGCCTTTTTATTGTAACTTCTCAAACCAAAAATCATAACTAGACAATGACTAGAACTGTAGTGAATTTAATGTTTGGCGGCTCGAGTTTAATTTGTGTGCTATTCTCGTCAACTCTAATTTTGTGAAGAAAGTTGATGTTACATCAAACCAATCTCGTCATGGTATCCGTCATCACAGAAAAAGCTAAAATCAATAAAGACATCATATTTTCATTTTTTTTTTTTTGATGAAAACCATATTTTCATATACAAAACAAACCGATGATTAAACAAGCACGCCATTTTGTCATCTAGCTTATGTGCAGTTTAAGAGGAGCAGTGGATCTATAAACTTGATCTAGATATATATGCACTCTTATGTCAATCTTTCTTTTATTTATTTTGTTTTATCTAAAAAGTTAATTTCTGCGCAATACATCCAAAATTCCAAATTGATGTATCCAATCAAGCCCATTTGTAGATTTCCTACTTACCAGGGAATCTCGATTGACACGAATTGTAAAAAAATCTGTGAAAATATTAACCCTAGTTTCTATTAATGGAATAATTTTAGAAATGAGAAAGACCTCTCACCTTAAAGCTCTTATCATCTCCACACATGCAAGTCCACAAACTATGTAAATTTCTTTGATTGCATCACTCTTTTGTCTCTTTAGGCCATTTAGCTAATCAAAACCACTTAATCAAGGATTAAGATAAGCACAACCTTTTTAAATTTTTGTACGTATTGTTAATCTAACTTGTGGTCCTGGTTAAGATAATTAACCTACTAGTTAGAATCTACCGTCTAATTTTGGTAATTTGCTAACGTGGGTCCCACCAGGGACTTCTCATGCCATCAGGATTGGCCACGTGTTGTGTGGTGGTTTTATGGGGGAGGGGTAATTTTTCATGATTCTCAATTTCTCATTAAGATAAGCATTGAAATCTTTAGATTATTACATCTTTTGTGATGAATCTTTGGATTAAATTGTAGATTGAGCTGAGTAGAGTTTGGCTAGAAGATGCAAGGAATTTTGAACGGATATTCAAAGGTGCACTCGTGCGGTCAAATTCATACGCTATATGATGTAAGAGTATGACACACAACAGCAAAATTACATGCACTAATCTATTTTCAAAAAAAAAAATGCACCACTCTTTACTCGAAATTAAGTTGCCCAATTCTTTGTTGTCTAATAAATCAATCAATTAAGGACTTGAGTTTAGGGAGTGATCAAAGATATTTTATTAATTTGAATAATTATTCTTACATTATGTTCTCTAATTAATTATTATATGTGTTCGAAAATTGTTCATAGTTAACATAAGTTATAATAGAAACCGGCAAATATTTATAAGTTTATTGTTTATTTTCTCTTTTTCGAATAATCATATTTAAGTTATTATAGTTGTTGAATACAAGTGTTTATTATTTATGAAATTTAAATATTCATTTCATAAGTAAAAAAACTGTTTTCACACTTCTAATTACAAGCAATGGAAGGTAAAAGTATATATTTTTTAATAATTATAAGTACTTCCATAAAATTATTATAAGTGCTTTATGTGAAAATTATGCATATATATATATATATATATATATATATATATATATATATATAATTGGGCTATGGTGCTTGATCGTCAAATCACACAAACGAGCCGTTAAAATTTCGATTTATCATGCTCAATAATTTCTTTATATCAAAATCTTGTGGGATACCAAAATTTTCTATTTTAGAATTTTGTAAGTATTTGTTTTGAATTTTTTAAAATGACTAAAAAATAGTAATAAAATAATCAATGCTTATACATAAAATAGGTCACTTTCAAAAATCTAAAACAAATACTTACAAAATTCTAAAAATAGAAAATTTTGACATCCCACAAGATTTTGATATAAAAAATTATTGAGCATGATAAATCGAAATTTCAATCATCCGTTTGTGAGATTTGATAATCAAGCACCGACCTCTTGGTGCTTGATCAAGCACCATAGTCCAGTTCTTTGTTCAGACTGAATTAATATATCATATAAATTAATCAATGTTAATTGATAATTAATGTTTTTATTTGCTTTTAAATTATTCTTTTATTAAAATTTGTACAATCCCTTTTTAAGTTATTATGTGATTGCAAAAACTATATGTAGTAGCTAACACTAATGTTGTACTAAAATTACAAGCCTAAACGTATTTTAAATAAATATCAAGTGAAAACCATTATATTAAGCAGTTCGCATACTTGATTACTCAAAATTTCGAAATTGAAATTTTCTCATTTTTTTCTGTATAACCAGCCTTTTTTTAATAGAATCTTTATTGAGTAACTAAGCTTGTTATTTAAATTATTACTTCTGTAATTTTACAACAAAATTAATTAGGGAAAATCCCCCTTTGGTGGTTATGGCGGCTGAGTGTGGCCAGTGGAGGTACTAAATTCGTGTTGCCTGTTATGGCAAGATACTTGATACGTGTTGAGGAGTGTGGCCAATGAAGGCAAACCATGTGTTCTCTTGACTGAGTGGTGAAATACATGACCATGGCCATGGCCATGACCATGATGCATCTTTGACCATGAAATATGAAAGTATGAAAATCTCACTACATGTTTTAACGCAGCGTACCATCTTACGCCAAACTCACGTGCACAAATTGTCTAAGATTTAGTTAATGCTACCAATGTCTTTTTTTCCAATTTTGTATTCACACTCAATAGTTTTTAATTAATTTGTAATTAGCATGTGGCCTAAATTGCAAGCGTTAGTGCGTTACTGTTTTATTATTTTCAAATCAGAAAAAAAAAGTTGCTAACATTGATTAATTACAAAGAGAGACTATTTTTTACCGTATGAAAAAATTTATCTGACGATGGTTAAGTTTCTATCATTGGTGACATTGATCACGAAGAGAGACCTATCTTACCATTATTTCCGAACAATTTTATCTCACTAAGCTACTAATTAAGACGAGAGAAAGACCTTACGGTTAATTGGATAGTAATTTATCAGGGCAAAAAAAATATTTGATGTTTAATGTAGAGTCGTCGTTTTTATTAGATGATTATTCCTGACGATCTATCCATTTTTCTGGTAAAAATCTGATGAAGTGGTGCAAATCTTAATTAATTGTGCATTCCTCTATAACTTAGAGTCCGTTTGACACCCCTTAGAATAGGAATAAATCATTATTCTATTCTTTTTTTTATGCCAAACGAGTTTGTGTGTATTTGGAATAGCTATTCCGGCATTCCAAGTCATAGGTGGAATATCGGTTATTCCAATTGTGAAATAACGATTATTATTTAATTATGTCATATTATATTATGTAATTAATAATAAATTATTACATTAAATCATCACTACTATTATTTTCATTTTGTTATTTAGAAAATAACTCATATTATTATATTATATTATATTATCATATTGTATTATTATTAATTATTAATTATTATAATTATTAAATTTTGAAAATTATATTATATTTTCATTACTATTATTTATTATTTTACTATTTTAAAAATTGTGCATATTAATATTATTCTTATTATTATTATTACTATTTTATTATATTATTTACTTTGAAATTGTTATAATATGATAATATTAAATAGTCATAATTATTGTTCTTGTTATTATATTACTTTTATAATTATTTTGTTATCATCATTGCTATTTTCATAATTATAAACATTATATTATAACTATTAATTATTACTTATTAACTATTATAATTATTATGACTTTGAACATTAATTATACTGTCATTACTATTATTTTTTATTTTATTGTTGTAAATGGTGCATATTATTATTATTATTTTATATTATTTACTTCAAAATTGTTATGATATAATAATAAATAGTAATAGTTATTATTCTCATATTATATTAATATTATTATTTTATTATCATCATTCTATTTCAAAATTATCAACATTATATTATACCATTACTACTATTATTTTTATTTTATTATGTTATTTACTTTACTATTGTTAGTATTATTATATTATCATCATCATTATTATTTATAATAACTATTATTATTATAATTATCATTTTATATAATAATTTATATTTTATTTTATATTTAATTTATGGTTGTTAGATTATTATTATATTATCACAATTGTTATTCTTATAATTATCAACAATTGCCAAACGACATTTTCGCTCTTCCGATGAGTTAAGAATACCACTCTTCTATCACTTTTTTAAAATCATATTATTCTGATTTTACTATTCTAAATTATGCTCTTTCTGTCGCTATTCATTCTTTTGTCAAACGACCCTTAAAGTAAGTGTTTTAATAGCTTCTGAAGGTAAATGACATAAAAAACTGCTACCTAAAAGCCTAAAACTCCCAAAAATCTCATCTCAAAAGATGATATGACAGACATCAAAAGAGAACAATCATGCAGCCCTTTTCTTTTATGAAAATGCAAGGAATCCTTCTATAGAAGTATAATTTCATGGGCCAGCTTCAAGCATTATTTTTCATTTTAATCATTCATTCATTTATGATTGATTGATTTATTTATTTCCCTTTTGTTTATCTGCATTACTTTTTAAAACAGTTCTGAAAATGTCATGTTTTTTTTAATATTAAATTGGATTGTTTTTAAAAAAATATTTAAAATATAATTAGAAAGTTCTAAAAATCACGAATTTTGGTTTCCTACAAGATTTCGATATGAAAAATTTATTGAGCAACTTAAATTTAAATTTTGACCACAAAAAATTGACTAATGTGAAACTTTTGCACTTCGACCGAAGTGTAAATGTTTTCACAATTAGCCATACTCTATATATATGTATATGTATGGTTCAACTCTGACTCTGTACCGATTATATAATCACATAAGTTCATTTTCAGTGACAGTTTCTACAATTGATTGGCAATGATATACTTTCTTGATTTTTGTTAACTCGCTTTTCGAATTGAAAATTAGCCAATGTTCTTTCCAGATCAATCCTATTATTATAAAATAGTACAACCGCACTGTTTTGATTCGGCCTATACAAAATAAATATCTGAAAGGAACACTCCTTCAGCTCAGTAACCAATCACTTTTCATGTAGCGGATCCCCAAATAATGATCGAAAAGTGAGAACTGAAAGAAGCTTCTACAGTACCTTCATTGAAACTAGATGATCCCCTCCAGCAAACAGTCGTACCAAACGGAACTTGTATGCATCTCTAATCTCTTGATTTAGATCATAAGATCGATTCTCTAAACACTAAACAAATTGATTCTTCCTATAAGATAACAGTGCATAGTAATCATATATCGACTAAAACAAGCCAAGGCGGATTCATATACGTCAATTTTTAATACGTGTTCGGATTTGATTTGAACAAAAAACAAAAATACTCGAGTCTGATTTTAAAAACATAGTAGCATGCTGACAATATTTAATGATATTTCTCTTAAATCAGGTGAAATTATATTCCATAAGTCTGAACTTGATTTTCGAAAAAATGTGCTCATACTCGATTACCGTTCTAAATCCGCATTAGAAATACTAGATCGTGAGCGGAAGTATATCCGATACAAATTGGAGACGATCCAGAATTACGATTTTTTGACCAATTTAGTGTCATGGTTGAATGTTGACAGTGTGATATATTAAGCGGCTCAAATTAATACGCCGTGCATATATTTTTTGGTGAATTTTGTACCAGCCATGTGCCTCAATTTTTATTGCCACGTTACTAAATTCCGATTCATTTTCCTTCCTTCTGACAAAAATTGAAAAGCACTATTGATCTTTTTCTTGTTCTTTTCTTGCTTTTCAGATCTGGTAAAAAGTAACAATATACAATAAGCTAGGAGGAATAGGAATAGATATTTTCACTGACCTAAATTCCAACCCAAAAGCACAGATTTAATTGACCTAATTGAGTGCTTGTGCTAATTAACCATCACAAATGAATTGCACTTAGGATTTAATCAGGAAATGATGCCGCACTAAGTCGACACGTCAGTGCCAGCTGGCACTGAATCACTATGTAATAGTCTGACGTCACTATCTTTATTTCTTTCCTTCCCTCATTTTTTCTCTTCCCATGCGAGACGTCAGACGTGGTCTCTAACGATAATTACAAGCTCCACGTGTTAGCACACGAATAATTCTTGATATTTACGAATGTACCCCTCATTAAACGACAAATTCTCCACCACGATAAAAGCAACCCCAACCCCCTCTCGGAAAAATTTCAATCCCCCTTCCATTCTCTCTTATCTCTTTAGAAAAAGAGTTGCACCCTTGCACACACAACCTTTGCTACTTGTTCAAGCCTTGTTCTTGGCAAGATTTCAGCAAAAAAGTATCCAAACAAATCTAACTATAAAACCAAACTACTTATCAAGTCTTATACTGACATCTACCCCCCTATATTTCCATGAATATGACTAATCCGGCGTCACTTCCGCCGGGATTTAGATTCCACCCGACCGATGAAGAGCTCATAGTTCATTACCTCAAAAACCGCACTGCCTCCGCACCGTGCCCTGTTTCCATAATTGCTGAGGTGGATATTTACAAGTTCGATCCATGGGACTTACCAGGTTTGCAACGCCGCTTTATCTTCGTGTTGTTCCATCAATTTGATGTACTTTATTAAAGAAATTTGTATATGTGTAGTTCAATCTGATCATATTTATTTTCTGTGTATTTATGTAGCGAAAGCGATATTCGGAGATCGGGAGTGGTACTTCTTCAGCCCAAGGGACCGAAAGTACCCAAACGGAATCCGACCGAACCGTGCTGCTGCATCTGGTTACTGGAAGGCGACCGGTACCGACAAACCAATCCAAGCGAGTAACGGTGCGGATAACATCGGTGTTAAAAAGGCGTTGGTCTTTTACAAAGGACGCCCGCCAAAAGGTCTCAAAACCAACTGGATTATGCATGAGTACCGCCTTGCCGAGGCACAGAGCAGCAACACGTACCGGCCGATGAAATTCAGAGAGACATCCATGAGGGTATGTTAAAGTTCCAAAATTGTAACTTAATTTCGTTTTTTTTTATTTATTTTGTTTATGGAAGTAATTTTTCAATTTATTTTTGTGCATGGTCTGTATGAAAAAGTAAGTTGGTATTAGTTGGATGTAGAATTGACATCTAATGCTATTACATGTCACATGTCATGCCGATAAGGTAAAAGGTTGCATATGCCTTGCCCTGATTAATTAAAGGTCTTACCTTTCAATGATCCGTCTATTCCATTAATTAGCTAAATTACCTACTATTCGAATTGAGAATATTTGACTAGCTAGCTAGGTAGCCTATATATATCTTCTGTGGTGTTTGGCATGTTGCTTTAATTGATCACATTTAACAAATTTGTTCGTGTATTCAGCTAATTAAATTAGTCTAACTTTGATTTCAGAAAATGAAAGATGTGGAAATTGTAACTAAATATACAGATATATAGTGGTTGATGCACAAGCATATATGCCCTGCCACAGAAGATCTTGCTCATCTTTCAAAATCAAACATGCCATGTATTACACAACCTTACCCCACCTTTAAGCCTGAAAGACTTTTATGTACTTGATTGATGTTTACACCTTAGATAGTGATAGATTGATGAAAGATGAAATATCTCTATGGTTTAATTATCACATATGCATCACCATGACTTCACCTCTAACTGACTACTGGTTTTCTGTTTCTTTGTTTTCAAAATTTAATTTAAGCAGTTGGATGATTGGGTACTATGCCGTATCTACAAAAAGAACAACCAACAGTCGCCGCAAGGTACCACCGATCATGACCAGGAGGAATCCGGCTCGGAAGAAATCTACCCGTCAAATTCGTCAATTTACCAAAACGAGCTGCAAATGAACGATCCGAGAATTGCCAGAACATTTTCTCTATCTGAATATCTAGTCGATAACTATAATCCAAACATTTCAAATTTATACGAAAGGATCCCTGATATGGTTGCACCAGAGCCAGAGCAGAACCAACTTTTTGTAAATGGTGGCAACAGTGCAGTGCATCAGGTTATGCAAGGTGGGACCGGGTTGTCGATGATTGGTGAAAGCTCACTAAAGAGGCAGAGAGATGGTGACTGTTTCTTTGATGAAGGAAATAATGGACTGTTAATAAGCCCTTCTAAGAGGATCAATGATTCATGCAGTGGGGGTAGCTTTGGAAATTTATTTGAAGGATCAGTACAACAGCCTGTGTATGGTCATCAGCAGCAGATACCGTTTGGTTCTCAGTTTGGAAAAAATTGAACCTCTTTTTATTTTATTAATTCATATAGGAGCCAAAGGAAATTAAGAAGGGAACTAAACACAAGGAGAAATTGTATTGACTAAAAGACAATAGAATTTAGTAGTGAGATAGACCTTTTTTGTGAATTCCAGTATAAGTGAGCCCGTGACTCAGTTTTAGAAAATAGAAAAAAAGGATTCCAAAAGGGAGGAAAAAAAAAGAAAAGAAATATTGTTGGATGCTTATTGTTGGGGTGAATTGGGAGAAGACATGTAAATAAATTGTTATTTGGTAGAATATTGACTTACTTTTATTATTTCTAG
>CAXKVX010000453.1:0-123412 GCA_964058865.1 Eleocharis quinqueflora | reverse complement strand
TCAATAATTTTTTTGTATCAAAATCTTGTGGGATACCAAAATTTTCTATTTTTTGAATCTTGTAAGTATTTGTTTTGAATTTCTGAAAATGACTAAAAAATAGTAATAAAAATAATCAAGGCTTATACATAAAATTGGTCACTTTCAAAAATCCAAAACAAATACTTATAAGATTCAAAAAATAGAAAATTTTGGTATCCCACAAGATTTTGATACAAAGAAATTATTGAGCATGATAAATCGAAATTTTAACGGTCCGTTTGTGAGATTTGATTATCAAGCACCGATCCCTTGGTGCTTGATCAAGCACCATAGCCCAGTTCTATATATATATATATATATATATATATATGTATATATATAAAGTTAGACTATTGTGAAAACATATGCACTTCGAGTTGAAGTGCAAACGGTCCAAATTATATTTTCTTGAGCCCGAAATATTGGTTTAAGTAGCTCAATAAATTCTTCATATTAAAATCATTTTTGAAACTAAATTTTGTGATTTTTGGAGCTTTCTAGACATTTTTTAAAAGCAGCCTGAAGAGGCCATTATTTTAATATTAAATATGGCTGTTTTTAAAAAATACACGAAAGCTTCAAAAATCACGAATTTGATTTCCTACAAGATGTCAATATGAAAAAATTTATCAAGCAACTTAAGTCAATGTCTCGAACCCAAGAAAATATAATTTGGACCGTTTGCACTTCAACTTGAAGTGCAAACGTTTTCACAATAGTCTAACTATGTATATATATATGTATATATAGTGAAGGGATCAGATGAAAACAACTTTGGTGACACCAACTATGACAACAATCATTTTTTTTTTCATTTTCAAAGTCCAAATTGTTGATCCAAACCATTGAACATGATCTCCATAAAAAAAATACTCTTGCAGATCAAATTTTACATTTTTTGAATTTTTTACTATTTATTAAAATGTGTGTAAAATTCAATGATTCATGTAGTTGTAACTTTGGCATATTTTTGCATCCGTCTTAATAAATAGTAAAAAATAAAAAAATGAAAAATTTGATTAGCAAGAGTATTTATTGTGGAGATCATATTCACCGGTTTGGATCAACAATTTGGACTTTGAGAATGAAAAAATGGTTGTTGTTATAGTTGGTGTCACCAAAATTGTTGTCATTTGATCCCTCCACTTATATATATAGATATATATATAGAGAGAGAAATGCTATTATGCTTTGCAAAGTACGTGCTTCGCGATTGTGGATCATTGGATCACGCTTTGTGATTCGTGCCAACATGATGATGGAAGATCCAATGGTCCACAATAGCAAAGCACAATAGCATTTCTCTCTCTCTCTCTCTCTTTATATATATATATGAGAAGGGATCCGTAGCTGCTAACTTCCAATCGCTCGCAACCGCTCCATTATAGCAAATGTAAATAACCAATCCCGACCGTTGAAAATATTCTTCATACTAATATAGACTTGGAGACCAAATTTTATGTTTTTTGAATTTTTTTTACTATTTTACCGGAATGATTGAAAATTTATTTATCTAACGATTTACAAACATCTAATTTTTAACGCATCCGATAAAATAGTAAAAAAAAATATAAAAATATAAAATTTTGTCTTCAAGTCTATATTAGTATGGACAATGTTTCGAATGGTCCGGATCGATCATTTACACTTGTTATGATGGAGCGGTTGCGAGCGGGTACGATATGGATGGCGGCTACGGATCCCTCCTCATATATATATATAATCTGGCTTCGGTGATATACACCAATTTAAGTAGTGAACATTCGTGTTATGTGTTTTTTTCTTCATTTGGTTGCTTTAATTAACACCAATTTAAGTAGCACAATAAATTTTTCATATCGAAATCTAGTAGAAAATCAAATTTCGTGATTTTTAGAGCTTTCCAACTATTTTTAATTTTCTTTTGAGGATCATGAACCTATTAGAAAGGGTGCATTACAACTTTACAGTTTAGTCCATCTTAAACTGATAATTATCAAAACTTCAATTCTACACATCTAAGAGTCCATTTCTGTAACATTTTTATATACATGTTAATTATACTTTATTGATCACTTGTTATGAATATATGTTGGATTTATTAATTGGTACACTCATTATGGAAAACCTGAATCCAATAAGTGCCTGTTATGAAAGGGTGTAGATTCTTCATGAAAATGTGCATTAATAATATGTAAGCCCTATCCTTATCTCTCTTCAAAAGGTCAGTCAGAAAAACGTATGAAAAGTGACAGCCAAAATTAGAGAGAAAAGATAGAGAGCACTAAGAAGAACTCTGTTAAGAAAAGAAGGTTTTAGACTGTAGAAAACGCAAGACTTTCGACTTCGGCTTGTGATTCCTTGCAGAACTAGTGATGCTGCTACGCTCTCAAAATCCGCTTCCGCACGAAGATTAGCGGAGTAATTTGTAATTTCTATCCGTTGATTAACATTATATTATGACATATGATTAATATATAATTGTATAACACATAGTTCAAAAATTACGACTGTCTGTATAACGTCCACACGATCTGTATAATTGTTAACAGTACAAATATACGTTCATAAGTAAATAGAGTTAAAATCACATATATACTTTCATTATTATATCGTGTGTTTCACTAACATATTTTAACTAAGACATCTGTGTCATCCGAATCCAATTTAAAATGCTGCGATTCATAGATAAATATAAATCAGCAGCCAGATCCTGAAACTTTTTATAAAAATCTTAATAGATTCACACTTGAATTATATTATAACTGGATTTGAATCGTTCCGTTACAGCTACTCAGAGTCTCAGAGTTTCACAGAACACATACTAAGAAAATGCAATCACAAAAAGTCGAAAACTTGACTGATTAAAAAAAAAAAAACAACAAACATCTCATCTGATTAGAACCCGTGAACCCGTGTTACGTGCTAGTATGAATTAATTCACGGAAAATTATAAAGGTCAAAAGTCAAAAGTTCTGTGATGTCTGCCTAAAGCTTTCAAAGCACTGGCATAAAATAAACAAAGAGATCAATTAGTGTGATCTCGTATCCTGCATTACCAGTGCATTACTAATTGCATTGACAGTAGTTCAGTACATTCTTTTTAGGTCGTTGTCATCACAGATTCACATCCTTGTCTTATGTTATGTTACTGAGAAATGACCCTTTCATGGTTGAATTTTTATGGTACTAACTTTTGGTACCAACTTTTCGACAAAACCATGTTGAAAAATTAAGTACAGGCCTATCTATTTTCCGTTCCATCAATGACCATCATACCAGTTAGCAGATAATGTGCCATACTTGAAAAAAGAAAATTAATTTGTTGGAAATAAAAATACAATATTTTTACTAGAACCTGTTAGTCTATCATAGTATTATTATGATGTTAAGTTTTAAAAACTTGTAAAGTAATTATTGGAAATAAGGGGATATGAGCTGGTGATAAATGCATTTAATGAAAATTGTTTTAGCTGAAGTACATTCAGGAACGAATTTTTCCTGCATATAAATGCACGCTTGGGTCTATCTTGGTTCTGTAATTTTACCATCAATTATACATTGATTTAAGAATTAATTTTCAAATGGAAAAATGTATACATATACTAAGCATTTATTTAATATTGTGACCAGCCAACGTGCAATAAAAATATATTTTCTCTTGCACAAAAAGGAAACAGATCATGAAAGAAAAAATAAATAAAATAGATATATTTCATTCCCTTGAACAAATGATATGGTTAATGGAACTTGGTGTTTGACTCTCGATCAAATTAATTGGGCAAAGGTCTAATTCATTTGTCAGAACGACCAGGAGACAAGCTCCGGTTGTTTCGTCTCCAAGACGAAAGAAGCAACAGTCATTTGCATTCTGTACTTGGTTTTACAGGAGTAATCAGTCTTGTTCTCTTTAATCTCAATTTTAATTTATTACATATACCGAGATTAAAATTCATTTGGGCAAATAAATTATCTAACAGAAACATAAAGGATTTTAGAAACAAACAAAAGGAACTGGTAAGAAAAGAAATTCTGATATCCTAGAGGAGTCTGACCTTCATGGTTGCATTACATGATATTGGCACATCAGGTGCCCCAAGCATCACGTTGTTACATGCGACGTGATATGAATTTGACGGAAAATCGTCAACAGAGAACTTCATCTCCAAATCGAGCTCGGCAATCTCTCTCTCTTCCCAAAGTCGTTGACGTAGGTTTCTCGATTGATATACATCAAGCAAGGTTACAAGGATTACAAATTCGCTCTTCTTTTTCATATTGTAGCACGACCTAACGCTGCCCACGTCTTCAGATGTTTTTGCTATTGGTACGTCGTTGTATAAGATGGAGATGTCTGTGCTTCGAAGGCAAGCATGTGTGCTGTTCTTGAAAGCTTTCTCTGCATTTAACACCAAGTGAAATACCTAATTTCCAAGGGATTCATTAATATTAGTTTTACTGAGTCATTTTCTAATAAAACAACAACAACAAAATGATAATGATGATAAAATACAAGAATTCTATAAGAAATTATTTTATGTATAAATACCGGAGGTGGAGATATGGTAGCATTGGGGTTGAGTCCAGAGACAGACAAAGATATGACTGAGAAGCGAACTTCTCTGTATGGAGCATCAAATTTTAGGGTGCACCAGTAAGTTATACCACATACTGCTAAAAAAGCTGAGATACAGGATATAGCAAAAACAAATTTTGATTTATTCCGAGATATACAATTTGGTTGCTCATTTTGTTGTTCTTCGAGACCAGAAAGAGAACTGATTCTATTTTGTTGCCACATCTCTGATGCAGATTACAAACGAAATCTCATGGAAATGCCTAGGTTTGCAGCGAGTTCAATACAATGATATGAATTGTAGCATGTAGATTATATGATTCTTTTTCTTTATTAAGAGATTTATTTTTAGTCAAGAATTCTAAACATAGATGAATCAATGAAATAATCAGTTCCCATGATTTTCGTTCTAATCATGTTTGGTTGTAAATTTAGTTTTGGAGGTCAAGGAAAGGGATTAACTCATTATATGAAATCTTATTTCCCCTCAAATCAGTGTGCAATGGAAGGATTTTTTTTTTCTTGCTTAGAACTCTTGATAACAAGGGAAGTGAAAATTGCTCACCTTCGTTTTGCACAGCTATATTTCCCTCCGTTGAAAAAGCACTTCTCTGCCGACCAAGCTTTTGGCAAGATAATTTATTTTTTAACATATTTTATTTATTCCACCAATTTTGTTATCCCGCTTTCGGTCAGATTCATGCGCTAGTTGTTGTAGAGTTTTTATGCTTGAAATACATTGCATGAAAAGTAGAAGTGACAAGTCTGATAAGTCGGACGAGTCAAGTTAGTTTGACTTCGACAACAGGTTGCGGGTCAAGTGAGATCTGGTTGGTAACATCGATATTTTCGGGTGGTGGGTCTGATCGGGCAATGTCGAATTGAGTCTCGAGTCTCAAATCGGATAACGTTAAAGTTTTTCGAGTGTTGAATCAAATCAAGTCTCGAGTGGGGCATGGCAACATTGGCGTGTTTCGAATGTTGGATCGGATCAGACAACATCGACGTTTTTAGAGTGTTGGGTTGAGTAAGCAAGACTCAGTCAGGTTTTAGGTTGGACAACGTTGACATTTTTCGAGCAAGATTGAGTCGAGACTCAGGTTGAGCAACATTGGCTTCTTTCAGATGTCGGATCAATTGTTGACCAACATTGGCTTCTTTCAGATGTTGGATCAATTATATGAGATTGGGTCAAGTCAAGAATTGTCTTGAAAACAAATATTTTGAATGTCAAGTATCGCTTCGAATCAAGTTACATGTTGTCTCATATTAGATTGGGTTTAAGGTCATTAGATTTCGCTTTGGATAAGGTTACGAGTTGTCCAAAGTCAAGTCAAGTTGGATTTCGAATTGTCAGGTATCGCTCTGAATCATATTGCTAGTTATCTCATATCAAGTCGAGTTTTAAATCGAGTATTGCTTCATCAGATTATGGATCGTCTGGAATAGAGTCAGATCGAACATCAAATTGTAAGGTGCCGATCCGAATCAAATTACGAGTAGTCTTAAATCAAGTCAAGTCAGATTTCAAGTCATCAAGTATCACTACGAATCAAATTATGAGTTGGCTCGAGTTGGATAAAATTAGTTTGACTTCATCCAAAATCAAGTTGAATTTGGATCGAGCAGATTTTTTAAGTCAGGTCAGTTTGACTTCATCCAAAATCAAGTTGAATTTGGATCGAGCAGATTTTTTAAGTCAGGTCAGTTTGACTTCATCCAAAATCAAGTTGAATTTGGATCGAGCAGATTTTTTAAGTCATGTCGGATTCTATCACATCTAATAAAAAATAATGCACGGAAGACATGCTGACCAAACGTGGAATAAGAAAATCAGACCTATCAAAGTTCCATAGATATTAAAATTTCTCTATTGCAATGCTGATAAGAGGTTCAGGAAAGTAATTCAATTCGTAAACCCAGCACCCCCCCCCCCCCCCATGTTATAAGCCAATAGTATAGTTTCTCAACGACCTCTCTCTAAACTCAAAGCCCGAGTACTTGGTTGTGTTGGCCAGCAACAAAAAGAATACAAACAAGTGCAAAAAACCTAAAGGTCAACAATAACGAGAACAAAAGCAATGCTATGCGCCAGTGTTGAATAAATTCACTGAAAATAATCGAGGTCAACTTTTGTGTTTTGTCTACCTAAATATTTTAAAGCACAGGCACAAAATAAACAAAAAGATACAACTCTCCTTCTAACAAAACTAACACAAATTTGTAAATCCCAAACAGAATCAAGTAGAGGATGGAGCTGAGCTTTATCACTATAGATTCAGATTATCACTCACTCAGTTTGAAGCAGCTGCAGCTGCTCTCTTCTTTGGTGCAGCCTCAGTTCCTGCGTAATTCAATAACAACGCATTTGATTTTCAATTGCAAACACAGATAAAAGTTGTCACCAAGTCAATGACACTTCAAAATATCACTCATCACTATCTCTAAAAAAATCAAAATCCTTGTCCTCCCAAAACACTAAATTCTAATTAAGATGAAATTTGCTTAAGAAATTGAAGTGTTTTGCAAAAAAAAAAAAAAACAACACCAACAACAAAGCCTTTATTCCCAAATAAATTGGGGTAGGCTAGAAATGAAACCCACTAGACTTTGCAAATAAAGGAAGAAATATCAGGGATAATTAAAATTACTCTTATGCTTTATTAGATTTTTGGGGAAACATCACACTAGTACAACAGAACCTATTTTCTATGGTTGTTTATAACAAACATACAGCTATTACATTAACAAAGTCAAAGATAAAGATCCAATCAACATTATATTCAAATTGACAGCACTCCAAGACTTGTCCATGTAAAATAAAAAAAGCATCTACATAACTTTTTCCTGACTTCAATTCCGGCCTAATCGAATGACCACTATGAATGTAGGGATGTCAACAAATCAGATACACTGTTATCACACCCTCCCAGGTGTCAAGTCACAAGTTGTTTGTTTCCCTTGACCCGAGCTTCGCTTAAGGCAGCTAAAGGTAAAAACAAGGGGAAAAAAGCTTTGTTCGGATCAGGCGGATAATTGTCTTACTCGTTAAAAATTTTCAAATACGGATACAAAGTCGGATAGTCTCGGATACGAATACGTATCGGATACCAAATACCGATAGAATATCAAATGAATAAGGATACAAAAAGTAGTACAATTCAGATAATTAAAAAAATCTTGATTTGTTGAATGTTTATTCAAATGCATTAATTATAAAAAAAATATGATACATAAACAGAAATTAGATCTAAAATTAATTAAATTTGTAATTTACATATAAAATCCAATAAAATGTATATATATAATAGACATTTTTTATTATGAATTCGGATATAATCGACGAATATCGGATACATACCTTGGATAATTCCGATTACTATTAGATAATAGCTAAGGCAACTCTGCCTATGTTTTACATAGTCGGTCCCAAGCCCGGGGGCAATTGAGGTTATCGAGGCAAAGTCGCAAAGTTATATTGGTTGATTTGGGAATCGTAACTAAATCGATCTGATACGAATGCGTGTCGTTCGCCCGTACGTCACGATTCCTGCGATGCTCTCCGCCTCCGATACACAGGTATGATCTGTATCGCTTAGGCTTTGACTCGTATTGAACCGTACGATGAGTATCTTGTATCGTACCATACTAACTACTATGGTTAAGACAATAAGAATTGAATCACTTCATTTTGGAAGTATTTTGTCAGGTAGAACTAGCAAAACAACCGCAAAAAATACATGGTGTTTACCTTCTCTGAAGCCGCTCTTGAACCTCCTAGGGAGATGACGAAGGTATCTCATCCTTCCTGTTCCCGTTGTCTTCCTCCTAATGGCCTTCACACTCCAGTTATCTGCATCATCAAACAAATTTATTTCAAATGAATATGGCGACTTTCAGCTTATAACACAACTGCTCTAGGCCAGTACCAAGAATAACAGCACACACTTGGGCATGGGAGAGAGACTCACTTGGGCATCTTATTGTTGCTCCATAAACACAAATTCTGGAAGATATACCAGTGAGGGGTGGGGTGGGGGGCAAAAACATATGTTGATGTGATATATCCCTACTTTGTACAGTGCAAATAAGTGGTCTAATTCTGCTCCATCACCATTTGATATTTTATTGTCCTTACCCCTCATACCTCAGGTCATAGAGAGGCAAAGGAAACATGTGAAGAAGCTTTCAATGATCACTAATTAGAGTTTTTTTTAGATCAAGTCTATCAACTAGAGGTTACAATGAGCTTCTCTCAGTGATTTTCAAAGAATATACTGTTCATACGGTCATACCGTTTCAGTGGTGGCATTTAGTGCACCAATAAAATAATCCTTCCACTTGACTGATTAATAGCAGTGACATATACAATCCAACAGAACAGCACTACTGATTTAAGCCTAAATGCGAAAGATGATACACAACAAAATATCTATTTCTTTTCCATAGGTTGCAGTGACATATACTTCTTACACAACTAGAGGTTGCGATGAGCGGTGTAAAAAGGGCGAACTTTTAACTATGCTAAATAATTCCCATCTCGGCATCTCTAAATGTCATTAATCCATCTGATCAGTTAATCAGATACAGATCTAACCAGACAACGACTAAAAATATTAAATCTAAAACCAATTCCATAACACATACATCCTCACACAAGAATCAATCATGCGCAAGTAAAAAAACAATCCAAAATCGAATAAATAAAAACAGCAAGTAGACAAACAAATCAGACGTACACTTGCGGATGCGAGCGGAGGGATAACCACAGGAGCCGCATCTGCTTTTTTGGAGGTGAAAGCTCCTACGACCACATCTCACGCAGAGTGTGTGGGTCTTGTTTCTCCTCTTACCAAAACTTCCCGTTCCTTTGCCCTAGAAGAGAGCAACAAGAGGTAGAAACTATCGTTAGGCGTTTTTGAGCCATCGACGGCGATATCTAGGGTTAGAGTTTTAGAGATCAGAATAGTACCATTTTTGCTCCCTTGCCGCCGCCGCTCCAATGCAAGACAAAACCCTAATTAGTGCGACGAGAGTTATATATGGTCGGGAACTTTTGGTTTAACTGAGATTACGAAATGACAAAACTGCCCTCTTATATAAGACTTGTTAATTTTGTTTTATTACAAATCTCAATGCTTACTATTTTTTTATTAATTATCCATAGCTTTAAAACACACACTCACAAACAAATAAAAAAAAACATAATTTTTTTCTCCTAAAAATAGCTCATAACAGAGCTTGAATCTCATATCTCTTCTATGAAAGTCTTATATCTCACCACTACACTAGATAGGACTTGACTTCAATCCTTACTACTAAAAAAGAGATTGAGTTTTTAGTATTGAAATTCTATGTTGGCGCTTGAATAGACACAGTACGTTGGATCAGCTATTCAATTAAATCAACAATCATCGATTATATTTTTCATTTTTCGTCCTCATAATCCAACTTTATCGCATTAAAGAAAAAAATAGAAAGCAAAACGATCACCTTTCATTCTCGTCGCAACAAAAAAGACAACCATAAGATCCTCCTTTTATCCCCTCTTCTATTAAAAATCGACCTATCTTGATCTCCTCTTGATTCCTATCAACAAAAATTTAGGTGGACTTTTCTGCATGCACTTGTTAAGCCTCGCTTATTTCTCTTTTTGTTTTATTCATCGTCATAATTGAAATATAATTATTTGTTCTCAAAGAAAATTCTTCGATGTCCATACAAAACAATGTCATGTCCTTCAAGAGATATATGACTCAAAAAGCATGGAAAAAAAATTGTGAAGAACAAGGAGGAAAATTGAACTTGTCTTATTCAAATGTCAAATATGATATTTATTTAGGGAGCAGTGTGGATTCTCATGACTTTGAAACTCAAATTTGAATTCAAAGTATTTTGCAGTCATCCGCTTACATCAAGATTCACAAAAAAATTATGTCGTTTTTCATCATTTTCAAATTTGATTATAAAAAATGCAAATCTTGACGTAATCAAATTGCTGCAAAAGGCTTAGAATCCTATTTTGATTCAAACCCATAAGATCACCCTGCTCTCATTTATTTAAGGTCATTGAAATAGATTTCTAATTCTTCGATCCAATTGAAATACCAAACTCGTGGACATCTCTAATGAACAACCATTGATATAGATTCTCGATTCTTCAATTCAATTGGACTCATGGTGGGTCATTAAGGGCCCGTTCGCTTCTCACCCACGGAGACAGGGGCGGATCTAGGCAATTTTTTTGCCAGGGCACAATAATAAAATAATAATATATAATATTAAATAAAGTCTTTGAGTAAAATTTTGTAACATATGTTGTTTCGGACCGACTTGCGACTTCTAGATAATGTCTTATTATAAATTCTTGATCGTTTGAATAATAGTTGCTCATAGGTGACGAAGGCCAGGGTCAAAAGGAACTTCAAAGTTTGATTCACAATTCAAAGGTTTTCGCTAGGTTTGGACAAAAAGCTCACGACTCGTGACTCGTTCGGATTTTAACTCGTTATCAACTCGCTCAGATTATATTTCAATAACTAAAACTGTTTTTTTTTAAACATCTCCATAACTACTACAAATAAATGTAAAACAAATACTCAATTATATTTCAATAACTTGAATAACTTCTAACTATATTTACTACAATAAGAGAGAGAAAACCAAAAAGGAATGGCATATCTTCTTCTACGTACATACCCAAATAGTTGATTCACATCCAATTCTAAATTGAATAGCTTGAATAGCTTCTAACTATGTTACAAGATTGTTGGAAGTTGAGTTTAAAAGAAATGACCTATCTTCTTCTCATGCACACCAACTCACGAAGCAGCAAGCAAAAGTATCGAAATTTCTAATTTTCTACTCAGTACTGACTATTGAATACTCACTTGAGTACTCACTGTATTGTTGCTAAGTTGCTATTTTCTTACAATTTCTTATCTATAAACATAATTAAATGCAAAATTGCAACATAAACTAGAAATTATTGGAATTTATAAAGAGGAGAGCGGAGAGATTTGAACCTTTCAATTTTCAAAGAAGCAATCAGCCAGTCGCAACACAGTGACAACACTCAGCAGATATTTGAACCTTTCAGAGAGTTGACAGATTGGTAGAGTGGCAGAGGCACGGAGCGGTGAGCCGATGAGCACCTAAGCAGCGGAGTCGCCGGTCGCGAGCAGTGCAGCCGTGTAGGCATGCCGCGTGCAGCCATTTGCGAATCAGAGCGGAGTCACGAGCGAGAGCGAGAGCGAGAACGACTCGTCTCAGATGTCGTAGAGAGAAGATGACAATAAGTATCACTGATATGAAAAAGCTGGGCGAATCAAAGCAGAGTCACGAGCCCAAGCCCAGAAACAAAACAAGTTGGGTTAAGTTGGACTGTAATTACAACTCATTAGCCAGGCACAAACGAAAACCCGACTAACATTTAGTACTGTTTTTTCAAATTCAAGACCAGGCAAGTGCCTGAGCTTGCCCCAATACAAATCCGCCCCTGCACGGAGATGAGAAAAAATAAATTCACTCATAGTGAATTTTTGTTTTCCCACCCGCCCAGTGCATTTTCAAGTCAAATCTCATTCCACTTCTCATGCAAGAGAAACATCCGAACATACCCTCACAGACCATTGATAGAGTATCGCTACAATGAGAGCAAAATCATCACCCTTTAGTCTAGTGCCCATTCGAAGCAAGCCCATTTTTTGAAGCAATTTAATTAACTGAATTTAGTCGATGTTCGTGCTCTCTTTTAAATGTCATTAATCAATGTTGTATGTTTCACTATAGATTATCCTCTGATGTGTGCACGGTACTAGCGGAGCTAGCTCTGGCCCACAAGGTCATGACCTCAACTAAAAAATTAAAATGTTTATTTTGAGTATATGTTTTTTAGTCAATTTATATTTAATACTCTTCATTCTGTCTCTCTTCTAATTTATAGTTCTCTCGAGATCTCAATCATTGTAAAAAAAAATGACTCCCTCTCATAGACTTTATGCAAATTTCTAGAGACTATACAATTTTTTTATACTCTAGTCAGTCCCTCTTTAAATAAGCTCAAGATCACCACTGATGCACCATCAATTCATCTTCAACTTCAGCTTGTAATTTTTGACACAAAATAAAAAGAGCGTCGTATGCATATTAAAATAATCGTGTTATGAATTAAATTACCTTAATTTCACAATTATAGATAGAAAAATCAATTTAATTGCATAAATATTGATAACAATCAACGATCGTATATAAGTGGCGTATAAATTTTTTTGTCCATGGCAACTCACTCATGTTATTTCGTTAGTTCACTCATAATGTTAAACAATATAGGTTACTAGTGTGGGAATATTACTCCTGCCAGCTGGAAATTTGAATTTGTTTTTCCCAAGAAAAGTTAATATGACGGGCTTCCGTAGCATAGTGGTAGTGCGTTCGCTTCGTAAGCGAAAGGTCGCGAGTTCGATCCTCGCCGGGAGCTCTCATCACAAAATTTTCCCATTTTTGCCCCTCCGGCGCCACTATACATCCATTAAGTAGTAACTACGCATATTTGTCACACTTAATCCGACTATTCACTGTTTAACATCAAGTCTCATTGTGAATATCAAATGGTCACCATTTAACATTAGTTACGCTGTTATTCTTGAGAACACAGACAAAATAAAGTATTTCTGCACATACCAGTACCAGTCTACCAGTCATTTTACATACTGAGGCATTGAAGTACTCTACCAGAATACTTTGGGGTATAAAATCCTATTTCATGGATATAAGCTGGCACAAGGTTATGTTATGAAATAGCTAGATTAAGCATGTTCATGTGCTACAGGTATTTGGGTTTGGCTTGATGGTGATTGTAATTTGGTTATTCAGAAGTTCCAAGTTAAATCTACTGTAGAAGCCTGAATCCTCGATCAGGTTAAATTAAATGAGAAAGGATGTACAGAGAAGTAACATCACTAGTTTATACATGGATAGTTTAAACACCATAATCTTACAGGAATTATACTTTGCAGATACTCAATAGACAAGGCGATGACAAATGATAAAATAATAAAATTCTTTACAGAACTGAGCTAGCGCCAGAGACAGAGCAGAAGGAACTTAATTGGATAAAACAACAATTAAGCGATCCTAAATTGAGGTCAAATTATTTCGTCAAGGGCCACGGTTTTTGCGGAAGCAAGAGAAGCACCCCTGGGGCTGGTCAAGAGGGATCATTCCACCTCCTTTACTAGTGTCAATGGCCTCTAACATGGTTACGACCTCTGACATCTCTGGCCTCCTGTCAGGGTTTGCATCCCAGCACCTTTTCATGACATTTGCTAGTGCATTAGGACAGCATCTTGGTATCTCAGGCCTCAAATTCTACAATTTTCATCAGAGTTTGCAGTTGTGAGGGAAAATTTCAGGGTAATTTGTGCATCAAATTAAAATTTGTTACAAGCTACTCAAACAAACTTTGAAATGAGCACGCACCTGATTACTGTGAAAACTAGTGAGGAACAGGGTAATTTGTGTATTATGGAGTAATTAAAGTACACAGAAGGTTATTTCTGTGTTTGTAGGGCATGCATGACGTTCCTTTTGTTCAGGGGTATACAGTAATATTCTAAATTTAAGAATGTAGACAAGAATCTAGCAGATTAGAAATAAACATATGAATACAGGGTTACCTGCCGCACAACTGCAGATGTCACCTCTGAAAAGCTGAGGTCAGGATAAGGCATGTCACAACAGTATATTTCCCAGAGGCAAATTCCAAAGCTATACACATCACATTTCCTATTGTAAGGACTTCCATTGAGAACCTGCATGTACATAATACTTTCAGGCTTATAGAAGTAGGGCGGGAAGATATGTTTCAACAACGGAACACTTCTCATCATTTGCAAACTATACAATGTTCAGATGGTAAGCTTCAAATAAGTAAGGAGCCACATGTTACCTCAGGAGCCATATAACCAAGGGTTCCAGTTTCACCGGTCATGTCACTAGGATTGGAAGCTTCAACTCGCGCAACACCAAAATCAGCAATTTTAACATTTCTAGATTTGTCAAGAAGCATGTTCTCTGTTTTAACATCACGGTGAACAATCTTCTTCGAGTGCAGATAGCTTAATCTATTGACAATTATGGCAGGGGAGTTATATGAGAAACTAAAATTTACCAACCCATACCTTGCTTATACAACTTATTTTCTTTTTTATTCCTCTTTTGTTGTTCAACCCCATGGATTTGAGAGTTGATCTAACACTAATGTCGAAGGAATGAGTGAGTTGGTAGACATGTGAACTAAAGAGAAAGTAGTGCTAATTTAACCATTACCTGGAATGAGGATTAATGGAACTTAATTGGGGTCAATGAACAAATTTAGGAGCTTAGTCCAGAAAGGTGGTTTGTTCAGATGGGCATTATAAAAAACCAGACAGTTTGGTATTGTCATAGTCGAACTCAATATGCCAAAGAAACTGGAATACTATCATTAGATTGGCTCAAAGAGAGACAGAGAGAGATGTCAATTGTAAAGCACAAGGGAGAATACCCTCTTGCAAGGTCAAGAGCTATTTGGACGACAGCTTTGAAGGCTAATTTGCGTCGACGATTTTTTATGAGAAAGGTTTTCAGAGCACCACCGGGAAGGTACTCGACCACCACGCAGCAGAGATTGCTCGGCATCATCAGTTGTCCATTTTCTGTTTGAATGTTTAGGTCGCGAGCCCCCATCACTGCTCCTATGAACTGACAGACAAATATCATTTTACATTAGTTTTCCAACAGGAAAGTAGCAACTAAGCATCGTTTTGAAGTTTCAAAGTTTGTCTGGGCCTCAGATATGCACTATTGCACGGTGTTTCTTGGTCCATGAGTGTAATTTCAAGTTGTCGAAGAGATGCAAGTTTACAGTAACAAAAAAAAGTTAAATAGACCCTTCCTTTAAAATGGAGCAAGCTGATGCTAATGAAAATTTAAACCCTGATCTCTACATATGCAACTCAAGACCAATTAGCCCAAATAAATGCCAAAGCCAAACTAACACAAAAAAAAGGTTATTCCGAAACCACTTAGTTGTTTTATTTTCAGGCCTACCAACAACAAAAAATTGTGTTAGATTTAGTCCCTTAATTTGTTCCTTTTTTCACAAATAAAATGGAGTATTCATCGATCGATAACTCAACACGTCTCCTACAACAACTAACATCAACATCTTTTAGGTTATTTGTACCTAAAACAACCAGTACCATTGCAGTTCACTCGAATGAAAAATTGAGCAGATAACGCTCTATCTTTTAGTAACCTAAGGTTTTCAAAGCAACAATAGTGTCTTAACAAGTTTTCATGAACAACCTGCAGTAATAACTTGTAATAGAGAACTTTGTTCATGTTGTCCCAAGTAAGTAAAGTATATACCAGTATGCATGTACAGTATTGGACTGATTTGCAATAGTTAGGTTAGGAGCAATCCAATTCAATTTCAGCACGTTATGTTACTTTCCTATGGTTCATATGTAGGAAGTTCTTGCTGCAAAATATGCCAAATCCTTCAATATAACATACATTACATGGAAAAGCCGTTATAGAGCAAAGCAAAGAAAGAAGAAGAAGCACCTTTGTAACATTAGGGTGATCAAGTTTATGCCAGACAGAAACCTCCTGAGAAAATGCAGCTCGTAGACTGGACACCTCTGATTCTGACCGGTTGCCTTCTTCTCCCCAGTCGAGCAACTTAACTGAGAGCAAAAGTTGATACAAATTGTTGTAAAACAATACATGAAATACAAGACACTTTTTTCTAGCACGAGGCCTCACACAAATACATAATGAAAAAGAGACCCTTAATAAATGTGGTCAATCTTTGTTCCCTTTAATACTTCTGCAAAATTACAATGGAATGCCCTCGATTTCCTTAATTAAATAGATCAGAGCAATTATGAAATGTTTAATTTTAATGTCTTGTGGCAAATAAAAAATTCTTTCTAGGGCAATTTCATGAATGCACCAGCAAAACCTCACTGAATATAACAACCATGAAACTTCGAAATATTATGCATTATCACCGGAGACTATCACTTCGGTACAAATAGAATGACCATTCATCCTTATTTCCCTATTTCTTTCAAAAGATTCCAAAATTACCACTCAATCCTAGTTCTCACAAGACCTGCCACCAACCCAACTGCAACCTGATAAATCTGAAATATCAATTGAACTGAACTGATATTTTACCTGACCCACAAAATATTCAGAAAATAACCTGAACTTAAATATCTAGCAAAATCAGAACCATATGTTCCTCACTTGTAGTCTTTTGACCATTGACTTCAGGACAATCAAAGGGGAGGGGAGCAGTTCTCTATCACATAGGCTGTGCTCCCGAGTTTTATTGTGGAGGGGAATAGGGAGGAGGAGAAGAGAATGGGGGAAAGTCGCTTCGTCACCTCGTTCCCGAGTTTTACTGTAGCGAGTGAAATTTACTGTGCATCATCCCCTCAAATCCGGGTGTAACAAGTCGTCTCCTCTCTCCTGTTCTCCTCCCTTCCACTTCATTCCCCCTCATATCTGGAGCACAGCATTAAAGAAACTAAAAATTGATGCTTTCCAACTTTGACACTCATGCATGTTATTGTCATTTTACACTGGCTTAGTAACATTAAATGTTTGTGCGGGTACACATGAAGTTTTCCTCTTAGTTTAGTTCCCAAGTGAGGGCAGTAGAAACCTTAATCTTTAGTTAACATGTGGTGATAGTATCTAGTAAAGAATTTGAGAACATGTGACATCCACATACACTTGTCATAAAACCTGCTGCATTTTTTTATAAAACAATCCTCATAAGCTAAGTGGGACTTCTAGTTAGACACTTATTTCTCAGCTGTATAGTCAGAAGTCATTAGGTACATTAATTACTAATTAATAAATCAAAAGGATGACTTAAATGATAAATGACCAGTATCTTTCATCAAACTTAAGCCCATCTTTTGTGACCGTCATTCCACAAAACCAGGCCCACTAAATCTCTGCAAAGAAGTCAACATACCATATTGGACCTTTTCTTATCATCTGCCTTAATTTGACCTCCCCTTTTTTCTCCTCTCTCTTACTCTCTCCTCTCACAAACTTAACAAGATCACAAGGTATCACAAGTCTAAAACTAGTATCACGTATTCTAAGTCCAACAGTTGTTGGTTTTGGGTCACATGAAAGTACCAAAAAGTGAGCCTTATCTAGTAATGCTCACAGGTCCCGTCTTGTTAGAAAAGGATAGCACATAAAAAAGGGGGGCGAAGAAGATAAAAAGAGAGATTGGACTTCTCTCCAATTGTAAGAAAACAATTAGCAAGCTACAGAAATCTCTGGACTGCCTGATCTAAATCAGATGGTCCTTAACAGCCTGCAATTATTCCATTGTTTGCTTGATAGTAGAGAGATAATCTAGAAAGAGAGACCATAAAACCATTAAAAGATTCACATTTTTAGTGCTTTAATTGGTAAAGCCAAGCCAAAGTTGGGCTACTAAAAGCAAGACAATGACTAATAGAAAGAAACTTCCAGAATCAAGAGTAAAGTCCAGGCTCTTGACAAGGACTTGGATGTAAATTGTTAGAGCAAAGTTCCAGAAGAAACTTAAAAAGAAGAAGAAATAATTGCATGGTCTAGTGGAGCAAACAGACACTTATGGCATGACCTAATCAATTACATTCTCTACTATCTAACATACTTATTAACCGAGTCCAGATGATAACATGGAATGATCCTAAGATAACTTAAAGACATGCTTCAGTAGGGAAAGGTGATAAGCCATATTATATAACTGTTTCTTGCTTCAATTAAGGGAAAAAATCTCTCACAAGCATGCAAATTATGTTTGAATTAAGAAAAAAATTCACTTACACAGTTACACATGCAAAATCAAGTTCCATTCTTAAGAAAGGAAAAGGCTAAGTTTTATGAAGGAGTTTCATTTAGCTTGATAGGCATAATGTGATAAATGTAAATTGCAAGACAAACAATTTAACTGAAAGTTCGGATGCCATTTTTTAACTTTGTAGTTCCAGTATGATTTATCATACAGAATTACCAATTTGTCACTGACTAAAATTAACACTCAATTAAAATTTGCTGCATAATTTAATCCAAAGCCAAATAACTGTTTTCATTTAACGAAAGAATGATCAAATTAATTTAGTGTTGTCTATCAATCATCGAGGAAGGGAAAACGAAAAATCTAAAAAGCGGATATAGGCATATAGCTCCCAGTAAAATTTCAAGAAAAACCCCGATAAATATAAATTCAGTCATTGCTTAGTGTTTCACCAAATAGCGTTACCCACTAGTACTCACCCAGTGAATCCCACCCTCTCACCCACCCACAAACACACAAAGCTCGCAACTCCTCCTGGTTTTCTTTTTTTTTCCCTCTCTATATTTTAAAATTTAAACGAAACAGAGATCGAAGCTTAATTTACCTGCGACATCCTGGCCGTCGTAAACGCCGCGATGGACGGTTCCGAAGGTGCCACGTGCTATGACTGCCTTGATCACGAGCTTAGCAGGATCGATCTCCCACGCCTCCTTCTGTCTCCCACTTTCTCTCTGTTCCTCTTTCTTCTTCTCCATCGTCCATGCTCGACTCAGATGCCTCTCCAATTGCTCGTCTAAGCTCTTCAAGTCGATTTGATCCGCTCGTACGAATCCATCTCCACCACCACCACCTCCTCCTCCTCCTCCTCCTCCTCCTCCTTCCTTCATCTTCTCTCTCTCTCTATCTCAAGCAAGTTCTCTTGGTACTTGTATTGATAGATACTTGATTTGCTTCTCTTTGTCCGAGTGCAGCAGAGAGAGAGACAGAGAGAGGGGTAAAGAAAAGCGAGCGTGCTCTGGTAGAGGTCTCGGCCTTGCTATTTGGTTTTTGGATTTTATTAGTTGTTTCGTTTCGCCTGGGGAAGACTGCGGTTTTTCTTTACTGAAGAGGTGGAATGGAGGTTGCTTCCTGAGCCCGGTTCATATAACCTACTTCTCATGACATCTGGGTCCCGCACAATTAAATGTAGGTATATATTGGATCGGGTGTATTCGAAGAATAAACAGGGGATGGAGCTCAATATCTACGTGCCATGTGAGCACATGGAGTGCTGCCATGAAGGTAAACTCTTGTCACTGAGCGTGTTACATGGTTATAAAAATATTATAAACGAACAAAAATTGAAAACACTTTACGCTTGTCAGTGAGCTACGAGTTCTGAAATTTATAATTCATCATTCAGCTGTTGTCTTGTTACAAAACACTGAGTGGTGGGCCCAGTGAGTCAGTAATTCACGCAAGGAATAGACTATAAATATATAGTTCGTGAGAACTTGCGTGTCGATACATAAAACTGATTTCATGATTTCATCTACGCCATACGGTTTTTTTTAATCATCCAAATAGTACTAATGAAAGTAGTTAAGAATATGTGATATTTTGATTGAATGGTCAGATGTTAAAAAAATTATCGTTCGACAAATTAGTAGATCTGAACGATAGAATTTTACCGTCAGCAATTTCTTTTTGTTGTGATTGTAGAGCTGTTTTAAGGGATTTTCGCAGATCGGTGGAAAACTTATCGTGCGAGCTGCATATGGGTAGCTTTTTACCGCTCTGGCCATTCAACCGAAAATCTCCCGCCTTCTGATTATTTTATCAGTAGTATTTTCATAATTACAAAAAAAAGTTGTATTATGTCATAGATCGGTTGTGACAGATTTCTTCTTCCCGATCTATTTTGTATATTTTTTAATTAATTCCAAAGAAGGGGGAATTTCAGGTATATCTTCAAAAAAAGTATGTTTTTCTTCTTTAAGTTTGAATATTATGTATTTCTCTTTCGAAATTTAAAATATTCACAAATTTATTCATGTTGGTCGTTTCGTCTCCAATCTGAGTTTTATATATTAAAACTCAACTTAAATAAAAGTATAAAATACTCGTTTTATCCTTCATAAAAATATTAAAAATATAGTTTGTTTAATGAAAATATCGTTCTGATATTTGATCGATTTTCGAGAGAAAACTGCTCATTTATCTACTTTTTATACATACACAACAATCAAATGTCACCTGGTATACGTCAAGAGTACAAAATGACTAATTTATCCTAAAAATGAATCAAATATAGGACTCACTTTTTTTATTAAATTGTTTATATTTTAATGCTTTTAATAAAAAATAAAATGGACATTTTACGCATTGAAAAATGAGTTTTAATATAAAAACTAATAAGATGAGTAAATTTATGAGTTTTTGATGTTTAGAAGAAGAAATACGTAATATTTAATTTTAAAAAGGAAATATGTAAGTAAGGATATATCTGAAATTCTACCTCCAAAGAAAGATATATTATGTTTAAAATTTGGAAAGATGGTTTTCTTTTCTTTGGGGTCGTCTATTAATACTTTAATCTATTAATCAACGGATCCTTCAATGAATTAATGAATATTCTTTGTTAAGCTTGACACTGTAATGATGTCGTAATTAATAATTTATATCTGGGGATAAGGTGAAAAATAATACGGGTATAAATTGTTGGGATATTTTTCAATAATTCATGGGTTTAAATGTAACTAAACTTTTAATAAGAAAATAATTTTAAATAATTAATTTTGATGAACTAATTAAATGTACAAGGGAGAACTTAATTAGGGGTGGAAGGTAAGTACCGCTTTTGCCATCTTTACATTTCAAACATGCAACACAGAGAATAGATTCGTATTGTTTGCAACCGTTTGTTGTATTTTTAGAGTTTTGGTATTTGACTCATACTCTAAATTGAATTGCACCAAACTATTAGAGCCAACACCATGTACCTCTTTGGTGCATGGACTATCTGGAGGATCTTCGTAGGACTCTGGAGCTATGGTTGCTATTGGGCCGAGTTGGCCCTCGAGCCGAGCGATCCTAAACTCGTTTGCACAAAATCGGACCGAGCCTGTTTCGATTTGGACGTAAAAAATCGGCTCGAGCTCGAACGCTCGTTCTAATCGATAGATTCGCCGGACGGCCCGAATAAAACTCGATTTCTAAACTCGAGTCTCGTTCGAGCTAACCCTATTCTCGTCTGAGTTCGAGCTAACCTTATTCTCCTCCGCCTCTCTCACGATCGATTTTTCCTAAAAACCCTCTCTCCCTCTCTCTCCCACTGGTTGACTTCCGCTGCAGCAGAGGATTTCGCTTCACGCACACGCTTGCTTGTCTCAGCTCATATTCCCCAATTTCTCACCTTGCCTCTCCAGTCTCCTCATATAAAATTATCGTCGAGCGTCTCCTCTGTGTTCTCAGTTCTCTCCACACTCTCTCATGTATTGACTATTGAGCACTCTCTCAGGGTTTTATTTGACAATTTATTCAATTTTTGGTAGTTTTGATTTTGATTTTATTGGATATCAGATGCGATTTTTGGTTTTGGGTACTTGCGATTTAGTAAGAATTTCTGAATTTCAAAATACTGTTATGTTTAAGTTTGATTTTGTTTTGCAGTTTTGATTTTGTTCTTCTATTTGCTTTGCTAACATTTCGGTGAAGCTGCTATTGTCAAGGAGTTGTGGGGTCAAGCCGAGGTTTGTGCCTTTTATTTATTTTTCAAGTATGATTCATAATTTATATTGACAACAAATCTCAGTTCTATCAAACATTTCTATGGATTTTTATGCTATTTGGGTCTTGGGTTTGAATATATGTAGCAAATCATGCAATACTAATCCTCCCTTTTGCTATTACAGACTTACAGTTTACAGACATTTCAATACCAAAAGTATGTAAGATAGGGACTTTATTTGGTTTTGATGGCAAAATGACAACTTAGTAGGTACCAGTCGTGACTGATACGCTCTACCCATGTTCAGTTATCGGTTGTTATTAAATCAACTCAAACCTTACTGTGTATGTGTTCAAGTTCTGCATTTAAACAATGTTATAACAATAACAGTAACAATATTTTCACACCCATACCCTTTCTGGTTTGTTCCAGTCACAAAATATATGGCCTGGAATGGAAGATTGAAGAAAAGCCTCTATATCTCTTTTGACTTTTTGTCAAACTTTCTACTTAGGTGAATGATCACTGCCTGGAGCTCAAGTGAAAACGCTCTCTCTCTGTGTTTTTTTCCCCTTCTTAAACGCTCTTTCTCATCCACTACTCACATACAGGCCTCAATCCAAGATTTCTACTATCAGAGGTACAATGTTTCAATAATTTTGTTCTTATTAAGTTGAACACTGAGGAAGAGAAAAATGTTCTAAGAAATCAATTAGTTGTACTTTGTCGAACATCTAGCTGTACATTTCTTTCTATGGATTTTCCTCTTTACTCATCTAGCTACAGTGCAATAATTTAGTTTCACTAATGACTGGTGTGCTTGACTTTTGCTTCTCTGTTCCATAAATTTTTGTGTATTATATTTTGCCACCATTTATTTGCTTTCTTTATGTGCAATAACTGCTAATTGGATCCACATTCAGCACACAAAATAATAATCAAGTAACAAGAGTAATGAAACAGATTGAAATTACAGTCTTGCATCAACATGTCCCTTGGAAAAATTCAAGTGTTTGCTTTGAAAAGCTTTTAACTTTGTTGTAATCGCTTGGAAAATAATAATAGAGATTAACAAATAACAAACCATGTTGGGTTTGCTGATGCACATGATTTGAGAAAGTAAATTAGTTTAGGGAAAAAAACATTGCTTCATTTATTTCTAGTAAATGAAGTTTGTTCTGTTCAACATTGCTTCAGCATGCAATTTAAAACTAATATTGCAAACTAAGAATCAATGAGGAAAGAGAAGGAATACAAAAGATTATCTACGTGCATTGAATTCATGACTACCAATGCACAACATCAATTATACACCACATACCAGTATACCACTGGTCTGACCTCACGGACTCATACCTCCTTGGATCTGGTCCCTTTTAATGTCTCTTCATCAAATATTAAAATAGTGCTCTTTTTATTTTGCTTTCACAATTTTCTACAATTTCTGTTGTCAGACCAAAACTTTTTTGTTTAGTATATGTGAATAACTATAGATGAAACTATGTTACAGGTAGCAAGATGCTCTCTTTCACAGACTCATGAAGAAGAGTTTTAGTTCATTATTTTTTCTTTTATTTATGGTGAATGAATCTCTCTATAATCTACATATTGTTGTTCTGTTGCTGGATTTTTTTTCTTTTTTTTCAATACTCAACTTGGTGAAAGAAATTATTTTATTGTGAATGAAATTGGTGTAATAGCTATCGATTATTATTTAAATTTGGTATGTTATATTGTGATATTTATGTTTTATTTAATTTTGGTATGTTATATTCTAATATTTAAATTTGATATGCTATATACTATATTTATTCTAACATGCACGAGACAATTCTGGGATTGAAGTTTGAACTGAATTTTTAATTCTGGAATTGATGGATTGAAGTTTGAACTGGGTAATTTTTAATTCGATCAAAGTCCTGTACTGGGTATTGAAGTTTGAGCTCGAATTGAAGCCCATCGATCCTGGCCATAACAACAGAAGAAAAAACTCGAATTGAAGAATGAGTCTGAGCGAACTCGAGCCGAGTTCGAATTTTTTTTTTCAAATGCGGGTCGAGTATCAGTCCGAGTATTGTTTTTCAAGTTAAGGGCCGAACTGGATATGGATCAAATGCTGGCCCATTTGAAGGCTTATCTGGAGCCTCTTAATAAGCTTCTTGTGAACAAACTCTTCTAGAGGCTAAACCATGGAGTCTCAGATGGTGGTTAGACTTCTTCCTCAACTATTTGAGGTATGAGTCATGTCCTACTCCCACTAGGCTCAGTTTATACCACTAAAGACTCATGGTCACTCTCTAAAACTTTTTCAAGAGATATCTCATTCTCATTATTCCTTCTTGAGAGAAATTCTTTCTCTAAGAATACCGCATGCCGAGCAACAACAACCTTGTTATCGAATGCATAATGGAAATAATATCCTCGAATTTTCTTAGGATAACCTATAAAGAAACATCTATCTGATTTTGGTTCAAGCTTGTCAAAATTCGGTACTAGTATGGACATGGTATGATTTTGGTACAGGTCCAGATGTAAATTCAGCAAAATTCAGGGGTTAAACAGCAAAAATACATTTCTAACAGCTTCCAAGGGTATTTTCATAAAGAAACTGGGTTATGTAAACTTTCTGGGGTGTTTTTGCAAATTATTCTAAAAATTGGGTCCTTTACAGGCATTGTTACAAACTAAAAAATTAAGTTTTCTTAAACTTGGGTCCTCTTTAGGGACTAAATTGTAAAGAAAAACTAAAACTGCTTAGGAAACAGTCCCTGAGCAGGGACTGTTTTGCGACAACCTTATAAAATTGGACAAAGAATCTTTTTAAATGGAAATTTCACGAAAACGATTATATTAAAATGCAAAAAAATTTGCGGGACAAATTAGGTGACAAAAAAAATAGATGTATGATTAATAATTAAGTGTTATAGCATTCGTAAAGACTTTTAATACGATAAATATATATATATATAAACACACGTACTTATACCTAAATTTGGGTTACATGGGAATAATGACATTATGATCAATAATAATATTCGAATAAAATTAAATTATATTTATACGCTACTATAATAATTGCTTCTACTTTCATAAAATAAATAAATAATGTAAATATAAATACATACCTAGTTAAAGAATGATGACTACATAAATCGATCCACAAATAATGAATGTGATGTAACAGAACACTAAGTTATAATCATAAGACAATATTAATTATAATTAAATTAATCACTTCAAAATATCAAAGATTAATATCCTTTTTATGCACCTTTGTTAATAAAAAGTAGTAACACGACAACATATCATTCAACAAGTTATAATACTTAAAATTCAAGAAGAACCTTCATTTTAATTTGCTCTTTAACATTAAAAAAAATAGATATAAATTTAAATAACCAAAACATACTAAAATAGATTATTTTTGTGAACTGTATAACTTATAAAATAATCAAATAAATATATTATTGTATTAGTACATGCCTTAATACATTGAAATGCTTATTTATCTTGTTTAGAGAATGTTGTTGGATACATAAATGAAAACAAATGAAGCAACATTAACAATAGCAATAATAACTATAATAACATAATAACAATAACAATAATGATTAGTTAATCAAATAATTATAGTTATAACTACAATCATAAGGTTAAATACTCTTATTAAATGAAGCTTAAATAGTGAATATTAAAAAGACAACACTATACATACGATAGTAAAAACATAGTTCAATTTTAATCAATTAAAATCATTTATAATGTTGTTAGAAATCTAATTTAAAAATATAATTGCTAATAAAATGTACATCACATTTATTACATTAGAATAACACCAATATTGTCAACACTTAAAATAAATACTTCGCCTTACAATTAGAGATTATATTAATCAACCTTTATGTATAAAGTATGAGAGTAATTACAAGAAACGTACATATCAACTTTACTTAAGTAAATCCATGAAATTAGCACCAATATCTCGTATAATAAGCAATTGCGTTGTTGTAAAACATATATTCATAACTTTAGTGCATTCTCGTGATTAATATATTTATAATAAATCAACATGCGTACCTACAACTTGACTAAGTAAGAACACGAAATGAACCATTTTGTATCACCCAGTCCTCATAGAATTGTTCATCTTCAATTTAAATTAACCAAATAATTGACTTGAATCAATTCTCGATGAAACAGATAATTACGCATTGACCCTTACATCACTTTGAACGAGACCTACATGACTCCACTGACACTAGCATCGAAGTGGACGTTTTGACGCTGCTTTATGAACGATTGTGATGGCGCAATTTCTCTTAGTATTTCAGGTGCGAGTTCCTGAGGCTTATATTTTTGGTCTAAGTGTAGAAACTAGACCATCAACCTTTCTTTTATTTTGATATGAACTGAGGTACCAAAAAGTCACCAAAACTTGTAAATAGGTCCGTAGAATTTAAACTGTCATAATTGCATAACGATAATCGAATATCGAGACCAACCTGCATTGTATGTCATTTGCATTCATAATGCACGTGATTCGATATATGGATCGTATAGATTATTAGTTATCTTATAGGTAGATGTGTATTAATATTATATGTATATTGTCGGGAGTGATGAGAGTCGGGCCGGTGATCATCAGTTGGATGCTTTTGAGGGCATCATGACGGGTGAATTACGTTCGCAAGCTAAACACCCGTGGGGTCCCCTCGTCGGGATGTCTTCAGAGACACCTGACTGTTGCCCGCCAAAAGAGTTCATCACTTGATGGCTCGTGGTGCCATCAGAGAGTTTTCATTTTCAAATCTCATACTACTCTATAAATATTATATTATAATTTCCTCTCTTTGAGTGAATAAGGTCGGCGTCTCAGTTCTAGAGTGTGCGTGCCATATGTGAGGTATAGGAGCTATTCCGTTTATTTATTATATCTTCATTAGCTGATATTACGAGATCTCCCCATATTCAAAGGGCTTCCTCCTTTGGCTCCTGGTTGGTACTGAGGAAGTCTGGGGCTTCCATTTGTCCCCTGGTTGGTACAGGGAGTTTCCATTTTATTATATTATTCTTTCATACAGATAGTTGGTTCCTTATTTTTCGTATGGCAACTGAGGTCGTTTCTTTTTACTTTATATTTTCTATTTTGGTGAGGTAGGCACAAGAATTCGTTTTTGACCTAGTGAGTGTGTGCTGTTCGAAGCCACTCATATTGCCCAGTGCGTTTTCGTTCTGGAGACTCATAATTCGTTTATGTTTGGATGGCTTGAATACAAGACCCGCATAAACAAAACCCTTATATTCGGCGGCTTGAATACGAGACCCGTCTAAGAGGGCGAATTCTTGTGTTCTACAAGCTGGGATCTTACTTCCGGGTGATTGATTGAAATTCCATACTATATGTATATTTAGTATCTATATGTTTATTTTGGGTTTCTTCCACGACTCTAATCTCTTGCTTAGATCATATTTAGTCTGGTTATTTTAGAAGTATGGTAATTTGAATAAAAGTGGAATAAATAGTTAGGTTAAAAGTGCATAAATAATTATCAAGTGTTGGCTTGGGTCCCACCTTAGAGAAAGGTATAAGCTCAAAGTCTGGACCTTAATTCGCACTGCGAATTTATTTCTCATGTTTTCACGATGGTTTGTGGGGTTCAGGTGAGGATTACTTTTGCTCCTGAGGAGAGCGCTAGGAAGGAGTTTCTCAGGCGTCATCCATTTTAATGATCTTCCCTTTTGTTCATTTTCAAGGGGTAGTTTGTAGTAGGTTAGCGATGGTCGGTTCTACATTCTTTGATGGGATCGTCCTCTCCTGGATGTATTCTTATTTTCTTTCTGCTCCCGCTGTACATTTGTATATAGACGCTGGTATTAATAAAATGACTTTTGGATATCTGTACATATGTGTGTTGTTCTTTTTTATTAAGAAAGTTAGCCATCTTGTCTATTATTTTATTATTTAAATTAAATCTTTCGTGTACTTGTAATCAAGTACACGTGGCGGAATTAGCATTCCTAATCTAGTTATTATTTCTGGGGTGTGACACTTTTGTTACTTCTTATTCTGATGTAACAAATGTTTTGGAAACTATTAGTTCGTCAACAATATTTCATTATTATAAGAAGAACTTAGCAACAGTTTTGTTAGATGAAAAAAAAAATAGAGAAATGCATGTTTGTAGTTTCTAACTTCCACATCAGGATAAGTCAGAAGGATGTTTCAAGCATCTGAAGTCTGAACACATCATTCTTGCTGTATCAGCAGCTATGCATTGTCACATTCATCATGCTGATTATATTTTGCACAATACCATTATTGCAAATAAAAAGGGAATCGTATCTGCTGCTCTTATTGAACAAGAGCAGGATCCTGCTCTTTTGATCTGAACCGTTCAAATTTCAGATCTAAAACTTATAAAATATATAACCCTCTGATTTCCGATCAAAATTGGACTGTCAAGATCGAAAAGAGCAGGGTCCTACTCTTGCTCAATAAGAGCAGCAGATACGGATCCAATAAAAAGTGACATGTTTGTATTGGTAAGTAATGCCACACTGATTAGTACCGAACGCATTGGAACCATTTTCAGTAAAAGATCCTTTCTTCATTTCAAAGAAAGCAGTACTTGTGGGAATGTTTTTTCAGTTAAGTTGTCAAGATCAACTGATCAAGGAATACACAGAAATTTGATTTCCCTTCCTAAAATTAAACTCGGTTGTCTTTTCAACAACATGGGCTTTCTCTTGTCAGAAATTCGGGCCCCAATATCCCAAACAACTACCGTTGAGACTTGAAAGTCCATAAAGGCATAATTAAGCATGAAGAAGGATGTTTTATTCATCATCCGTCCGTTTAAGATCGGACGGTCTGGAGAAGCAGATTCTTCTTTTCTAGACAAAAAAAAAACAATAATAACAGGGAAAACGAAGTCGCTGGTGGTGGAGCGAATAGTTCTGTGCTACCCTAATGGCGATTTCTCTTAGGTGCCGTTCGGTTGCATTCCATTCGTGTGGGATGGAATATGGCGGGTGTGGAATCTCACTAAATCACTTTGTGAGAACCCATACATGTGGAATTATTAAGAAAATGTTTAGAAGTGAGTGTTCGGTTGTTGTATCGTGGGAACAATTGTGGGAAATTGCTTATCTTTCTTAATATTATGATATCGATGCAAATTATCTTACTTACTTATTATTATTATTATTATTATTATATATATATATATATATATTAATTATTTAATTATAATAATAATAAAATTTAAATCATGAATAATGATAGTTTTTTTGTCAGTTTTTTACATAACTTTATGTTGATTAATTATTTCTTAAAATAATGCATGAAACATTGAAACTTAATAATTATTTAAAATTGGTACACAGTGAAAATAAAAAAACTTTTAATAAAAAATAAATATAAAAAATTGAATAATATAGATATATTTTATATTTTTATTATATTTCCTGTAATCCAACTTTACTATATTTTTTATATTGAAGACAATTTGTTATCATTTAACTAAAATAATAATAATAATATAGATATATTTTATATTTTTTAATGTATAATCAATATTTTTAGCAAAATCTGAATGCATTAATGCATTAATTTAAAATTAAATAAAATTAATTAAAGCCTACAAAAATATTATTTTTTTGCACACGTGCTACAAGTTAATTAATGAATAGTGCAATTGAATAACAAAAATTAAACAATTTGGTATCACTAAACATGATTGATTAACTCCATACTAAATCATGAAAGAGTCAAGAGTTGCTTCATGGGAAAATAAAAATTAAGTTCTACCAAATAAAATTTTTCCCATCATTTTATGAAGAGATGGAATTATGAGTGGGATTTCATATCCAATCCATGTGATTTAAATAGGTAACCGAACATATATGGAAAAATTTTGTGGGATGGAAACAAAATCCTATGAATCCCATGAATTTGGGTGAAGAACGAACAGGTCCTTAGAGTATTTACAACGGGTGGAGCGAGTAGTTCTGTGCTTTCATAATGGTGATTTTTTTATAGTAATTACAACGGGCGGATCGGGTATCCGTGGGTTCAATTTGGGCGGATTTACGAATCAACTGGTCCACGAGTATGGCGGGGCAGGTTATCACAGGTCCGGTAGGGTAAAGGACAACTCGATCCGTGGTAAACCCGAACGGGTTGGACGGGCACGTGTTTGGGTGGGTTGGGGCGGGGCGGGTCGGGTTCTCGTCGGTTTTTTTAATTATTTTTTCTGTCATATTTTTTTTATTTTTTTTGAATTTTTTTGAGTTGGAAATGACAAAAAGTGACTTGGAATAGACACAAAGGTGTTTTATTCTCGGATATTCTGCGGGTTTGTCACGGGTAACACGGGTTCAGGCGAGTTTATCACGGGTTTGTCACAGGTTGTCACAGATTTATCACGGGTCGGGCGGGTTCACACGGGTATGGCACGGGTTACCACGTGTTGGCACGAATCGGGCGGGTTCACACGAGTATGGCACGGGTCTGGCGGGTTCCCGGCGGGTTTGCCACAAGATGGGTCGGGTCAGGTCACAGGTTTGACAGGTCATGGGTTGGGACAAATTTCGAAGAATATGGGGCTCCTCGTCCCGCCGTAGATCCACAGATTATTTTCCACGAGTCGGGCACGGGTCGGACCACGGGCGGGTCGACCCGTCTGGGTTTTTTTAGAACTCTAGTTTCTTTGATGAGATCGGGTCGAGCGAGATCAGGTCGGGCAACGTCGATGTTTTTCTAATATCAGGTCGGGTCGGGGGAAATCAGGTCGGGTCTCAGATCAGACAACGCATATGTTTTTCGAGTGTCGAGTCGGATCGGACGAAATCGGGTCGGATCTCGAGTCGGTCAACGTTTAAGCTCATTTGTTCTAACTTGTGTTACTCGGATACGCCATTTCCCTAGCCGTACGTGTATCGGATACGCCTCGGATACGGTGCGGGTGCGTATCGGATACGCCACGTGGCATATCCAATTATTTTATATTATTTGATCGACGGATACGGTAAAGATACGTTTTGGATACGTTTTGGATACGCTTCGGATACGTTTTGGATACGTTTCGGATACGTTTTGGATACAAATTGAGTTTTTTATATTATTTGACCGACAGATACGGTCAAGATACGTTTTGGATACGTTTCGGATACGTTTTGGATACAAATTGAACTCTTTTGTCAAGAAAGTGTTTAATCAAATGCTTATATTTTTTTGTTATTTCACAAGTATCAATATATATTAAAAAAAGTTGAATATAAAAATAAATTTCAATATTTTAATATATAATATGATTTTTTATTGTATATATATATCCGCACTCGTATTCGCGATTTTTTAAAATTTCCGTATCGCCGCACCCGCACTGTATCGGATGCGATACGCGCACCCGCACTCGTGCAACACAGGTTCTAACAGGCAATCTGGTGCTGAAGTTAGTCTCTGACCACACTATCGGGCCTCTAACCTCCTTTTCATATTATTTTAGGCCAGAAATGATTTTTTCTAGGTCATTAAGGTAGAAAACAAAGTTTTAAAAGCAATTTACCAATAAATTGGGTCGTATTAAAACTAAGTTGACCAGAGTGTATCTGAACAACTCAAATTTGCTCACAAAAATATTATCTAGAATTACCAAAAAAAGAAAAATGTATCCGTACTAGCTGCTTTTTGCTTCTAGTTTATGAGACTGAAATGCTTCCTCGCTCTGAATTTCAAATCCAGTTGGGCTCTCCCTTGGAATAGTGATCTACAGTACAATTAGGGCTATCAAATGCACGAAACGATCGCGCAAGTATCCTCGTGCGTGTTACATTGTATTTTAAGAGCATAAGGATTTTGTTGTTGCATCTTACGTCACGTTTAAAAAATTTCTTGCGTTTGCTTTTACGTTTAGTTAAATGTGCAAAACGTATTATGTATATACTACAACTTCAACTTGCAACAATTTCTAACTAACATCCTCAATTAACACAAGATGGAATCAGATGTTGATGCTTCCTCACTGGAATATAGCGGATCACCAACTTCTCCACCACTTTCTACATAAAAACAAGAAGAAAATATAATTATGTAAGTTACTAAGTGAAATAAAAATATTAACAATGTGTTTTGAGCGCAGATGAAATGAAAGGTTACCCGTGACCGAAGCACACAATCAGTCCTGAGGACAGATGAGAGCTTCCATACTCTCATCATTCAAAGAATTTCTCACTGATGATAGTGTTCTACTACTAATGCCAAATGTTGCTTCCGATGCCATTGTCGATATCGGGACATCCATAATGTCCCTGGCTAGCATAGCCAAGACTGGATACTTAGAGGCATGGACTTTCCACCATGCTAGGATGTCGAAGTCTTCATCCAAGCTGGCATTATCAAGTCCATCACAAAGGTATTGCTCCAGATCTGATTTTACAGCTTCAATGTTCTTCTTCCATTTAATGAAGTCTTTCAAACCAGTTCTTGTGTCAGAGATAAAACTGATGCACTTGTTCTACTTGAACAAGCAATTGAACTGATTAAGAGAATTAAACTAATGAAAGAATTAAACTATTAAAACAATTACATTTCGTGCCCTGAGGAGCTGCCAACTTTTTTCTGTGTAAGTTTGGAGTGTCTCTCTACATACTCCTTGAACATACATTCACACAAGCTTTCAATTCAATAATAATCGCCTCAAAGATATTAGGGTGCAACTTCTAATAAGTAGTACTCAACAACTGCCAACTTGGATCTTGGATCAAGAACACAAGCAATTGCCAATAATGTATTCTCACTTGTCCAGTATTTGTCCCACTTAGCATACTTGTTCCGTCCCAACTCCACAACAAAATGATACAAACTACTACCCATATTTTAATGTTAATGTAAACCTCACAATATTCTGAAAAGAATAGATTTAGGGTAGGATTGTTAGTGCCACTCAACTTCAATGTGGTCACATAAAAAACTTTCAAGTGATTAACTAAAGCTTTCGCTGCCTCCCATTGAAAATCAGAAATACGATAAGTGTAATTCTTATAGACTCGTGCATATCTTCCAATGGCTAGTTTCAGCTCCAATGCTAACTGCAGCATGAGATATGTTGAATTCCAACATGTCGGAACATCCCATGCATGCCTCTTGTTTGGAACATCAACATGTAATAAAATATGAATATAAATAGATGCATCATGCAGATTACAAGTCGATTTGTAAGAGATCAACATTTAAAGTTACCTGAGATGACACCAAACGAAACTTCTCCATTCTAGCTTGCGAACCGCAAATGTACTTCATGGTTTCACGAATTGAGGTGATCTCATCAGAGAGCACTTTCAACCCATCCTGAACAATCAAGTTCATAATGTGACAGCCATATCTTTAATGAAAGACTTGGCATTGTACTTGAAGTACATCCTTCAACTGATTTGTAGTGAACAGCTTCTTGATGCAACCATCATTGACAGTTGCATTATCATGCACAAGGATAAATGTTTTCTTGTCCAAGTTCCACAATACCAATCTATCATAAATAGCTGTGGCAATGTGCTTGCCAGTGTGTGGACTTGGCAATAGAGCGAAACAAAGTATTCTCTTTTTTAATTTTCATTCATTATCAATGTAATGACATGTTAGGGCCATGAAGCCCCTATCTACACTCTTGTTGGTCCACAAATCACTAGTAAAATCGAGTCTACAGTCAAGTGCACCAATAAGGTCATATAAAAAATTCATTTTTTCATTATAAATACCTAAACAATCAGACCTAAGTGTGTTCCTTGACACAAATTTGAAAGGAGAACACACTTCATGTACGAATTCTCTCAAGAAATGATGAGTTACATAATTAAATGGGTACTCATGCACAATTAGCATTTTTGCAAAACATTTCCTAACTTTCTTTTGATCAAATTGTCAAGGAGCAAGATTTGAACCATCTATAAAGTGTAAAAAATACAACAAATGCATGATTTAGCATACGTAGATTCTGTATGAACAAATAAAAGAATAAAGAGAATAAATTGTACCTCGAGTACACTCGGCCTTCAACAAAGTTTACAAGACATCAAGTTTATGTCTCTTGTTGTCGATTGATTTAGGATCACATTTTTAGCATTACAACTTGATCCGACTTATATTTCATGAACTAAATATAAGTGATCCTACGACAGCACGCTGTGGGCCCTCCTCTTTTGCTATATATTCAGCTTGTATATCTATTTTATAGTTAAAAACGTCTTAATTATTTTCGAGTATTTATTTATTTTTCTTTTATGAGCTAAATGTAGGTTACAAAAGAAAACCGTTGATGATTATCAATGACAAAATCAGACCGTATTGGTTTAATAAAGTATGAACTGAACCCCATTCAAATTTTTGATATATTTTTTATACAATCTAGCTGTTTTTCACCACTGTTTTTCCATTAAAATTTTAAAAATACAAAAACGTGTCGTTAGCACTTGGCTGAAGTTTTTGATATATTTTGTATACAATATGTAGGTCCTAAACTTTTACTTCTAAAATTTAACCACTGTAATAGTGTAATTACGATATTGTATTGGATATATATGTGAACAACATATTAGGATTGGTCTTGAAATATTGAGAAGAAATGAAACAATTATAATATTTTGACAACTTAGAAACTCAATGCTGTAATTACAATATTGTATTAATTACTTATGTTCAAAACATAAGAAGTGTCTTTAAATAGAGAACAAATGAAACAATATTACTCGAAACTTGGATATTTTGCAAATCATCAGTTTAATACAATCCAACAAGAACAATAAATATCAAACCTCCTGCAACTCTGCAAGTTCGATGTAAATTGGTATAGAGTCTTAATTAGTTCAATCCCTAACATGCATATAAGAAACAAAACAAGAAATTTTATTGTGTATATAATGTAACATTTTTAATTAGAGTAAATCTAATTAAGAAATGTTATGTGTTTTCAATTTTTAGAAGTGAGCTATTTTATATATAAATATTGATTATTTTATTATTATTTTGGAGTCATTTTCAAAAATTCAAAACACATTTTTAAAAAATTCTAAAAATATTTTTTTTTGTCTCATATGAGATTTTGAAAAATATTTAAGAATGTTTTTTAGTTAAAAGCACGGGATGTGGTGCTCCTAGAAGCATCATAGATTTACTCAATAAATTTATGATTAATTTCAAGCTAACTCAACTATTGCATTGAATCAATCAAATACTTCGATATTATTTTTTATAATAGTAGACGTACCTAAATATTTATTAAAACTATTGAAACAACATTTGTGTAAATACTAAACAATGATATAAATTAAACACACAATGTCAAATATATATATATCGATCAAATAATACAATATTTTTTGCAAATACATAATAAACAAACTAAACACGTCTTAAAATTAACTTAAATCATATAAATATAAAATATAAATATATACTTAGAAAAAAATAAAAATAACTTTACTTGAGTTTTCTTAATTATGCTTGAAAACCTTTATCTGCTAGTCTATTTTTGCAAGTCCACCAATTTTATTTTTCAAGTTCAATTTTTTTAATATTGCTCGAATCATATAAATTTTGTTACCTTTATAATTCTAAGTATTAAAACAATAGAAAATGAAGATAAGTCCAAAACAAATGTTTTGACAGATATAAGTCTGAGACAATAACAATATAAATTTCTTGATTTTCTCAAATATCTTATGCAAAACTTCAGACAAGAAAAAATAAATACTCACTTATTTCCAAATAATTTTTAAATATTATTCTATTTAGATATACATGTGGAATTTCTCCGATAAATGATTGCTTAGGCAAGTTGCATAATTTAGAAGATACTTATATCAATACAAATAACATATATGCATGATATAGCATACAAAACTTCTCTCTGCACATGTAAATACCGTCTTGATGTCAATTTGCAAAAATGACGCGCAAAGTATCTCAAATTTCTAATACACATGATATGAGTTGTGCTACTATGCTTTGCAAAACGGGGAAAAACGTCCACTTTGCGTTTGTGGAATCATTGGATCTTTGATCATCATGTTGGCACAAATCACAAAACGTAATCCAATGATCCAGAATCGCAAAACGCGCGTTTTGCCGCGCTTTGCAAAGCATAGTTGCATAATTCCACATGATATTTGAAATGTAATTCAACCTTGAGCTTCCAAATAGTTCTGTTTGCATTTATGTGTGTGCTTTCTCTATGACCTCTGGACCTTGTCTTTGTTGCTGTTTATATAGCTTGGAGCTCTCTTTTTTAGTCCTCTGTTTCTTTTTATTGGTGATCTGAAGGGATTTTGGACCGTAATAATCGCCGAGACAAGCTATCGTATTTTGTACAAAATAAGAAAATGGGAATCTTCAATATTTTAACATAATTTATTGATATATATTTATATATATATATAGAAAGGCTAGGATGCTCCATGGAGCATCAAGCCCCTAATGTTTCACATCCGTTATATCTAATTTGAAAATTCCAACGACCTATTCGAACCATTGAACATGATCTACATATTGAAATCTATTTGGAGATTGAATTTTACATTTTTTTTGAATTTTTTTTGTTATTTTTTTAAAGAGGTAGAAAAGTTGTTAATCAAACGATTTCTGGACCCAAAAAAATTGTAATTTTCCTACCTCTCTAAAATAGCAAAAAAAAAAAAATGTAAAATTCAATCTCCAAGTAGATTTCAATATGTAGATCATGTTGAATGGCTCGAATCGGTGGTTGAAATTTTCAAATTGAAGATACGGTGTGGAGCATTAGGGGCTTGGTGCTCCATGAAGCATCATAACCTTTCTCTCTCTCTCTATATATATATATATATCTGGGAATATTCAAATCACAAAGTGTGATCCAATGATCCACAATTACAAAGCGCACGTTTTGTCGTGCTTTGCAAAGCGTAGTAGCACAATTCATTATATGTAGAACTAGGCTATGGTGCTTCATCAAGCACCAGAGATTGGTGACTAATCATCAAATCTCACATACGAATGGTTAAAATTTTGATTTATTATGCTCAATAATTTCTTTATATCAAATCTTATGAGATACCAAATTTTCTATTTTTTTATTTTTAAAGTACTTGTTTTGAAATTTTGAAAATGGCGCCAAAATAGTAATGAAATATCCAATGTTTATTACATAAAATGGGTCACTTTCAAAAATTCAAAACAAGTATTTAAAAAATTCTAAAAATAGAAAATTGTGGTATCCCACAAGATTTTGATATAAAGAAATTATTGAGCATGATAAATCAAAATTTTAACAGTTCGTATGTGAGATTTGATGATCAAGCACCACAACTCAATTCTATATATATAGTTCAATAAATTGATATTTAAGTTGCTCAATAAATTCTTCATATCAAAATATTATAGGAAATAAAAGTTTGTGATTTCTAGAATTTTCTTGCTATTTCAAATATTTTGGGTTGTTTTAAAAAATACCATTTTGCAAAAAAATATTTAAAAAATAGCAAAAAAAAAAAAACTCTCAAAATCACTAAATTTGATTTCCTACAATATTTTTGATATGAAATAAATTTGTCGAGCAACTTAGATCTAATTATATATGCATATTATGGAAGGAGTGCAGATTATTTTAACCTTGCTCATATATATATTATAGAATCTATGTTGGCTTTTGTTTTGAAGGTCTGCTTTGCTGTTTTGGGAATAAAAATATGGCAGAATTTTATATAGCTTTCTTAAACATCGAAATTTTGTATTTCAATAAAAAATCTTCATAATCATATTATCTGTTTATTACCAAATAGTGTGGAAATTTGGTTTGGTTTGAATTGGTTTCACTTTAGGTAATTGCAGTACAATGAATGGAATAAGGTTGGGCCAAATCAAATTTGAAGGGAAAAAACTTAATTGTTAAATACAACAGAGGCAATTCAGGATTTTTATCGGGGGCAAAATTTATAAATTTTTTTTCCAGAGGGCAGAATGACACAGATTTTTAAATATACATGATTATTTTGTAAAAAAAATTTGACAAATCGTACAAATACACATAATTATTTTGCAAATTTTTTTCCAAGAGACTGGGAGCACTTGCCCCTCTGTTCCCATGTGCATTCGCCCTTGAATACAACTATTTTTAACTTACTCCAACTTATTTGAGAAAAAAACTTTGTTATTATTGGTGGTGGTGTTAAATTGAACTACTTTATATGTTAAACGAAATATCTCAATGAACTGAATAAATATACAGTAGACTACTATCATATTCCAAAAAGTTTGTTGGGAGAAAAAAAATTGGAACCAAACCAAGTTTGATGTGATGTGTTTATTGTTCAATTTTTAAGTTTAGCCATGTGCTGTATCACAACTCAAACGATCTTTCTCATGCATGATATTTTGGCGACCTTTATTGTGGTCTGTGGCTTCAGGACGGATTCAGAATTTTCGTCAAGAATTTCAAAATTTACGATTTTTTAGAGAGTTCGAAATAATGGTCATTTACAAAAAAATTCAAATATATGTTCATTTATTTAAAAAATTCAAATACATGATTATTTCTGAAAAAAACGTAATATTTATAATCATTTTTGAAAAAAGAAAATCTCAACTGCATCTCTGATTAAACGTGACTCCGCCACTATGTGGCGTAACAACTGATATACTTATTGATATAACAATGAACTTTTTAAGGAAATAAATCTGACAAGTGATGTTGATAATTGGTTCGTCCTTTTCAATTTATAAAAGCAAAACCACGTAGTTTATTTTGAGTGGTGATAACTGATACGGGTCTTTACAAAATTGCAAAAGATTCACCTACAGAAACCAGAAACAAACAAAAGAGATCATAATAAATTTCAAATTTAACCATTTCTTATTGTCCCAACCTTTTAAAAGCCGCACCATTAATAAGTTCGTCAAAAATATTTTATAGGGATTAAAGACTTAAAAGTTGTCCGCATGTTGCTTTCTTTTTGTTTTTAATTAATTCTTTCCTTCATACATAAATTTAGCACCTTATTGGAATGAACTTGTTGCTCTTTTCATGTGGTCCCAATGGAGACTCTAGACCAATTAGTGATGTGAAACACACGGATATTATTTGTCATCTTTCATTCTTGTCCCTGCACTATCAAAATTTCAATGAGGAAATAAATATTCGTCTTTGGAATATTGCTTCTCTATCAATTGATGACAATTAATTAAATAGAAGCTAAGATATAATTATTTATTAAAAAGGTGAAAAATATGTTTGTATTTTCATATACAATTTCTTTTCAAATGATATTCATGTTTCATTTATCATTGACCTTTTTCGAGTTTAGACAAGATTTTGTAGTGTCCAAAAATTATAAAAGTAAGATTAGTTTCTAGAAGATGAGGGATCACTAGACAATGATTATTTTGACAATTTTGACGATAAGATTTCAAATAAATAGATGAAAAAATTTAAAAATAGAAAAAATTTATAAGCACATTCTTGAACTTATAGATTAGTTGTGTTATCAACTTGTTGCATTTGAGTATTATTTCATGCTCCATCATGGATTATTAATTATTAACCGTTAAAAATTTGCATAAATTTTGATGGTCTTTGATGAAGCATGAAATGACACTCAAATTGCACCAAATTGAAAACACAACTAATCTATAAATTCAAGAATGCGTTTAGAATTGTGCTACTATGATTTGCAAAGCGCGCGCTTTATGATTGTAGATCATTGGATCGTACTTTGTGATTTGTGCCAATATAATGATCAAAGATTTAATGGTTCCACAATTGCTAAGCTCATATTTTACCGCGCTTCGCAAAACATAATATCACAACTCATATGTTTATATACTTTTTATATTTTAATAATATTTTTTATCTATTTAATTGTAATCTCATTGTCAAAATAACACATTGTCAAGTGATCCCTCCTCTTCCTAGAAAAATATAATTCTTAAAATTAATTTTTTTTGAAATAGAAATTATTCCTCTCGAAGTAAATTCCGAGAAACGATCCTAGTACTTATATAAATACACAATAAGGTGATGATAATTAGAGAATGTTTCAACTATTTTTCTATGAAACAATTTAAAATTTAAATATCTCACGAATTTTGTTATGATACAAGTAGAAATAATTGCATTATGTTGGGCACCAACATATATTTTGCACCGGGTTGTACTTAGTGAATTAATAACGGGGCGGGTCGGGTACTCATGGATCCGACCCGCCCGGATCCACAGTTCTACGGGTACGACGGGTCCACGGGTACGGCGGAGCGGGTATGCACGGGTCCGAACCCAAAATCTCCAACTCGACCCGTGATAAACCCGGGCGGTAGGATCCGTCCAATTTATCGAATTTTTTTGAATTTTTTGATTTTTTTTGAATTTTTGAATTTAAAACTGCACATTATTTTAATATATATATATTTTCGAATTTTTCTGATTTTTTTGTATTTTTTGAATTTTTTTTGTATTTTTTTTGAATTTTTTGAATTTTCCACGAATCCACGGGTCCACGGATCGGGCACGGGTCAGGCACGGATCGGGCACGGGTCTGGCACGGGCACGTGTCCAGACGGGTTTGGTGGATTCGGGGCCAACCCGACCCGTGCTAGATCCGTGGATCTGGGATCCACGGGTCGGGTCGGGTCGGGCACGGTCTGGGCACGGGCGGGTAGACCCGCCCGAATTTTTTGAGAACTCTAGTTGTACTTATTAGTTATTCTTAGTGAATCAACTTGAACTCTTGGACTTAGGACGGTTAATGAACATGGCAGTTCTTGGACAAAATTGACTGAATACTATTAAACATTTATGGAATGAACTATTTTTTGGTCCTGGTTAAAGTTCAGTCCCAAGTTCAATTGATAAAACTGAACTAGACTAATTGTGAACAATCATGGACAAATTTTGGATAAATTATGGACTAATTGCGATCTCAGTGTGGATTAAATGAAAATATGTTCAAACATCTTAATAGATTAACCAAGTTCATAGAGAGAACTAAGTTCTTCGCACAAACAAATCTAAGTTGTTCAATACAGTGATGAGCTTTCATTTAAAGAGGACAGTGCACTGTGGTGTCCATAATCATGTCCATATGATTAGCTTATGAACAAATAATGGACATTATTTTGTTATAAGATGAACTGAACATGAAATAGATATTAGTAGATAATTATAGACTTGATTTGATCATGAACTTCAACTTCTCATTAGCGGGTTGAGCTGGATATGGACTGGAACCGTCCAATAACTGCCCTACTTGGACTGATTTTTGGAATAATTGATTTAGCGACCAATTTAATAAAGTCTGGTATATAATCCTACATATATAAAAGTTTAACATATTTAGCTACAGTGATCATAATTTCCACTGTAGTGAGCTACAGTGAAATTACTGTAGTGTTTTTATTTTTTCACGAAATCTTTTTTTATTATTTAATTTTACTGTAGCGTTTTATTTTTTCCCCTGAATTTGTTTTATTATCGATTTATTATAAGTTTTGTTATTATAATACAAAAGTTTCAAATTTAGTTTATTCGCGGGGAGCACAGCATTTATCTAGTAGTCATAATATACCTACTATAATTTAACATAAATTACTCACTTTCATTGCAATATGCTAAAAATATTTAAATGTTATTAAAATTAACTTTGTTATTACAAATATCAGTTGCGACTTGTAAACAAGTAAATAAGAATAAAATAAAAATAGATCTAAAAAAACTATTAAATGAAACTTTGGAGTCGTACATTTTAATGGTGTGCTCATCAGTTCGTCCAATAGCCTACAAAGTTATATATTTACGTATATCTTTAAAAACTTCAAAATTACGTATTTTCTCTCTAAATGTGAATATTACATATTTCTTCAGCTAAAGTTCAAAAACTTCAAATTTATCCATGTTATTGTCTTGTATTAAAATTCATTTTTAATGTGCAAAATATTTTTTACCCTTAATTAAAATAATAAAATTGTAGCTCTTTTAATGAAAAATGCCAGGCTTATATTCCATCGATTCCTGAGGGCAAATTATTCAGTTTTTACTCCTGACGTATACGCGATGACATTTATGTTTACTCTTGTGTATGTACTGAAAGTAGAGAATCAATTTGCTCTCCAAAATCGTTAAAAAATTACTTATATTTTTATTAAAAAAGCAACATTTATTTGCGCTTTTAATCAAGGGTAAAATGGTTATACCTGCATGTCATAGGTAAACACCAATAGTACAAAGTAATTAATTTATCCTCATAAACCGATCAAATATAAGATCAATATTTTTCATTAAACAAATTATATTTTGTATGCTTTTAATTTGGGAGGCTTGAGTAGATATTTTTATGATCCCTCGCCTTCCTAACATAAGTTTGAATTTGGGAGGCTTGAGTAGATATCAGTCAAATTTTTTGGAACTATACCCGAATCAAAAGTTCTGCATATCAAATGTTGTCATATTTGTGGTGGCATGTCGGAAGTAACATCTTCATAATAACTAATATTTCAAATATTATTATCATTTCGACATTATGTCATTTTTTGTTAACTTTTTTGATGAATAATAATAAAAGAGTGAGTAAATTTGAAAATATATCAAAATTTAGTAACTAAAAATAGATACATTACAAAGAAGATGATGTACTGATCAAATAACGTGTATTTTGTCAAGACAATGAAACAGTAGATCATTTATTTCTTAAATTCACGTAAGTACAACTTTCTGGAATATTATAAACAATGGTTTTGTTAACAGAGATTTCCTGAACTTAAATTCTTTACAAGATTTATGGATTACTATTATTAACATGAATTCTCTAGAAATGAAATATTGGGCTACATTATAGCAACATTTATATGGATAATATGGACTAAAAAAAATTCAATAATATTTAAACAATCAAGTATTAAAGATAATGCAACCATTCATTGGTTGGTTCTTAATTTATTTGAATACTTGACAGGTGCCTCTTTCAAGACGACACATATGTTTAGATCTGACAGAGAGGCTAGAGAAGAGAGAGAGGTTCCAGCTCTAGAAAAGCTAGAAGGGTTTGAAGACGGTAAGGATGAAGATCTCTTGGGAGAGATTGATAGTGTTTGATTGCAATTTAAGGGTTATAAAGTTGTTTTTTGTTCAGCCTGAATGCTTTTGGCTGTTAGTTAGGATGGTCAATTGGTCAGTGCAGAAGTATGATTTTGTTATTTTGTTAAGTGGGCACTTAATTCTAGATGTTTTGCAAGACAATTTAAATAGGGTAGTCAAGATATAACTTTTAAGTATTTTTCTATTTTTAGTACATGACTTATGTACAAAATTAATTTGTAAGTTGTTTCTGTTTACTCTATTCCAAAAAAAAATAGATAAATTAATTTTTTTTTACTTTTCAAAAATTTACCCTTTAAAACATTATGGTGCTCCATGCCATAAATTTGTCTATCATGAGGAGGTTGCTAGAATAGCTGATTTTTATTCTTACAAAATCATGATTTATAAACAATAAACAAGTAGAAAATTTTATCGCATCATATATTAAACAAAGAGGTCATGGATATAAATGTGATGGTAAATTTGTGTACCCTAACCCAATCGAAAATAATAATAAAAAAGGAAGTACATGAAATTATATCATACATCCTTTCGTACCGCATCTAATCGTGTTCCTAAAACCATGATTTAAGTATAAACAGTGTAAACAAAAAAAAGGAAAAATCCTAATCCTTGTGGGGGTGTTGCGCAAAAGAATCCTAAATTCTTGAATTTCAGGGGCTAAACTAAACATAATCCATCCCTTCAAAATCAAATACCAAAACTAAAACGAACTCAAGACTCCAATTCTAAACTATTCAAACATCAGAAAACAAAACATGGCATCTTCCCCGCTCCAATCACCAAACGATGAACCCCCTCAATCACCAACACCACGCTCACCACAGAGCTTTCATTCACCTCTTCAATCACCGATGCACGAATCGGCACCGTCGGGAGACCACTCAATCCCTCCATCTTCATCTCTCAACAACAATAATGATAGCATCAATTCCCTTCCTCGATCGCCGACAAATGAAAGCGTTCCATCCCCAACCCTACGCTCACCAAATAACTTCCAGTCACCGTCTCGTGGGACTGTGTTGCCATCAGGAAACCACTCCAATTCACCATCAGCACCCCCCCTCAACAACCGCAACGGCACCACTGGAAATTTCCCTCTCCGATCACAATTAGATCACCTCTCGATACCCCAGTCACCATCCAATAACCACATACAAGAGAACCACAAAAGCCCATCTAACAACAAACCGATATTATCGCCTAAACTATACCCGCTCCATCTAGGATCATCGAAACCATCCATCCCGGTTCGGCCTCCCTCTTTAAATTCATTAACTGAGTCGGAACCATCTCCATCATCACTCGCAATAGTCCCCACCCCGGTCAACGAGGGAAGCAAACGAGCGAACTTTGATGAGGAAGCGATTGACTCGCCGCTGAGGACAGTGAGATTAGAAAGGAGTGATGCGCCAGGCCGGGTGACAGGAAGTGGAGGTGGCGGGAATACAGTGACGGCAGAGGCTGTGTGGAGAGTCGAGGTGAGACGGGGGGCAGTTTTGCTCCGGGTGATGGCTGCCGTGTTATGTTTGGTTTCGTTTTCGGTCATGGCGGCCGACCGGACCAAGGGGTGGGACGGTGACTCGTACCATCGATACGAGGAGTACCGGTACGTGATATTATTATTTTTTAAATATGTTTATAAGTCAATTATTGCTGTTTTAGGGAAATATATTGATGCTTTCTTGATGTAGTAAAAATGATTTCTTTAAAGAATTATTCCAACATTACATGGGAGATTAGGCAAATTGCAAAATTCATAAATAAGTAACTGCTGATGTAACGTAAGGATGTTGTAGTTTATGATTCTTCGTTCACTAGGAAAAGTATATTTGTAGTACATCTGGATTTAGCTTTCCACAAGAGAAAGATCCTTTTTTTTTCGGATTCGAGCAATTTCATAAAATAGAATAAGATACTTTACCACCTTAGCCAACCAATTGAACCAAAATTTGAGTAGCTTATGGGCTTGAAAAAAGCTACATATTAATATTTTTGTTGGAGAGATCTTTAATTCACTTTTAATTTTCGATATCTTATTAACTTTTATAATATGAATAACAAATTTATTCACACGTATACGTGATTAATATGCATAATAATTAAATATTTATGTATTAAATATGAGTGCATATTACTAAATTTGTTATATATATATATATATATTCATATCTAAAGTTAGTAGGGAATTGAAAATCTACAGAATATTTTTCTTAGAAAGATATTTCTTACATTTAAAAAGAAACAACTAGCGCCATTAATGCCCGGGCCATATATAATCTGGAAATAAAATAATAGTAATAATAGTAACCTCACCATGTCACCTAAATATTCCCTATGTTACACGTAGTTCCCCAAGACCTAATTATACACACTTATTTAGCCAAATTGCACATTTAATTATCCTAATTTGTTTGAATAGAAATTTATTCTTGTTTAATATTGATGGTTGTCACACGTTGACAAAAACCAAGAAGTATTTTTTTTTAAAACTGCCAACAGCTGCCTTATCGAAGGCATCTGATATTTTTTTAAAACAACCAATATTGTGCTAATCTTAGTTCTCTAATAAGTTCAAATTTTTATTTTATTTTATTACTAACCAGATAAATCCTAATTTATGATAACTCTTTCTTTTGAATATTTGATAATTTCGAAAACTGAGAATTCAGTCTAAATTCCGAATATCACATCAAATAAATATGATAAAGTTTGATGAATGTTTCTTTGCACATCGAGATGGAATTATAACAATTTGATACGGTCCTTGATTGAATATATAATGTACTATACTTGATGCAATAAAAAATAGCTGAGAAGCAAGTCTTAAATTAAAGATAATTGATTTTTAAAAAAATATATTTATAGTGAATGAAAATTAATATGAGCCGCAGACATTGGTGAATTGTGTCGTTTTATAATTCATACAGTCAACATAAGGAATAAATATGTGGAGCTGCATGAGAACTATAATTAATCACTGTTGCTATCATATTATTAATTATTTGTTCCATAAGATGATGCTATGTTTCTTCAATAAATAATCCGATGTGTACTTTTGAATTAAAAAAAAATAGGAGATAATGGTTGACATTGACCTATCATCAATACGATTTTTTTCAAACTTTAGTTATCCAATTTTTAATTTATAATCACTTAATTTGAGTCTTTTTAATCAGACTTTTATTTATTTATTCTGTGGCAGGTTTGTTCTGACTGTGAATGTGATAACATTTGTATACTCCACCTTCCAGTTATACACAGAAATCCACAGACTTATAACCCTGAAACATCTTATACGCCGACCCCTATCTTATTACATGGATTTCACAATGGATCAGGTAGGTAGTCTATTAATTTATTTCCTACTCCATGTCTCCATCCTAACTTTTAAATCTCCTAAATAATTCTTCATTAACTGGTTATATAACTCAACTAATGTTATCACACATTTTCTGAGTATAGATACTGGCATACCTTCTGATGTCAGCATCATCAGTAGCAGCATCACATAACGATATTTGGGTCTCAAGATTCGGAAACGACGAATTCGCCAGGAAGATCAACGCCTCGGTGGTGATATCTTTCTTCGGTTTCATTGCTCTTGCTCTCAGTTCAGTCATGTCTACATATGTCCTCTTTAGATGGCTTGCATAGGCTAACAATTAAGATCCTTTTCCATCTATTTGTTTGTAGAAGGATTGTTTGCTTCTTGTAAATTGAGGTATGTTGCATAGAATACCTTTTTACTGTAAAGTTACAAGAAATATAGATGAGTATAGGTTTGGAGTATTACTGGTTAACAATTGAGCCACAAGAAGACCGGGCTTAGTATCTAACTGAAGTTAGGCTTCTTTTTTCATGTCATTATTATTATTATTATTATTATTATTATTATTATTATTATTATTATTATTATTATTGTTGTTGTTGTTGTTGTTGTTATTGTTGTTATTGTTATTATTATTATTATTATTATTATTATTATTGTGAAATGTGAACGTAATGTCAGTACGCTTCTAGGCTTCTAGGCCTGAAATCTTCAATCATAATCTTTTTTTATTTTTTTGAAGGAGTTCAATCATAATCAATGCTTTTAATTTTCTTTTTTTACATGTATGGGTTCAAAGCCCTTATAATCTCTAGTAACTGCAAACATTGGCCTACTTTGTTAGATGTGACCCTCAAATCAATGGGCTCTGGAAAATAAATCTTCTCTGTTTCTAGAGAAAGAGAGAAAAGAAAAATAAAGATAAAGAAAGATGCACTTGTGGGTATTGGCGTATTGCAATTCGTTTCTTGCCAAATTGACTAATGTTCTTTATCTGAAATGCTTCATGTCGATATATTATCTACATATTATTTTTTTCGATAGATTAAGACTAGCTATTTGACTGGCAAATACTAGCTAGACAACAGCACTGAGTATAACTTAGAAAGGAGAAGAAAACACGAACAATTTGATTGTCTTTTGGCACTTGAAAAATAAAGCAAGCTCTAATACTAACATAGTTAATAAAATCTCTCATTTCATTCTTGCTCTGTCAACAGTACAAACTGGTCAACTATATATAAGTTACATTTTTCTTAAGAAAATAAGGTTAATAATAAAATCAAGCTATAATCTGAAATCAAGCTAGAAAGGCAATGGGGCTGCGTACGACATGACTATTTGAGACCCACTTCAAATCTCCAAAACTGTTCTCCTTTCTACTTCCGTCCCAATTGAAGACGATCTTGAAAGTCCTTTTTTCATATAGTCTCGTAAAATGCAGAGTATCTGGCACAACAGTTGTTGAAACTCCCCAAGGCACTTTGATTGAAGCCTTGTAAGTATCATTCTCATCTCCAACATTGGTTACAGTTCGGTAAATAACTGCTGTGCCATTTGACAGAGGTACAACGATTGATGGATAGTTCAATTGCTCTTGAGGGATTGGCTTAATTGCCGCGCATTTGACAGGTGGTGAAGGTTGAATGATTGTTTGGACTTCAAAATCACTGTAACCTAAACCACACAAGTAATGAATGTATTCGTTTGGATTTATGTCATAGACCAAACCAGGATCTAAGGCTTTATTTGGATCCACATGACCAGCGCCCATGTCGAATGCATTAGCTGGAATATTGCTCCCGTCAGTAATCGGTTTCCTATTGAATGATGTATATGCAGTTGTCATAATTGCTGACTTAATTGCAGAAGGAGACCAGTTCGGGTGTGCTCTTTTAATCAAAGCTGCTATTCCACTTGGGTGTGGGCAAGACATGGAGGTTCCTGACATGAGAGCAAAGCGAAAAATCTCTCCATTTACTTTTTTAGGTGGCACCGCTGCTAGGATACTCACTCCTGGGCCCGCAATATCAGGCTTCAAGATCAATCTACTTTGCCGGTTTGGACCACGAGATGAGAAGAAGGAAATAGATGGAGACCATTGGTTATCCATCACAACACCTTTAAATAGGAATGTTGCCACAGGATTTTTCTCAGAGCCGATGTACTTCTTGATTTTCTCGCTGTACAAATAAGAAACATCAGAGGCTGGAAGCACATGCTTATCCAGCGTTGTATCATAAAACTCTTCTTCTTTTGAATTTGCAAGTATCATGCCAACCCCTCCAGCATCGCGAACCACTTGACCTTTCTGAACTCTAGAACTGCCGCCACGATCACAGACAACAATCTTGCCACTGACTTTGTTTCTGTCTAGCGTTCCATTTAAGCACTGTCCTATCTCGGAATTTCCAGTCTTGCCAAGGTACACAAGCGGAAACATCTTAGGCGTCCATCTATTGGGTCGGTATACGGATTCGCCATCAAGTTGAAGCCCGTTGCCAAGTTTGACTGTTGAAATATATCGTCGGTTTATGGTGCTCGCAGCTACTGTAAGAAGCCAAGGTGCCTCATTAGAGAGTGTAGATGGAAAAGGTCCCTCATTACTTGCTGCAGTGCTAACAAAAACCCCCTTAAGGGTGGCAGTAAATCCCGCGATGGCAATTGCATCATTGTAGAAAGGCTTTGACAAGCCTCCAAGAGAAATAGAGAGCACATCACAACCATCTTTGACAGCCTCCTCAATCCCCTTTAACATATCGGCCTCTTCGCAACCTTCCTCGGTACAAACCCTGTATACTGATATGTGCGCTTTTGGTGCCATTCCCGAGGCTGAACCCATTGCTTGCCCATAGAAACTAATATTGTTCACAACTGATCCGGCAGCAGTGCTTGCGGTGTGGGTCCCATGACTAGTAAAATCAAATGGAGGAATGTGTTTTAGCTCCTCAGCACCAGCCTTCAAGAATGACTTGGCACCAATAAGTTTGTTGTTGCAAGAGGTATTATTGAAATCACAGTGACCTTTCCACTTGGCTGGAGGGTGTGGCATGCCTCTGTCACTAAAAGAGGGATGTTCTGGCCAGACACCGGAGTCGATTACACCTATGATAATACCCTCTCCCATATTTTTGGTCCTTCTCCACAAGCCACCTGGCCCACGTAATCTAAGGAAGTTTGGAGTTTCAGTCGTCGTCAGTTTGTAGCGGGTGTTAGCTAGAATCGCACGCACAAACCATGGGTGTTTCGACATTTCTTCCACTTCCATTTCAGTCAGTCTAGCTGCAAAGCCATTGACAACTGTAGTGTAAGAGTAGATTAGCCGAGGTGTACTAGAGGTCTTGCTTACAGTCGACAAGAGAGAATTGTGCCAGTTCTCGGCATTTTCAGGCGCAGAGGTGTCAATGTCTTGGGCTTCTTGAACAAATACCACGTAATTCTGAAGTTTGTTTCGGCTATCGTGGGCTAAGGCATATGAAGAGAAAAAAAAGAGGACATAGATGAAAAGGTGCTGGAGAAGGTAGGCTTTGTTGGAACCCATTTGAGAGGGCTTGGTGTGGCCTAAGTTTTTGGTGCCTAGCCAGTGCTATATAATGTGCTTTGTTAGAGAAACAGTGACTATTTTTGGGAGTTCTCCTAAATAAGAATATTGGATAATAAATTGAAACCACAAGTCTAAATTTAGGTTACTCGGAACCAAATGTGGTTTTTCACTGAGATTTTTTATTTTTGTTTAAGTTTGTTGAAATACCTCTGTATTTGGAATTTTTGCCTAACTGGAGAAGTCAATTGTGTTCGTATTTCAGGAAAAATATATAACATACAGTATCACTTATTTCAGCATTTTAAGTTATTCAAGCGAAACATCTTCGACTATTTCTGCAAAAACATACATAAGTGCCTATATTAACAGTAATGTTGATTTCAAGTTTTCAACTAACAAAAAGGATGATGTGGAACATCTTATTTCTTACCAGATGGATAATGCATCTTGATTCATCATTGAGGAGTCTCCTTGTCGTGTTATTTGTAGTTTGAATTCACAAATTTAATGCCGAAAAATTACACTTAAAATTGTTCATTGCATAAATTCAAGTTCTTTAAACAAATAATTGTTTATATAATATTTTTATCCATCTGCTTTGTTTTATAATGGTGCTTCCTTGAGATCTGTGGATGACAACTACAGATACGCCTACTTATATCAAATTATCAATTGACTATTGGTATGTGTCAGTACATGCTTCAACTGTAAGGTCTTAGCTGGTAACAGAGAGGTACCAGTACAATCTTTTCTTTCACTACTTCCATATGAGATGATCAATTTAAGCATAAATATCTGTTAGAAAATCATCAACGTTTCAAATGACATTTCATTGGTGTGTTATTTTCCGGTATTTAAAAAAAAAAATTCCCCAAAGGAAAAGCTTTTTTTATGGGATACAAAATAATTTTGGTATCCTAAACATTTAGAAAATTCAAGGGTTTAAACTCTGTATTGTAGTAGAATATTGATTGGTTACTCGTGAGTTTTGCTGTTGTTAGTGATATTTAATAACATCATTTGTTCATTTACTGGTACGTATATCTATCACTTGCTTTTTTTAATATCTTAACTGCTTGTTACTATTGATCTAACAACCAAATCATGAAAACATATGAATATAGGATGATGGTAGTGTACTGATATTGAATTAAAACGTTGCCCTTCCTTTACTTTCCATTTACTATCCTATCTGTATCCAATTAACGTGTTAATATGAGACACTAAGCAAGATTTAATAATCCTTTCAATATTTTCAGGTGATCAAGGCGACCGACGAGCATCACAGTGTCTTTTTATCTTACTTTTAGGTTTAGTTTTGTGTGCTTGTAACTTATGTCCTTTTATTTTCTTTTTTCGCCTCTAGTGTAATTTTGTTCTTGATTAAAAAAAATTGGATTAAAAAATAAATCCTTCCAATATTTCCTCATGTTCCATTTTGACATCAATAATCAATAATCCACAGTTGTGCCAAGGTTACATTCTTTTAAGAAAAAACAATAGGGCTGGAGAGCAACAATTAGTTAAGCTGGAGAGCAATAGGGCTACGGACAACATGACCAGTTGAGACCCACTTCAAATCTCCAAATGTGCTGTTCTTGTCAATCCCCTCCCATTTGAAGGTGATCTTGAATTTCTTCGCTTCATTTATCCTACTGAAATGTAGAACGACAGGCTCGACAGTGGCAGAAATGCCTCTTGGGACATTGACCGAAGCAGTGTAAGTGGCCGGTGCCTTTCCTACATTGGTCACGGTGCGGTAAATGACTGCAGTACCATTTAACAGAGGCACACCGATTGATGGTAAGTTCAACTGCTCTTGAGGGAGCCCCTTAATCTTCACACATTTTACGGGAGGTAAAGGATGAATAATAATTTCAATTTGGTCATCGTTGTAACCTAATCCACAAAAATACTGAATGTACTCTTCCGGCGTTATGTCGTAGACCAAACCGGGGTCCAAAGCTTTCTTGGGGTCGACATGACCAGCACCCATTTCGAAGACATTTGCAGGCGTGAAGTTCCCATTAGTGATTGGCTTGCCATTGAGGGCTTTCACGTATGCAGTTGTCATAATTGCCGACTTGATAGCAGCAGGAGACCAGTTTGGGTTTGCGTGTTTAACTAGAGCAGCTATTCCACTTAGATGTGGGCATGCCATGGAGGTACCTGACATGATGGTGAATTCCATCGCCTCTCCCTGGTTAATCATAGGTGGCACTGCAGCAAATATAGTTACACCGGGTCCAGAAATGTCTGGCTTCAATACAAGCGCACTTTGTAAGTTTGGACCACGAGACGAAAAAGGAGCAACAGAAGGAGCCCACTTGTCATCCAACACAACACCTCTGAAGATGAATGTTGCGACAGGGTTCTTTGTTTTGCGGATGTACTTCTTGATCCTCTGACCATCAAAATAAGTGATGTCAGAGGCTGGAAGGATATGTCCATCGGGGATCGTGCCGTACTTTTCCTCTTTATAATTCACAAGGATCATGCCGACTCCTCCAGCATTGCGAACCACTGCACCTTTCTGAAGTCTTGCAGTCTGGCCACGATCACATACAACAATCTTGCCACTGACTTGCTTCTTGTCCAGACTCACACATAGCCCAGCCGAGTCATTTCTATGTTTGCCAAAGTACACAAGTGGAAACTCCTTCTCAGTCCAATCCTTAGGTTGGAATAAGGATTCCCCATCGAACTGGCGTCCATTACCCAATTTAACCGTAGAAACAAATCGCCTGTTTATGGTGGTTGCAGCAACTGTAAGGAGCCATGGTGCCTCATTGGAGAGTGAAGATGGAAAAGGGCCAGAATTGCCAGCAGCGGTGCTAACAACGATGCCCTTAACAATAGCTGCATATGCTGCAATAGCGAGGGTGTCACTATAAAAAGGTCTGGATTTGCTTCCAATTGAGAGGGAGATCACATCACAACCATCTTTGACAGCCTCCTCAATTGCTTTTAATATGTCCACCTCGTCACAACCGTCCTCGGAGCACACCCTATAAGCTGCTATGTGCGCCTGTGGTGCTACTCCGGAGGCCAAACCCATGGGCATCCCGAAGATACTTGTGTTCCTGACAAATGCTCCAGCCGCAGTGCTTGCTGTGTGGGTCCCATGACCAATCCCATCATCAGGAGAAACATGACTTTTCTCATCGGCACCAGCCTTCAAGAATGACTTGGCACCAATAAGTTTGTTGTTACAAAAAGTGGCGTTGAAATCACAGTGACCCTTCCACTTCGCTGGTGGTGGCGGCATATCACTGTCGTCAAAGGATGGGTGTCCTGGTGCAATACCTGAGTCGATTACACCGATGATTACACCTTCACCCTTATTTTTGGTCTTTTTCCACAACCCATGGGGACCACTCAGTTTCAGAAAGGTTGGAGTTTCGGTAGTCATCAGCTTGTATCGGTTGTTAGCTAACACAGCACGTAGAAACCACGATTGTTTTGACATTTCTTGCACTTCCATCTCAGTCAGTCTAGCTGCGAATCCGTTTATGACTGTGCTAAAGGAGTAGATGAGTCGAGACTGTCCAGACACTTTGCTGACTTCATACAAGAGGGCATTCTGCCAGTCCTTATAGCTTTTATTTGTAGGACTGCCGGTATGACCAGCTTTACGAACAAAAATCATATAGTTTTGTAGTTTGTTTACATCATTGTCGGCTGTTGCAATGCTAGTAAAGGTGAAAACAAGGATTGAAATGTAGAGAGTGAGGAAAAGCGAGGATCTATTGGAATCCATAGGACAAAAGAATCTGAGTTCTCCAATATTTTTTTAGCTGAGACAATTCTTATATAAATCATAACTATAACCGTTGTTGTTTTTGCAAACTCCTTATTACGTTAGAAGAGTAGTAAATAAATTAAACTAGTCAGTCCAAATTTAGGCACATCTGAACTTGAAAGTGGTTTGGTCACTGATTTTATTGTTTTTTTGTTTCATAGTTACTGCCAAATTGGAATAGACATTCTAAATTCTTAAAACTACATAGGTTCATGTCTGTGACCATACCTAACGATAATGCTGATCAAGAGTAGATGATTGATAAATCAAACCAAACTTCGTTGTATTTTTTTACTTCTTTCTGTCAGAAAAATTAAACAATAATCCAGTTATTTTGTTTTGTTGTTTACATGCTGCAGATGCAATGATTTTTTTTTTTGCCTTTGTGTCTGAGACTAACAAAATTATGAGTTTTAATTCATGACTCGCTGTCTATATTTTTTTTCCTTTTCTGGTATACTTCTTTCAGTAACTAAATATTTTTTGTTGTTTTATGCTACACTTCAAAAAATTTGGCCTATCTCGCTCCTTTTAAACAAAATGAAATTGTTGCTGGTTATACGAAGTGTACATGTTAAGCGAAATAAGCATTGGTTATATGAATTAATACAAAGGATAAACAACCCTTGTAACTTTTTTTATCTCTAATATTTTGACAATGTTTGTTTATGTTTCTTTGTCTCATTATTAGTAATAGAAGCAGATAGACAACTCCACTTACACTGCTTTGGAAAGATGGTCAATTTGAAGTACCAAGGTGTAGTTTGTGTAAACGACACTAACGACTTACTAACTGTGAAGAGCTATAAGGGTGGTCTCTAATCTGACAATGTATTCGTTGAGGAGCAAGATAAAGCTGATTAAATTTAGTCTGTCATTTGACCATTGTTTCATCACAGAGAACAAATCTTTGGATTGGCCTTTCAAACTAAATTTTCCATTACAAAAAAATAAAATAGAAGTTCTCTATCAGTTGGATCCATTGTGATGAAAGTAGCTCTCAGTTAAGTTGGATGAAATCCACAAAATTTGCCTAAATCGATTTCTACTTTTGCGATTGTTTTTAGAATTTCCTGCCTTCTCTTGTGCTTCATTCATGTTGACAAGCCATTTAATACAGAATTAGATCCATATATTTCTTCACTCAATGTGTTTCATAGGTTTACAAAAAATATACACTATCTTCTACTTTCATTGAATAGTCTTATACAAAAGAACATACAACTATAGTACACTACATTCGATATCCCTTTTTCTATTGGAAAACACTTACAAGAAATTCTGAACTATCTAAAATAAAAGAATCTACTTTGTAAATAATTGAAGTGATCGTCCATTCTTGTTGTGGACCAGTAATCATTCAGCTGGCACAGAAAATTCAAACCTACAAGAAAATGACAGAAGGTCATATTTTAAAAAAATAACACATTTATCAAGTTAAACGACGACTATCATTAATGTAACAAAAAGGAACTAGACCAGTATAGATTCTAGAAAAACATGTAGCATTTAGAAAAATAAATTCTTTCCTTGTTTTGGTAAAAAGGCCAGTGAAATAATTTTTAATTGACTATTGTAAATTAAATTAAGGATTATGTTGGGTCCTTTCCATAGGACATAAAATTACAAAATTTAGAAAATTAGCGAGGGAAGTTAAATCTAGCATTTAGCAGAACATATACTTGTGTAATACATCAGACTCATCTTTTACTTGAATATTATGATTCATGGTAACTTGGGAAACATCAGCTATGGAAGAACCTTTTTTTTGCCAGTACAACAGTAGAGGCACAAGTTGGTCTCTGAAACAAAATTAACAATTCATGATAAAGTTGCAGTGCATACCTCGAGAACCTATCTTCAATGCTAACAAATAATCTCCCAAGGAATACGTATAGTACTGACAAATCAGTGTTCTTTCTCAATTCGAACCTGATTGATCCGATTGAACCAAATCGAGTGTAAAATCATGTGAAAAATATCATATTTAACTGGTCTGGGGTGCCACAAAAAATGCTTCTGCAACATCTTCACACAAGTATGCATCTTCAAGTATCTTCTTAGAGAAATCCTTAGCAAAATATTTTTCAAGTTTGGTATATCCTTCTCTAGCACTACCACTGAGAAAGCACTCCAGTCAAGCACTTCCTCAAAGGGCAAAACAAAATTATCAGCAATTATTACTGGTACACACTCATAATATATGGCCTCAACGATTCTCGGACTATTCACCTCATGTCCCATTGGGCAGATGCAATACTTGCTGGTTTTCATGTGTTGGATGTAAGTCATTCTTCTTGAAACCCTATTTAAAAATTAATACAAATAAGCCCAGAAAGGGTTATAGAAGCCTGTCTATGTCTCTGGGATATCAAACCAAGAAATCAATGTCTGAACCCAACAAACCTCTGGTCAGACATCATGATACATCAATATTACTTAACAAATAAATACAACAACAACAATAATAACAAAGCTTTTTGTCCCAAACAAGTTGGGATAGGCTAGAAATAAAGTCCATATTGGATGTTATTTCCACAAGATTGACTGAATTTTTACGTTGGCTCGCCAAACCTATCACAACCCTCTTCATTTCCGGACTTGAAACTGGCTAGGCGGAGTACACTTCAACAAATAAATAAATAACAGCTACAGAGAGAGAATTCTTACTAGTAATATTATTCGCATGACAAAGTAGTATCACTATGTTGTACAATATTGAGAAGTACCTGTCAGGAAGTGGTCCATAGATGTGCATGTCAGGATCCTTCCCGTCCCAATGCTCGAGCAAAACAGGTCGAACTCTCCCATGAATATTTCCTGCAAAGAAGGCAAGGATGGACCGTTGGGAGACAAGACGACCTGACCCAATGTACCTGAGGGGCCTTCTGGGATTGCGTATTGTTGTCTCTGGCAAAGAAACATCTTTCCCTTTTGTGAAAATTCCCTCCGACGTATCGGCATTGCATAAAGCCTTTATCGTGTTTTTGCGTAGTTCTTCATGTGCTGTTGTTTCGTATGGGCCCTGGATGTTTACAAAATAAATATGAGAATTAAAGAAACTATAAAAGCAAAGGTTTATCTCCTCTCCAGCCCAAGTATCACCTTTACTCAGCTAGAAAGGAAAGGTTTTGGTTATCCTTGTTCACTTGTTCAGAAGTTTCAGCATTACTTCAGAACTCTTTTCATTTTAGTTCTTTTTCTCTTACAAAAGTAAACAAATGAGGAAAAAGGTTCTGTTGTTTTCTTAATATACTCGTCATAATCTTTGTCTGTTGTTAACTTTCTGCTTAGTTTTTTCTCAAAAACAAATTATCTGCTTAGTGTTTTAGTTCTTGATACTCACTTATGGTAGAGGCTGATGTTACATGATGTTAAATAGATTCATCAATTTGTTCACTGAGTTCTAAATCTTAGTGAAATAGAGGTCACAAATACGGTATGGGTCAAAAAAGTTTGTGTCAGTATAGTTATCAAACAAAATCAATTGAACTTTCAAAAGGTTTTTTGTTTTAGCGATATGAGTTTCTAATATTACGTACCCAGTCATGGCAAGCAACTAGGAAATGATCGCTTCCTCTTGTCCTATTCCAAAAGGGATACTTTCGTGCTATCCAATTAACATAGTTCCTCAAATAAATCGAAAGGGGCTTCAAATCATGTGAATCTGGAACATAAAGTGCATTTTCAAGCCGGCGTGAACTGTAAGGAAGGTAGAATAGATGTGCCTTCTGTGGTTCCAATGTGACAAATTTTCTATTTTCTTCCATTAGTTTCATGAACCATCCTTCTGAAGCATAAATGCCTCTCAGTTCAGGTGTGTGAAAAATCGGTCTCTTACCATCTCTATAAATGTATACTTTTAATATCCTTTCCATGAGCTCATAACTCCTGCCATTTAAATCAAAACCTTCTCAGTAATATCCATAAAACAATGTATCCTAGAAGAATGCATAAAATTTTCTAGATGCTCTGCCGGCCCCATGTTCTCATAGTTGGAATTAACATCAACCATATTAGGTTTATTTGATAACAACGATAGATGGCTTAAACTATGACATCATATTCTACAAGGTACCTCAATTGTTTTAAAAAAAAAATTATCTCCTACCACATAAATTTATCTGGACTATTTTAATGAAAATTGTGTCAAAAAGAGAGTGATATTTGACGCAAAGAATGCAGAAATTACCGCTGGCAAATAAAAACGCCAAAAAAGTAATAAAAAAACAAAGGCATTACTGTAAATTTATCACTGTACCTCTTGAATACAGACACATTCTTGAACAAAGGAGCATAAAGATCAAAATCTTCAACAATTTCCGGTGCATTATCTATCTCTTTCATTGCATATTTCAGTGCATCATCCGGGGACATTCGCCAATATGCCGGCTATCTATGCAAAATAACAATTACTTAACCCAAATCAAAATTCTATTCTTAGTCTCTTTCATTAATAAATAAGTTTTACGACACTTTTGTGAGTTTGAACTGCCATGATGCCATAATTAGAAGCAAGCCATTCATTTAAAAATATATTTTGTAAAAATCTTAGTAGCTCTGTTGTTAGATAATAACGAGCAAGATGTCAAATGCATGTATACCATATGTACTAAATAGAAGTCATTGAAATGCTCTAGTTGATTCAACTTCCAAGAGTTCACACTGGTCCGGTACCATACAAATATCAACCAAACCGATGTCAAAGAATGAAAATTATATCAACAAGTCCAATGAATTAAGCACATAAGCATACCTCTCTTCTTCGTACAGGTGCTTTCTTTCGTACCTCACCACCACCGGAATTCTTGTTGTTGTCATTGATTCTTTTTCTCCGTACCAGAGGTGGTGGCGGAGGAGGCTGCAGTAAAGAAGCATTCAACAAAATTGAACTCTCACGCGTCGTTACAAATCCCTCAATTGTAGAATTGGAGCTCGTAGAGATGGTGTCATGTGCGACAAAGGAGACCGTGAGGGGATAGGGAATGTAAAGCGTGAGAAATGCGGTGATTGCGGTGGTGAGAAGAGCCAATGCAATTATGAGGTACGTGAAAGAGGTCATGATGCGGCCACGACGAAGGCGGCGGGAGGATGTGGTGGGGGTGAGCCTCAGTTCACCGGAGATCATGAGAGGATAAAAAGAGGGAGAGAAAGGAAAAAGACAAAAATAGGATTTACATGCGGAGAGACATAACAGAGAGGAGAGAGAAGGGGAATTGCTTTGGTGGCGCGTGAAAAATGGCAGTTTTTCGGTTTGTAATTAGATAAATTTTTTTGGTCTATTGTAGTTTTTTTGTTAGACGTTGATGCAGCGAGTTAAACAACTCGTAATGATGATAAATGTGATGATTGTTATTATTGTTGGATGTTGAATGTAATTGCAGTTTATCAATACAATTTAATTTGACAGCTTCTGTCAAGAATTAAAAAAAAAAAAAAAAGACGATAAGGACGGGAAATGTTTTGTCTAGCATTTTTTTTCATTGTGCTGGCAGCACATTACTTTTTACAACTTTTTACTTTTGATGACATGGCTTGATCTTAGTGCAATCAACTGAGTTCCTTCGTCCTCAGTTTCATCATAAATGCTGTGCCTTATCTACTACCTAAAAATTATCTAATTTTGTTCAGTTAAAATTTCAATTTCCCGTCGGTTAATACTTCCATTTTTGCCAAATCAATATGTGCATCAAGTTAAAAGAAGATGCACCTTTGAGCTACGTGTTGCATCCTACACCTCTCTCTGTGAGTCTGTGTAATAAAGTAGATAGGCTTTCAGTGCTAAGAGTAAAAAAGAAATATTCGAAGCAATCTTTCTCAGATAAAATACATTTTTATTATGGTCAAATTATTAATATATGTAGATGTGCAATTTCGTTATTTATTTATATATGATATACGGGTCAAATGCTGATTTGAATTTAGTTGGGGTTCAATAGCTTACTTTTTCCTTGTCTTTTTCCTATGATATCTGCAAAAAAAAATGAATGCCAGAAAACCACCAAACAAATCGCTTCAAAATTGAAAATAGCAACTTCTTAAAATTTTTGGCGTGTTAAATAAAGTTATTAATGAAGCCGTTAAGGTTTCAGAACCATGATCTGTTAATTTGCATTTAAATTTTCATTATGAAGCTTTTCCATTGATCTACCTGTCTCAATTTTTATAGAACAGTTAACAACAGTGCTTATTCACATTATTGTTTTGCTTTGTCATATTTGGCAGCACTACGTACAAGCTGATAGCCTGATAAAATAATAACCCCATGAACACCATAAAAAGGATCTGAATAAATATTGAACAAAGCATAGTAACACCATATTCACCGTCTTTGGATTTTTCTTGTTTTTTCTTTCTTTGTTTCATCAATTCATCGTAAATGTCTTTGAACTACTACAACTTTTTTATAATGAAAATCAATAGGTTTTTCCACTACTATGAAAAATTGAAAACAAAATGAACAAAACATACATGAATATGTAAAAAAAAAATCAGCAACTTAAGTGTTAACAAAACAATACTTGAGCACCTTTTTTTTTAATTTAGGACCAATGGTCTTATGTTCAACATAACATAGCAGCAAGTGGTGCAAGGCTGGTTGAGTACTTGAAAATTGTCCCCTCCAAACTAGAAACAAGATACTGAAAGAGACCCTGATAAACTTTGTTGGTGTTGAGTTGAGGTTGATTTCTTGAAGAAATAAGATGGGATTCAGCCTCTGACCCAATGAATCAGCCTATTTATTGACTTAAATGATCCAATTTCTTTTTTACAGGCTAGTGTATGGAAAAGTTACCATATGATCCATCCCTCTGATTTGTAAAGCACATGAAGATGTCAAAAACAAAGCTGGGATCCAATGCCACAAGGCCCAAAAAATTATCTAATAAAACTCTTGTATGATCTCATGCAGTGTGCAAATTTTTTTATTTGCAACTTCTGGGAACCAAATATAACCAAACAAATGTGCAAGATTCGGAGCAAGCTAGACAGCACACAACACTTATCTTATACCAGAAACACAAAAAAAAAGAGATAAAACAGAAAGCAATATTAATCTCTTATCCATTAACTTATCTCATATCCAACCAACATAAAGTTGAACAAAAACAAAAACAAAAACAGAAATAACACACCAAGTTCTTGACCCTTAAAAGGACTTAACTCATTATTCAAAAGGATCCAGTTTCAAGAGGAGAACTCTTACAAAAGAAACTTTATTTGGGTGCAGCCTCTTCAGCCTCTTCAAGGCCATACCGGCGGTTGAATTTGGCAATTTGGCCAACATTCTGTGCCATTTCACGCTTAGCCCGCAAGTGGTAAACCTTACCCACACTATGAATCTTCGTCATCATGATATTTATTAACCGGCCACTTTGGGTAACATAGGAGATCCATTGCATTTGCGGATGTATACCCTTCTTCATATTTCTATCATAGTTATATCAGGAAAAATACAATAAAATTAACAACATGCAATAGTTATATCAGAAAAATACAATAAATTAACAACATGCAAGGAGCAATAAACCAAGGACTAAACTTAGGGACATACCAGGTCTAGTACTGGTATGAGCAGTCAATATAGCATCGCATTCATAGTTCAAACTAGGGGTGTTAGACGAGCGAATTCGATAACTGTGGCGGTGTGGCTAGTGCTGAGTGGAGAGTCGAGACCTGGAGATGAGACGACGACGACGACGACGACGACGAGTGGATGGAGCCGCAAATCCTCTCTGAGTGCTGTGGGGGCAGCCAGGCGATCGGGAGAGGAAGAAAAAGAGAAGCGCTGCGACGGCTGATCACAGACCGAGAAAGAGAGAAAGAGAGGATTATAGGTTTTAGTAGTCTTAGACGAGTTCGAACAGATTAGTTTGGGCTGAGATCGCTGGTAACTCAATAAAACCAGAAAAGGCCCAAATACTGTTGAAATTCAATTGAGAATGTTGTTATCAAATTCTGTTTATCAATGATGTTGAAATCCGGTTCACTGACACAACTATATCTCTCAGATCATGAAAGACTAAATATAGTGCCAATTCCAAGGGTAAAATGGATAAAATAATCGTGGATACTAATACATAGAAATGGGTGAACAAAATTAACTTCGCATTTAGACGCAAAATGGAACAGATTAAGCTATAAATTAGAGCTAAATGCATCCCGGCCGAGCAAGGAACTGGACAGGGATTAGACTAATATAATTATATAGCAATACTTTATTGATGCAAAGCATGCAAATCAATGTCCGGATCATTTGATAACAAAGGGAGATATGTAAATAACTTTTCATGGATAACATGTTAAATTGTTAACATATAATTATATAAATAACTAGGATGTCAGGAGAAAAGGTTGCCGACGAACTCCCGAAAAATTTGATTCACATTGCAAACTATTCGCATATGTAAATTTTTTAGTGATGATCTCTGCACCAATGGTGATCTTTTCAGCACAATTGTGTACAAATTATAATTTCTATTGAATTCACTATTTCTCAAATTTGTACATGATACATCACTTGCTTGTTATCGACTATATAAATATGCAATTTTTTTTGTATGTAGGATTTTCGAAACCCCTAGCATCTGTTAAATATTTCTTAACGTAATTTTCATCTTTGTGAACTTTCATGATTTTTTGGAATTTTTAAAATCATTCTAATCAGCTGTCACTAGACTATTAGATCATTTGTAAATATTCAAAATTGTGGGTTCACCTTGTGCATTGCATTTAGTTGTAAATCCAAGGTTCCATTAGGCTCTGTGCAAACGTAATACATTGCATTGATATTGTATCATTGTAGATGGAATGCACATTGTCATAACATGAGATCTCAATCGTTCAACTAAATTTTGTAAAAAAAAAAAGTAAAATTATGTAAAGAGTCGTGTTGTTTTAGGTGTGTTGAATCCAAATCGGATGGTTGACGTCACTGGCCATGGAAACTATGATAATATAGCTTTTTTATTTACTACTCGTAGGCTTACAACACACATTCAGAAACAAAGTAAAAAATAAACTTGAACCTCCTCTAAAAGTAGCATCTGATGGAGCTTGAACTCCAAACTTTTCCCATGAAAATCTTGTGTCTCACCACTACACTAGATAGAACTTAACAACTATGATAATATAGTTGTGGCGTCAGTAATAAAAATAAATAAAAAAGGATAACATTATAATATCTATCTAATACACATTTTTATTAAAAGAAAGTTTTCTGTTGCTGTACCGTTCCTACCTATTTGATGGACTCAGTTGCTTGTAGAGTAGCAAACAGAAAGAAAGGAAAATAAAAATGGTTCTCAATTGGGAAACAAAGCAGAATTAACTTTTAGAATATAAATAATTTATATTTCCGAACAAAACAAATATCATAAATGGACAAATTTTGAAAGATTTTTTTTTGCCCAAATACAGCCCCAGATTATCTTAGTTCAAAATTAATTTTTTTTTTCTAGAATGTGCACCAAGCAAGGCTCACATCCGGAAACATCGTTTAGATTTCATTAAAACACATGATGTTATGTAAAAATTTCATTTGATTTCCTCAAAAAAATATTCATTTAAACTGTTTAATGACCGTTTAATTCCATTAAAATTCTTGAACCTCGATGGTCGTGAGGATTAATGAATTATGACCTATGTTGATTTGTGATTCTCCCCTTTAAAACAATGCGTTTATAGTATTTGATCTAATTTCTAAAAAACATCAAAGATTTAAACAATTCGTCAACATATAAGCTGCTCAATATTAATTCTAATACTACCGATTTTTTTATAAGTAGAAATTAAATAAATAAATTATTTTTAAACGGAAAGAGTATTTGAGAAGCTCCAAAAATAGAAAAGGTCGGTGTTGTGAATACCGTTCGGACAAAAAAATGCAAAATAGACAGTATTGCGAATACCGTCCATTCATATTTTTTATTTGAATATGAATTATTTTTAAAACTAACTTGAAAAAAATAAATAATAACATCTATGGCTCTGAATTTAAATCTTTGACGATAATGATCATATTTTATAATTTACGTTCAGACGTGTTATTTAGACTCATGCAATCGGAGGGCACTTAGAAATTCAAACAAAACAAAAGGAAATTCTAAGTACCTCTGAACGCATGCGTCTAGATGTTAACATGCGAACATGAACGTTTAAAAATAAAGTCATTATTGTCAAAGATTTGAGCCTAGAGTTATAAATGTTATTCTTTATTTTTTCAGCTCAGTTATAAAAATATTTTAACTTTGGTAGTGAACGTTAATATTTTAATTCATGAGTTGGGTTGTATTTAGATAAGTTTTTGTAACAACTTCAGCTGTGCTCGTCGGGATTATAATTAAGTTTTTTTTATCGTCGCAAGTCATCGAGCTATAGATATCCGAGTCTACTTCCATAGCGCCGAGTCTGATTTGCGATGGGAGAAACGAGGGATTCAAAATTGATCTGACGCAAACTCATGATAAAATTTTACTAATTAAGACACAAGTTGAAGATGTAGTCAAATTTGAGATGCACATTTCTCTGATAGCAAATCAGACTCGACGCAATGGAAGTAGACTCGAATATCTACAGCTCGATGGCTTGTGGCGTTAAAAAAACAACTTCGGCCACGTTCGTTAGAATTGTAATTAGTTTATTAACGTTGCAAGCCATTGAGCTGTAGATATTCGAGTCTACTTCCATTGCGCCAAGTCCGATTTGCGAAACGAGGGACTCAAAATTTATTAGGATATTTTGTTACAAAAAATATTAAGTATGATTAATAAATTTTTTCTACAAACTTCGATAGCGCTCGTCGCAAGCCATCGAGCTGTAGATATTCGAGTCTACTTCCATCTCATCGAGTTCGATTTGCGATCGGAGGAATGTGCATCTCAAATTTGACTCATATTCAACTTATGTCTTAATTAGTGATTTTTTATGATGAGTTTGCGTCGGAATCAATTTTGAGTCGCTCGTTTCTCCGATTGCAAATCGAACTCGACGCGATGGAAATAGACTCAAATATCTACAGCTCGATGGCTTGCGACGAGATAAAAATTTAATTACGATCCCGACGAGTGTAGCCGAAGTTGTTATGAAAATTAACTAAATATAATCTAATTCATGGATTAAATTAATAATATTTTTATTAATAAAAAAACAACTTTTGGTCCTTGAATGTTTGCTTTTGCTGTGAAAAAAATAAGAATCAATGTCCGGTGTTCACAACACCGGCCTTTTGATTTTTTTCAAAAGAGCGGTGTTCGCAACTCCGATCCTTTCTATTTTTCACGCTTTTGCACCGATATTTCTTTCTATTTATAATTTATTTATTAAATTTCTAATATTAAAAAAAATCGGCTAATACTAACTGGCAACCCATATATTTCATTACGGTAATATACAACACTGTAAGATATTTGGCGACAGAAGTATATGCAATTAGATTTTGAAAACCAACGTGACGAGATTCTAAGCTAGCTTTGGCATCTAATATTATATAAAAACTTCTGTGCGCACTGCTGGGTGAAAAAAAATTGCTTTAGAAAGACAGAAACTTGCGACTAGTGAACGTCTTTTTCTTCTTCTATGTACATATTGGACAAGTGTCTGCCCTTTGCTGATGATGAAAGAGAAGGCAGATGCCATATCTTAGTTCAGGCGCAGGTTATCTCAGTACTCCCTACTTTGCGGGTCGACAGTAGATCCGCAGCCCTGCAGACCGAATTTTGGTTCGTAGGCGCTGTTGACAGTCAGATCGCATCAAATTCACACATTTTCATCAAAAATCAAACTTTTGAATCAGGAGGCGCAAATATTGATGCAATCAAACGGTTCGAGAGTCCTGCAAACCCAAATTTGAGTCAGCAGGACTGCAAATCTCCCCTGACTCTTACTTTGCTAGCTTGTTTTGGAAATGGATGTGTGGGCATTTAAAAAGAGGCTTTCAGGAAAAGCTCATTTGAGATGCTAAATGCTAGTTAGTTGTAGTAATCATGATGACTTCAAATTCATCCACATAAAGAAAAATTTAAAACCAAAAAAAAAACACGAATATCACTTTGGAAAAGAACAAAATCAACAAGCACATATCCTCAAGGCCTCAGGAATACACTACGCCAAAGTCCAATGTTCAGTCTAAAATATTTGACTGCACAAACTAGATACTCCATTAGAAGTGCAAGCAAGCATGCAGCTATCAGAAGTTCGGGATAAAATAAAGACAACACAGAAATGTAATGCCAGAAATGTTACACAGCTGAAATCCTCAGCTTCCCCGTTCCCCCTATGTAATGCCATGTCAGAATTTAGAAGCTGAGACCAACTTGACTTCACTGAATAAATAATTGTCCATCTACGATTTATGTTCTGTACAACCACCATGCCTACGTTTCATGACCATCAAGCAGTTGACAGAGAAGTCCTAATCCTCATCTTTTCCAGATCTATATTCAAGCATTTCTGGGCAGTAGCGCTTAGACAGAATTTCAACTTTTTCGATGAAAGGTCTCTCTTTGTGTTCTCCTATGTAACGGACCATCTGCAGCCATCTTTTCAGGCATATTTCTCCTTCCCTGAAAAAGATTTGACACAACCAAATACTTCGTACATGAGAAAATATACAATCCAAAATCTGCAACATTTATTTCTTCACTTCAGTCTGACATGGCCAGTTGGCCCCACTAAAAATATTTCTTCACTACTAGTAGAAAGAAGAATATAGGCCCAAGCCATATGGAAACACCATTGTAAGACTCCCATAATCATCAATAGGAGGAACATTATTAAAGAAAGCAATAGAAATACATAATTTTTGCCTGGGGCATTTGTGCCATGGGTGCACCCATTCTAGTGTCAATTTCAGCACAGTAGCAACACCAGTGCTTAGAGGTCATTCACATATTTGTTCGCCGCAAACTCCATGCCGTACCAAAATTTCATCCAACTCAGCCTATATAGTTAATTACATGGCCTGTCCGAAGCCATGAAAAGGAGGGCTGCGTTAGGCTTGGTACCCAACGTAAAAAGTTCAGCCATTCTCATGTAAATGAACCCAAATTAACGGTTTCATCTCTAGCCTACTCCAACTTGTTTGGGACTAGTTGTTGTTGTGGCCTTATGGGGTGTGTGTTTGTGTGTTTGTGTGTGTGTGTCTGTGAGAGAGAGAGAGAGAGAGAGAGCTGCTAAGGCAAATTATAATTCGACCTATGTGGAAGGAGATTGTCCCAGTCAACTTCTTCGATACAGTTGGCATCCACCTTTTGCAGCCTACAGTCACAAAGTTAAAATATTTTAGTGCTAGAATGCATCCTAGTGTGTTTGCAGAGAGAGAGAGAACAAGAAAAAGAAAGAAAAATTACAAAAAACAATGAGAGAAGTGAGAGAGATTTACGCTAATATCAACCGATAATCGTCACTGTCGGACCACAGATCATCACAAACCAATGGTGAGGCCAATTGATAGTACCTAAACAACCGAGCCATTTGGGTGTAATTAACCAAGGCATCCATGAAGAGTACAGGTCATTGACAATTGTATTGAATCTTGAATGTAAATAGTACAATTAAGAACAAGTCTTTAGTCAGAAATGGTGGGCATGCCACAAAGACTAATTAAATATTGACATTTATTGCTTCCTAGATTAGAGAATATGTTTTACTTTAACATAAATTAACCAAAACAAACAATTATTAGCAAAAGTTGCAACAGTCCATTTACTCGACACTTTGTGCATTATGTCAGCGCAGTAAAGAAAAAAGCCTTCCCTATTAAAAAAGTATTGGCACAAATTGTAAAATCGAAAAAATGTCAACTGGATTAATCTAAAATATTATAGCACATAGTATAGGCTCAAAATTTCAAGCTGAGGAGATAATCAGACTGGAAACGTACCACTTGAAACAGCATTTGGCATGATTTCTTGTTCCTAGCTTGTCACTTATTGCCCCCCAAGCAATATTATCCCGTAACTATTCAAAAGGATGGAGAAATGAAAGATTGAATTTTGCTTGAATGTGAACTATGCATTGGCTCTGTATTAATGTACAATCCATGGATTCATACATATATAAACAAAAAATAAAGAAACATCATACGTAGAATACATTAATGTATGCATATCCCTATGCATGCATATAATGAGGTCAACGTAGATTAATATCCATACATCCATGCATATAAACATGTGCATATAAAAAAAGGTAGAAGATGGCAGAAAAAGAGAGCACTAACCAAGGAACGTGTTTTAGGTTCCTCCTCGTAGACTTTTAGCTTCAAGTCCAAGTTGACCAAGTCAAATAAAGCTTGGTACTCATTGGAAGTCCAAGGCCCTACAACAAGCAAATTAGTTAATATATAGAATTTGATGAAAATCTGACCACATCCATTCATTATTACAATCAAATTCAAATTGATGGATCAGATCTAGCATTTAATTGTTCAAAAAAATAAAGATCTAGCATTTAACATATGCTAATAGCTTCATTTTTTACTTATCTAGTGTTTAATACCCTAAAAGTTAACAAACAACCAACAAATTATTATATGAACACTTAGACGAGTTTGTAAAATTGGAGCTTTATATTGAAATCAGCAATTTAGTGTTCAGTTCACATGAGTTCCTGGTTTTTATGGGAATGCCTAAAATTGATGTGTTTAAAGTTCACTCAATGATAAAAGAAAAAGGACAGAGCAACTCAACCATTTTTCTCTTCTGCATTTTTAAGTCTTCGCCATGTATCTTTTACAGAAAGCCTATTCTTGAAATGCAAATCCGCAAATTTTTTCCATTGATTACCATGTGCTGCCTGAAACCTATTCACAGAAGAGACAATTCAGAGAAAAAAAGAGCTCCAAAGTAGCTTCATTAAGGATTTTGTCTGCATGTTCGAGTCAAGTTTGCTGAATGATTATTAGCAGCAAGTTCTTTCAGTATATGACTCGCATACTAATATTTCAATTAATACGCTACAATAGCAACGATGTATGAGAATTTCTGATTTCAGTACCAATTCTATAGCATCTCATTCTTGGGTAGGAATGTTCATTCAGTTCACTCTCTTTCTTTAGCTGATTTAAAACTAATTTGTTCAATTTTGAAAAAACCTCAACTTTTAGTTTACAATTGTTTATAATAATTGGAAACCAAATAACAGATAGTGAAAAAAAAAACAGATTATTAGGAAACAAGTTTCACTTGATTAGTTAAATAGTCAACATCATGCAACCGTATAAATCCAGTTCTGTATTTTTCTTTTACCAAATGTTCAAGCAAAAATATTGGAAAAAAACTTAGGTATACCAAAGATAGGTACACTAGGTACTCCGAATCACTCTGTATCATTTGATCTTGATCTTTAGTGTAGATCTTGATGTATCTAACAATGTGAAGTGACTCAGAGTATTTAGTGTACGTATCTTTGGTGTACCCAAATTTTTCCCAAAATATTATATTAGGTACTGCTAATCTATTTCAAATTGTTCAAGCCTTCTATTTGGTCAAGTTGTATTTATCATCTTGCAAACCAAAAGTTGAACTAAAACTAGACCTGATTTCAGTATACCTAATGGCCATCCTTTCCAACCTAATAACATGTATATATATAATATATATATAGCAAGGCTAAAATAATATGCATAGCACAACTCCTTCCGTCCGATGCATATATATATATATATATATAGCTCAAAAAATTCTTCATATCGAAATATTGTAGGAAATAAAATTTCGTGATTTTTAGAGCTTTCTTTCTATTTATAAATATTTTTTGGGCTGTTTTAAAAAAATGTCATTTCTTGGGCTGCAACGCCAAAAAATATTTAAAAAATAGCAGAAAGCTCTAAAAATCACGAAATTTGATCTTCTACAATATTTTGATATGCAAATTTATTGAGCAACTTAAATCTCAACTTATTGAGCTAATTATATACGCAAAATGATCAAGCAAGATCTTGAGTGTTCTCAAAGTTATGAGCAAAAGTAAGTGCATGTAAATATTATACTAACTGTTTGAGATTTTCATAGTCTTCAGGTGTCCAATCAGCTGCATTTCTTCTAAGTAGTTGTCGTCCCCTATAATATATTGCGTCATGAGGCCGGTGAGGCAAGCAAGCCCCTAAGAATTAAAAATTAAAAACTGTTAAGCCAGATTTTTAATTAGTGGAACATTAGGTTGGCAATCAATCAGAACAGTGCGCTTACAACCAAAGGAATAAAATCACATTGATGAGACTTGACAATCTAAGCAAGTCAACATGTATTGAACTATTGGTACATATCATACACACCTATCTGATCAGATTGTGGGCAGATCAGCGTTAACTCTGTTCAGGTTTTAACATGTCGTGAATCCTCTTGGATCCCTTAAGATCCTCTCAGAATTTTCTATCTAGTGCCTCCTCTCTGGCACTATTTTGGATGGTTATTCAATTGTATTATCCGTGTAAATATTATTCTACATTTACTAAACCTAAGCTGTAATTGTATATATAAATTGATATACAGCCACAAAGGAGAATTCAACTTGTCTGGTAAAGTTGCTTCTTCATCATCATCTCCTAAAATTTCTATATTGGATATTTTGAACACAAATGTTATTATTATTTGTAGAGGTAATTAAAAGTATGTATAACTACAAGTAATGCAAAAATATGAGGGTTCAAAGTACATTTTGAAGACTTACTAATTTCCTTCCAACAACCGCTCAGTTTGTGCTTGCTGGAATAATAAATCATGTCCCTTCCCTGGTCTCCCAATTGCTTAACCTGCAATACATAGGTGTATAGTGTATACAGACTATTATGCACAACAAACGAAAAATGAAGAAATTAAAATAATATAAAAAGTAAAAAACTAAAACTCCAACGAATTCTGCTAGTTGAAAAATAATAATATCTATCTCATGTACCAGGATTCATCTAGATCAGTATGCTCACTAACTTCACACTTACAACCAAATTCAGGTGGGTAAAATTCATCAGAATAAAAGTTGATATCTTGTACAAACCCAAAGGGAAAAGGTAGTTCAATGATTCAATTAATATTAGCTGAACTTAATTCACTCAGAGTGACGTTTGCAAACACCAAAGAATATGGGGAAGGACATGTGGAACTTCAAATCTTTTGGAGGGCACAGAGGAAATGCATACGAGTGTATCCATAAACCAACAAATGTGAGTACTTGGCAAGTGCAATTCATTAGTTAGACCTATTTCCAACGGCAAAATCAAACAATGGTCAAAGTAGCTCAACTGAGCCTACTTTACAGCTCATTAAACAAGATTTGGCCAACTTGAAAAAACTTACGGAAGTTTACATTAAAATCAGATGCAAATATTATGGCAATCAAGAAATTTAATTTGCTTTATACCCTAAGTGCAAAACCGCACCAAGCCACATCATCATGGAAAAAAACATAGGAAATGCACTGACTAGAGTTAAAAGTCAAAACCTGTATATAATCATCTATAGATTTTAGAAGCACCTCGTCTTCTTCTTTTGTAAATCTCGTACCCCATACGACGTCTTTACTTTCAGTACAGAGATCCTTCCTTGATTTCCGTCTACTGTCACTAGGTGCAGAAAACACTTCAACTTCATCTGAGAACTGCACTTTTTTTCTTTCCTTCCTATTTGCAGTATTCTTTACCTCGTCATTATTTGCAGTTGTCGTTGCCTTTGCTTTCCCTTTGTTTTCTCTCTTACATTTCTCTTCAGATTTGGATGCCTTCTTGAAATTCTTATTAGTCTTACTTCCATCTTTTTTCTCTTCTCCCTTTCTAACATTCTCTGCTTTCTCTTCTTCATAGATGTCCTTCTCTATGCTACAAGAACTTCCACTTTTTTCTTTCTTCCTCTTCCATTTTTTTCTCTGTTCGACCTCATATTTGTCTTCCTTTTTCTCCTGCAAAATGTTATCCCCATTTTCATTTTTATTTCTCTCCTCTAACTTAATAGCAGCTGCATCCCTCAAATCTTTTCTTTTTTCCTTCTTTTTTAGATTTTTATGAGAAATATCAACTAGTTGTTCATCATGTATATCTTGGTCTATACCAGCAGTAGTGCTCTTGCTCCTCTTCTTCTCATGCTTTCCTAAATCTTCTCCATCAGTTGCTCTCTTCCTTTTATTATTTTTCTTCTCAACTGTGTCTGTTTGACTTCCCTTCATTTTTTCAGTGTCCCTAGAGCTGGAATTATTACCATCTGATCTGAACTCTTCCTTCTTTTTCTTTTTCTTCAAATTTTCCATATTTTTCTTCACTACATCTATTACAGTTTCCTCCATCTTTTCTTCATTCTTATTCTTTTTCTTCCTTTTGTCCATTCTTCAACACAAAAACACTTTATCTGATGGAAAACGAAGTTGAAAAAATTAGCAAGTTTTGGTTGTTAACACTTATAAGATAGTTAAGTCATGACGAATCATGATTATGCTACTAGTTGTATATCAGGACTCATGATACATGACCATCCATTGTCATATAGATACAACTAAAAAATTCTATTATATGTAACTATCTATTATCTCGATTGTGCTTCATTTATATTATCATGATTATGCTACTTATAAAACTTGCTGACACTGTATTTCTATCTATGAGTGAAAGATTAAGGAGCTGTCACTACAACTCTTAAACACATCTTTAATATTTTTTTAACCACTAGACGAGCTTTATATTTCCTCGGAACAAGAAATTAGCGAAATTCAGTAAACGATTCACTCGTCCCTAGTATAATCTCTCAAATTTAGTTAGTACAATACGAAAATAGCAATCCATATATATCTTGTTGAGAAGGCAACGCCCAAATTTAAACTAGTAAATAAAGGTATTATAGTCGGCAGCTTACTAGTTTTTAGTTTCACACAGTATGAGATATGGAATTAAGGAGAAGAGTGAGGAGAAGAGAAGGTTAGAAAATATATTTTGGTCATTTAAATTATAAATAATATTTTGATGTTAAATTAATTAAGAAAAATCATTCTATGGGTATATATCCAATGGAATGAGTTGTTCATGGGTAAATATCCAAATGTCAAGATTTAATGGGTAAATATCCAATTAGAAATGTTTTGATGGGTATATATCCGATTTTCCCTAAAATTAACAACATGCAAGGAGCAATAAACCAAGGACTACACTCAGGGACATATCAGGTGTAGTACTGGTATGAGCAGTCGATCTAGCATCGCATTCATAGTTCAAACTAGGGGTGTTAGACGAGCGAATTCGAGTGAGCCAGAGCCAACTCGTATTCAGCTCAGTACATGTGCGTGCCCAGCTAACAAGTTAACACTTCAAATTTAAGCTGAAGGTGAGCTCGTATTCAGCTCGTTCAAAACTAGAGCCAGCTTGTACCTCATATTGTGGCTTCTCTATACAGTTCAATTACTATACAACTGATCATCTACTAAGAAATTGTATTGCACAGTACTTGATCACTTCTGCAATTGAGATATAAAGTGGATACTTTCATCCATAAGAACCATAACAGACACAGTATAGCACACCTTAAACTGTAACCAGTTCACTAAAAATGATACTAGAATCAGTCTACTTAGTCTTCACTAGTACAAATGTACAACATTCATAAAATAAGAAGATGTTGTTTATCAACAAAACATAGTTCTGAAAGTAATGCAAGATTATAATGGACTAAAAGGTGTAAATCTCAGTTCTAAATTTTTTTTTATTGATAGCTACAGTTAAATCCAGGACCTGGCTGCAAAAAGAACTTTTCTCAGTGTTATGTTAACAATTACAGTTCAGATTCGTCGCATAATGCGACAATATGTGAATATAAGGGGGAAATATGACGAGGAACCTGTTGTGGTGCTACGAAAACAGCCAATCTCTAAAACGCTTGGGAAGTGGCGGTGTCGAGAGGTGGAGATAACTATGGCGGTGTGGCCAGTGCTGAGTGGAGAGTCGAGACCTGGAGATGAGACGACGACGAGTGGATGGAGCCGCAAATCCTCTCTGAGTGCTGTGGGGGCAGCCAGGCGATCGGGAGAGGAAGAAAAAGGGAAGCGCTGCGCGGCTGATGACAGACCGAGAAAGAGAAAGAGAGGATTATAGGTTTTAGTAGTCTTTTAAGACGAGTTCGAACAGATTAGTTTGGGCTGAGATCGCTGCTAACTGAATAAAACGAGAAAGGCCCAAATACTAGCGATCTGAATCTGAACAACTTTAGCTAAATTTTGTACGAGTTGCATGCAAATTCAAATCACGTGCAGTTTGCTTCCATTTCATAATAGAGAGAGTCATTTGAAATTCAATTGAGAATGTTTTTATCAAATTCTGTTTATCAATGATGTTGAAATCCGGTTCACTGACACAACTATATCTCTCAGATCATGAAAGACTAAATATAATGCCAATTGCAAGGGTAAAATGGATAAAATAATCGTGGATACTAATACATAGCTGTCAGGTTACATGGGTGATTTGGATTTGGTGTGAGGAGAAGGTGAGAGAGAGGGGGAGGGGGAGGGAGAGAGCAAGAACTTCAGCCTTAGAGAAAAGGTAGCTGACGAACTCCGGAAAAAATTGTTTCACGTTGCAAACTATTCGCATATGTAAATATTTAATGATGATGAAATTGAGATGTCAATTTCAATAAATTAAATTTGAATTGCGTGTTATATGATTACTACATGTCATTTACTGTAATCAATATTACGAGAAGTAATATTTGAAAATGTCGTAAAAGTGATTAATTCAATATTCAAGACATTATAAGTATTTCACTAAGATTTTGTGCACGAATGCATATAGAACTGAAGTAAATTGATAATAATTATTAATGAACTGATTATGATCAATTAAACTATATATGAGTGTTAGTGTAAAGTCAGAAATATTGTTTGGGCTAAATCCAACTTAATTTGGATCAAAGTCCAAGCGAAACAACACAAACAAAGATCTATTACGGCCGCAATAAGATTTCTTGCGGCTGCAATACAATAGGTGAAGTTTTGGCAATAAATATGTTGTTTTGGCATGATTGATTGCTGCCGCAAAGGATTCCATTGGGGCCACAAGAGACCTGGTAGAAACCTGCCAAGTTTGAAATTGCCAAGTCTATTGTGGCCGCAATGAGATTCATTGCGACCGCAAGAGACCTGCTGTAAGGCATGTTTTGACTGCCTAGATTTATCGTTATATTTCTGATTGGTTATTTTAGCTTTTATACCAAATTCGTGGAAATATTTACAGGAGTAAATATTAAAATTTGGAAAAGAATTGAAGATAATATAATTTCAAATGTTTGATAATTAATTTGGCATCTTTCCAAGATACATTTTCATACCTATAAAGGTTCGGGGTCTCCAAGCGTTAGGGGTAACATTTTCAGCAGAAATTGCATTGTTATTAGGGCACATGAATTGTGCATAGCCACCCAAATACTATTCCATTAAGTATTGGTACTCTGTCGAGACGTTCTTGCTCGTTGGAGAAAAGAAAGGCACACCTTGCTTGGAAGAACTCGTCGGGAAAAGACGATGTGAAGACTCTTTCGCGAATTGAAAGACATCTCCACGTTTGATCAAGTTGAAGAAAGGAGACGAAAGGAGATGAAAAGTAAGTATTTGATACGCTTCCCCTTATTTTATTTCATTCATGTCGTAACGAAGATTATTTAATTGAATTGGAATTGTTTAGATTAGGGAAAAGGTTTATGGTAATACTCTAATTGAATTGCACCAAAATTGAAATGTCCAACAAGTGGTATCAGAGCCAACTCTGTTGCGCATGCTTGAAATTTTGATTTTCTGGATTTATAGAATTTTAATTGTTGCAATTTTTGGTTGATTTATTGAATTTGTTAAATAATTATTTTTGGAGTATTTTTAAACTAAAATTTGAATTTGTCAAATTCATCGCTTTTCGTATGATTTTGAAATTGATATTATTCAAATTTTATGTTTATTAATATTTAGAATAATTATTTGTACAAATAAAGTTGATTTAAAAAAGAAATGCAATAATTTTTGTGATAAATTCGAAACAGTTTATTTCGAGAACAATTTATTTCCAAAACAGAGCCAATTTGAACTAAAATAAGGTCTATTGCGGGCGCAATAAAGATCATTACGGTCGTAATGTATTAGGGAAAGTCTTATGTTTTTGGAAAATCAGAAAAACCAATTGACAGGTTCATTGCGACCGCAAGACAATGGTTTTGTGTTCTGTTGTGGGCAAATTAATTGAACTGACAGGTGAATTGATTTCTGGGTTGTTGGCTGCCCAAAATTTGAACTGACATGTTGTATTGTGGCCGCAACCCAGGTTATTGCGTCTACAACAGAGTACATTTGTGTTGTTTTCTAGAAATTCCAGAGAACAAAATTTGAAATAACAGGATGCCTTGCTACCGCAATGAAATTGCTTGCGGCACAATGACTCTGGAAAATGATACAAACATTGAATTGACAAGTTTATTGTGTCATTTTTCCAGAAATTTAATTTTCTGTTAATTAGGAGTAGTTGTAAATTAATTGTAATTTAGGATATATATAATTTATTTATATATAATTACAATTATTTTTGCTACCAAATTAATACTACTTTATCTGAATATAGAATTTGGCTAATATCTATAATTAGTGTAAATACTAATAAAAGACAAGATAAAATTGCTAAATTATAAAAGGATTCAATTTAAGATTAAAATGTGATATTAATAAATATTTAGTAATTTTCTAAAGGTTTTAGTAAATACTAAATATGTTTAAAAGTCTATATTTTGTAAAATATATGTATATATGTATTTTATTAACAAATAAATTTTTTTTTGGAAGATTCTAATTTAAAGTCCATATTAATTAATAATACAATATATGTATATTATGGATGAGTAGTTTCCTTTTAAGATACGTCCAATGTAGACTTTTGCACGATTTTAATACATTTAAAGGCAATTAGGAATACATGTTGCATCTTGTTAAACGATCGTGTTTGCTTTCGAACACCGTCATAAAGTTACAAGAAAGATGCCCCATGAAATTTAAAAGGACGTGTGTTAGCAACAGATTATTAATTTCTCCCTTTGGATGATTAATACATTAAGTGATTGTTAATATACATAAAGTAAGGTGCATAAAGAAAAGTAACAAGAAACTACGTGCTAGTGATGTTTAGAAAATCATTTGAGGCTTGATATTAAGTAGTCCGCTTGTGACTCATATTCCTCATTTGACTGGCCTGGCCACTAGTACGTAGGTATGCCAATCGGACCCAACGACAAGAGCGGCAAAATGTCTCATTTGTACTTGTGCATAATGCCAAAATACTTAAAGAGTATTGACCGCTCCCATTGGGGCCTCATGCTGGATAGTATTGTTGGTTAAAATAAAATTAATGGAGTCATTCTAGTTTTTTTTGTCAAGGCCTTTAAATAGACTTATAAATTGTGATTAAGACGTGACGCATAAACTGATACTTCTCTTTTTTTCCTAAAATTTTCCAGACAAATTGACAATGATGAATCAGATTTCGTCCCTAACTGGGGCAAATTTTAAGCTGTGGAAATCAAAACTTAGATTGTTTCTGGGATGATGAAGTATGATCGGGCATTACGTTATGACCGTCCTGTGCCAGTTGAAAAGGAGCCCACCGCTCCTGAAAAGTCTGACATGGAGGATTGGGATCATAACGACAAGATGCATCTCATAATCATGAAAATGACAACCCATGAAACTCTCCAAGGTTGTGTACCCGACCAAGATTCTAGCGCTAAGAAGTACCTCAGTGCTTTGGAGGAGAAGTATGTCGTGAGTAAAAGGAAACAAATACGTACACTCATAACTAAATTTCACACTCTAAAGTACAAGGAGAAAACTGGAATTAGGGAGCACATCACTGAAATGATCAAGCTCCAACGTGCGCTTTTCTCACACGAGTTCAATTTCTTTGATGATCTTCTCATTGAGTACATCTTCATGTCTCTTCTTTCTTTATTTAAATTTGTGAATTATTTATATACATTCTTTTTGTTTTAATGTACATTTTTTATTTATTTGCAATAATATTTTATTTAGTACATATGATATTTTATTTAATATTCATTTATTTTCACATAAAATTTTGTTATAGGTTAATCATTTTCGAGTTGTTCAAATTTATGAGTTTCACAATTTTTATCGATTCATCGATGCAAACCTGACATTCATCGATGTTTTTCATCGATTTATCGATGCGAAACAACATTTCATTGATGTTTGTCATCAACTCATCTATGCAAAGCATTGATTCAGCGATGTTTTTCAATGTTTTCATCGATAAAGAAAGAAAGAAAAATGAAGAAAAAATATGCAGTTGTGAGAGAAAGAAATAATTTCAAAAAAGGAATAAGACAAAATAATAATAAGACAAAAGAGGAAGGAAAGTGAGAAACGGGAGGTTAGATCTGAAATTCAAAATTGAAAAGAGTTTTGTCTTATGCGGGTTATAAGTGTGAGATACAAGATTAAGGATACCGAAATAATTTCTCTTATATTTAAAAGAGAAAAAATGTAATGCACATCATTAATCACATTTATTGATGGCCATGCCACAAAAAAATTTCTCAAAGAAAACAAAAAGATCTAAAAAAAAAATTACAAAATGCATCATACTATGCCAGAATTTGAAAAATGGCACCATGATTACATACATGTATGTATATAATATATATATATATATATATATATATATATATATAAAATTATCTCGATTATTGGATTGCTGGATCAAGTACTAATACACATGAATTACTCGATGAGTTCAAATGCACAATTGACAAAATCGTAGTGAGCACCAAGCAATTTCAGAGTTCCCTTATCCAATGCTTCCTTCACGAATGGGTATTTCTTAAGGTTATCTAGAGATACCTTCACGGCCTCCTGAAAAGATTTTCAATATTTTGCTTTAGTAATTATTAATTTGTTAACAAAGTTATTGCAATTCATCTATAATAGTTTTTTGCACTAATCATATTTAATTACATATTATACTTAATTCTTGTGTATTATCATGACTATATATAACTTTTTTTAGACAAAACTTATTTGCACCCATGCTTTAGAAAAATAATGATATTAATAGTGACAATGATAAGTAGTATGAAAGGTGTAACAAAAAAAATGAACCCTTTCACAGATGGCGCATTGCTCATCGAAAGATTTGGATCTGTGCTGAGCTTCCACCGTTTGTTTAGCAGTATAACCTATCTTCACCCAATCCTCAACAAACCCTCTATTTTTTTTCCCAAGATCAAAGAAAACAAAAACAGTCGATCAGTATACAAAAGAAAAGTTATACAAACGAGAAAATTATGGGCTGACATAACCAACCACTCATCGTACAAAACCATGTTATGTAGCATGTATAATGTATAATATTTTTTTTTTGAGGAAATAATGTATAATTTATTATATACATTCAAGTCATAGAAGATCTAAAAAAAGATGATCTGTCCCGAAGAACCTTCTAGCCTTACCAGTGGGCCCAAGTCCCGTGAGATAATCAAAAGGCTAGCTGAAAGCCTGGAACTCTCGATTCCGACCTTTTGGGGAACGAAGGTTCCTTGTAAAGGGTTTAATTATTAGCTAATAACTTATCAACTACTCTTTTTCCCCACCAGCAACTCCAAATTAATTATCTACTTATACAAGATAAGATGCCTTTGGTTATTAGTTAGGGAAGCTAACACAAAGATCTTCAATTTTATATCAACTTTCAATATTAGATTAATTAACATGTATAACAATTAAATTAAAATGTATAATAAATCAACTAACATTCATAACAACATGACACTTTTAGATACATAATTCGATACACAAATATTTCAGTTATTAGACATGTTAATCTGATATCAAAAGTAAGTATCGAATTGGAGATACGCAGAATACTTATCAGTGAGTTATATCGTGAGTTATATTTGAGATATGCAGAATATTTATCATGAGTAATATTATATGCATGTTTTTACCTGTGATGGTGGATCTTGCCTATTGGTTGGTCATTTTGCTTTCTATGTTCTCAATGAAATCATTCACTAAACACGCATGTATATGAAAACGATATATAAAGTATTTATACAATAATAGTAAAGATATGTATATTTCAGACTAACGTGGTGTTGTTTCCATCATATTTAGAGGTCATGAGTCCCTTGATTCCACCGCACTTGCTGTGTCCAATCACCACTATGTTCTTCACCTACAAAATGCAATAAGACAAATAAAATAACCTTTAGATTTAAAAAAGATAGCTTGACGCTTGACATAAAATGCATGACTAGTGCCAATTGCTTTGTCAATACAAGTAAATATAACTTTTTAAAAATATTTTGCATTTGTACGTATACATGATATTCAACAACATAGATTTGATCCATCCTTTGAACCTTTCATGATTTGGACTATTGTGACCCTTCAGAAAATGATGGGTTGCATCCCATAATTTTAATTGCCTTTTTTTAAGTGAGGTATAAGCGGCTTCAACTGCACTCTCTTATCATGAATTAATTATCCATTGTTCCTCTAATTAATTAATTAATTAATTAATTGTACTGCCTGATGACACAATATGAAAAACATAACAACAATAGTAATTTGAGATTCAATTATTACCTTAAGATGAATAACAGCATACTCAATTGCTGAACCTACACAGTTGTACTTAGTCTGCATTCACAACAAGATACATGTTAAAACATGAAAAATATGATAAAATCAAAATTTTAAAATGGAATTTCATGACATGAAACAATCAATCATGATCTCTTGATTATAAATTAAGGATTACATTGTCAAAAGGAGGGACCATGCTGGCGATGTTGCGAACGGTGAAGGCCTCACCAGGCTGGAAATTAAGTGTGACTGAGGGGCATACACGCGAGTCAGAACAGGAAAACACCATAAACTACCACAAGAAATCAAACAAATTTTTTACGTTGATAAAGATTCTTATTATGTTGAACACGACATATATTTGATATTGTAAGAGCTAAATTAGTAAATAATATATACAGAAGTCAACTGTAGGTTCTTTCTGATTTTTTATCTTTGAATAAACAAATACATATCAAGAAGTTGATATGTTTTTCATATATACATTGCTCATTGTAAAGGGCCAATTAAATATTTGAGCAGATTCAGAGGAAGAAAGGGTTAAATATTTGAATGAGGCAATGTTCATGTCTAAGTAACTATCTGAAGGTATATAAAAGAAAATTAAGCATTAACCAATTAAATAGGCATTTAGTACATGCATATTTGATATATGATCGAGTTATACAATGTTTAAGTTCAGGTGTGAAAACATTAAACGGTGGAATCTATTTAACTGGGCCGTGGGGGCGCCCACCTTTTGACAGGTCAAACACATTACTAGCGAACAAATTAATTAATTATATATATATATATATATATATATATATATATATATATAAAGGCTAGGGTGCTCCATAGAGCACCAAACCGCTCGTGCTCCACATTCATTATTTCCAATTTAAAAATTACAACGACTGATCCGAACCGTTCAACATGATTTACATATTAAAATCTACTTGGAGATTGAATTTTATATTTTTTTGAAATTGTTTGCTATTTTTTTAAAGAGGTAGAAAAGTTGCTAATCAAACGGTTTCTAAACCAACAAAAGTTGTGATTTTCATACCTCTCTAAAAAATAGCAAAAAAATTCAAAAAAAATATAAAATTCAATCTCCAAGTAGTTTTAAATATATAGATCATTTTCAACGGTTTGGATCGGTTGTTGGAATTTTCAAATTGGAGATACGATGTGGAGCATTAGCGGTTTGGTGCTCCATGGAGCACCCTAGCCTATCTCTCTCTCTCTCTATATATATATATAGAGAGAGAGAGAGAGAGAGAGTTAATATATCATCCCCCTCTCGCGTCCCCCGCTACGCGACAAACAGTTACGTAATACAGTATAAAAACTTATAACATTTAATATAAAGACTTCCATGTTAAAATGGAGACTGCCAAATAAAGTATTATGTGCACATTCCCTGAGAAATGAAAACTGTCAAAAGTATAAAGACTTCGAATGTTAATTATAAAGACTTTCATGATACAGTATTCATTGCAGTATATAATTAACAAGGAAATTACAAATAAATACTACATGTCTTGAAAAATGAAAACTTGATACTCAATATTTATTATAATGAATCCAGTCCAATAGTATAAAGACTACTACATTTGTCGTATATGGGGGGCTTGTAAGGGAGGACAGTTAGTCGTTTCCATATATATATATATATATATATATATATAGGCTAGGGTGCTCCATGAAGCACCAAACCGCTAAAGTTCTACATCGTATCTCCAATTTGAAAAGTCTAACGACTGATCCGAACTGTTGAACATGATCTACATATTGAAATCTACTTGTTGAATTTTACATTTTTTTTTTATATTTTTGCTATTTTTTAGCGATGAAGGAAAATTACAACTTTAGTTGGCCCAGAAACCGTTTTATTAGCAATTTTTCTACCTCTTTAAAAAATAGCAAAAAGTTTTGAAAAAAATGTAAAATTCAATCTCCATGTAGATTTCAATATATAGATCATGTTCAACGGTTCAGATCGATCGTTAAGATTTTCAAATTGGAGATAACGAATGTGGAGCACGAGCGATTTGGTGCTCCATGGAGAGCAACCTAGCCTATCTTTATATATTTATTTATTAGCTACTACATAAGAAATTATGTCTCGTTTTTATTTTAAATTTTTAATTGACAATATCTGTCAACTTTGTCGCCATTATTCCAGATAGCTTGCATAAGAAGACATTACATTTAAAAAAATAGCATGATCCACTCTATAAAAAAAGGTATTACAGTTATAAAAAATGTCAACAATAACCTTCCAGATGGGCGATGGCAAACAAAAAAACATCTTTGACCTATTTCATAATTAGTCATAAATCTAAATTTTAAAACAGTTCGACTTCACCTAACGGGCTAACCCTTCTCTTGAATATACTGTTTTTACAAAAGAAAAAATAGGTGATATGTAGAGGCTTGTTTAGGCGGTGATAAGGACACAGCACAAATGTGAGAGAAACAAAAAAAGTGTAAAAACAGATGTCGGAAGTCGGAACAAGGCAATTAATTAATTAGTTAAAGTCTTAAAGACCTTCATGGTTGAAGCTCTTCTTGTAAAATCGACGTGACAAAAGCCATTGATTTTGATCTCAACGGCTAGTATTACACCATGCAGAGGATCCGATACATAGAACTGGTGTGTATGATTTATGAACATATCGTTTTCAACTTCCAAAAAGTAGTCTAAAAGACTAAAAGGCAAGAGTGGCGGGTCTTAATGAAAATTTGTACGCCATGTGTAATGTGTTTCAATTCAATGTGAACCCCACGCGCAAGAAATTATTTCGGCGCTTACCCCTGGTTTTGAATTTTTAAATTTTCTTTATTATCTGTTGCCTGTTGGCTGTTGGAGATTATCATTATCAGAAAAATTCATACATTTCTGCACACAACATCTCATGTCGGGATATCTAGATAGTCAAATGCAATGACAAAAAAATTTCTCATATTTCAATCACAAAAAGAATCAACTAAAAAAGAATGAAGCAAAGAAAATCGAAATGATAGAAAATTAAAGATATAAATGAGAGAAATGAAGAAATAGTACCTCAGGCCATTGTCCCTCTTTAAGCGGAGCAAACAATTCGGGCTTCTTCCTACAAAGTTCCAAAAACAGAGAAGATGATTAATTCAACATACAAGCAGCTCGTAATGGAAACATAAAAACACATTATATAATTTATGAAATTGGCGACGCATGCAAATATACTCACTCGTAAATCTCGGTCTTGAACTTCTCGAATCCGGTCGTCAATCTCTCGACTGGGTCCATTTCCTGACATCAATTGCAGAAAAGCAAATCAAAGTCCAAGATTCAATCTCAAATTCAACAATCCAACAGATAACAAGCACATAATTAAACTGATTGCATGTGATTAAGAAGAAGACGAAAGGTAGAATCAACATAAAAAGAAACATAAAAGATCAAGGAATTGAAGAATATTAATTGGGACAAGTTGAACCTTGATAGAGACTTCGATTGAATCGTTGATCAATTGGGGGGGGTGTTCTCTTAGGAAGAAGAAAACGAGATTCGCGTATAGTTTGAAATAGAATGCTTTGTTGGAGGGGAAGAAGGGGAATGGGAATTATTTATAGCAAGAAAGTCGTTGGCATATACTTTCTCCCCTGAATCGCTCCTGATCCAGTTCAACGGTTCCAGAACCTATTTTGTTATATCTGTTGCTTTTTGTTATTGAATTTGAAGTTTGCAGATTGGCCCTTGTATTTTGTCAAACTGTGAGATCTAGTGTTTTGCAGATATGAATCCTTCTCCAGTTGGCAATTAAATTTTTTTTGCGAATTTTTTACTTTGATTTGGCATGTATTTGCAAAATTGCATATCAAATGACAGATGATATGTTGAAAAATAGAAGACTATGGAGAATTATTTTTATTATTGAAAAAGGTCAATTTCTTTTTCTCTCTTTTACATTATCTTTTATATTCTATAAATTGTATCGTTATCTAGATGGTTCAAATGGTGATCTATTCTATTATGTACGGTTCCTATTTCATTTTTTTAATATTTTATATTATATTTCTATCTTACCTACTATTCATTATTTTTAACACTCTTCTCAAACTAAGTGTGTATATATCATACAATCCTAGCTTGCTTATGATATTGTCGAATTTTTCGAATCCAACCGCTTAGTAAAAATATCCGCCAGTTGATCATCACTTCGAATGTATGGTGTCTCTATCTCTTATGCTTGAACTTTTTTTTGACAAAGTGACAATCCACTTCTATGTGCTTAATCCTCTCGTGAAACACCGAATTGAGAGCAATATGTCGTGCAGAGTTATTATCACAATACATTTTCATTGATTGAGTATACTTGATGTTCATATACTTAAGAAGTTGTCTTAGCCAAGTTAATTCACTTGTAGTAGATGTCATGGCTCGATACTCCGCTTCCGCATTAGACTTTGCAACAACACCTTATATTTTTGCTTTTCCACGTAACTAAGTTCTCGCCTACAAATGTACAAAAATCGATAGTGGATTTTCTATCATAACTCCCGGCCCAATCTGCATTGAAATAGCCACATATGTCATTAGAATTATTGCTTTTCATTAAAATTTCATTCCAGGTGTTCTTTTTAAATACTTTAATATTTTGTTTATGGCTTTTAAATGTGGGGTTATCGGAGAATGCATGAATTGACTATTTTGACTTACATAATAGGTAATATTCAGTCTTTGAAATTGATTTATATCTTTTAATAATTCATCATCCTCATTGTTGAGTTTGCATTTGCTATCTATTGGGGTATTGAATGATTTGCACCCAAACTTTTCAGTTTCTTTAAAAGATCCAATACATATTTCTTTTGTGAAATTAAAAAACATAATTTGGAATATGTCTCCTCTATTTCTAAGAAAAATTTTAGGATATTCAGGTCCTTAATTTCAAAAAAAAAAAATTTAGTTGATATTTTATTTTATTGATTTTATTTTGATTATTTCAAATAATTATTATATCATCTATATGTACCAAGATAAGCGTGATATTTTCTTTATTACTTTTGGTGAACAAGGAGTGATATGCACAACTAATACTAAAATCGCAAGAAATTAAATAAGAGCTTAGTTTGTCATACCATGCCCCAGGAGATTGCTTTATTCAACCTACATACTAAATTAGAATTGTTTTCTATTTTGTGACCGAGGGGTAAGTTCATGTATACCTCTTCTTGAAGTGTTCCTTGAAGGAATGCATTTTTTACATTCATTTGATACAAATTCCAATTTTTATTTACTTCAATGGATAACAGAATCTCAACGGTGTTCATTTTGGCAACCGATCGAAAGATTTCATTGTAATCAACTCCATATGTTTGGATATATTCTTTTGCAACTATTCTTGCCTAGTATCGTTCTACGGTGTTATTGTTATTGTATTTGATTTTATAACCCATTTGCACCTGACATGTTTTTAAATTTTGGTAATTACTCAATTACCGAGGTTTATTTTTTAAGGGCTGTTAGCTCTTCTTCCATGGCTTTAGACCACACTAGATTTTTTTTACAGCTTCTTGATAGTTATTGGGTTCAAGTTCTTTTTGTATAGCGGTTAAAAATGTTAGTGTTGGTGTCTTGGACCTATATCATATATTTGATTGTTTAGTTTATTAGTGGATGATTTTATATCATTTTATTTCTTAAGTTATTATATTTTGTGGATCATTGAGTTAATGACATAGATTGTAGAATTTCACGAATGAAATAAATATGATTACTCTTTAAAGTCTATGATCTTGGTAATTAACAAGGAACACTAATTGACTATTATAAGATCAATGTGTCAGATTAGATGATGATCACATTCTACAGATCATATGAGAAGGAGTTGTCAATGCTAATCATAGAGGTGTATACATGGGATGTATAGTACTAGACAGACCTAAAATAAAATATCACATGAATTGTGTTACGTGTCATTGATATTTCATTTGTATTTTGGATTCTAAGGTTGAGATATTTATATTTCCTACATGAGATATGCATATAGTTAGTGTTGTTCAACGCTCGTCGTAACATGGAGTTATACAGATAATTACTGCAATGTGTATGAATTGTGCGGAGGAAATATACACATCAAGATACCATTGTCCTCTATATGCGATATAGATGATGATATCTCTGGATCCCTTGATAAAGTTTCTATTATGCGCATGCAATATGATTATGTGATAATCATATCATAATTAAACTTTAGAAAATCAAGAAAAAATAATTATCAAGGATTACACATTCCTACTTTGAAATTGTTTGGATATCATGTGGGAAGGAATTGACACAATAACATTTTAATGTTACATGTATCGTTATTTTGTATTGTGCTTTTTCATTCACATCATTTAGGTAATCAATATACCATGACTAGTTGTATCATTGATTTATAAAATTAAAATGTTTAATTTCATTGCTGATGAGATTCCATAGGATCACACCATATGAAAGATTAAATAAAATGTATTAATAAAGCATATGTGATATGTATATGATATGTGTTATTTTAATTATAAGAATTTATAATTAATTTGTACAAATTATATGTTATTAATACATGAATAATTTTATGACATGGATATGTTATAAAATAATTCTAGAAATATTTAAAGTATGTATGACATATTTTAATAAAAGAGGAAATTGAAATGGAGAGAGACATGAAGATCGTGGGCTAATAAATTGATTGGAATGGCTCATTAATTTATAGCTAATGTTAATTGTACATAATTTATTGCTCCTTAATATGCGCATAAGTGGAGTGTAATGTTAATTAATTTCAATTAATTACATTTAAGTAAAAAAATATTTTTGTGTGGTTGTACAACATGTATGGCTATAAACACACTTGCGCATATAATTGTCCTAATGAGTTTTTTTTACTATTGGACTCTCTCTTTCTCTTCTTCCTCTCTCATGTGTTGAGAAAACTTTCTTAAATTCTAAATTTTTTTAAGAAGGTTTGAAACTAGGATTAAGGTTTATTGATCTTTTACTAGACTTAGAGATACAAGTATTTCTTTAATCTTTTGGTAGGTACCTAATGAGGCTCGACGTTTGAAGTTTGAAGGGCTAAAGCACAAACACCGTCGAAAGAGAAAGGAAATAATAAGTTGCTAAACAAGACAATCCTACTTGATTTGATTTAGAGATCAAATCAAAGGTTTAATGTCATTCTCTTGTTAATTAGCCAAATAATATTTTTGCTTGCACATACAATAACTAGATCATTTGTTTTGAGTTGAATAAATTTTTTATTTTATTACTTGCTATCTAAGCATAAAAAACTTCAATTGATATCAGAGCTAGGGTTATTGTGAGTGTTTTAGAATAATAATTTTGTCTAATGAGTTAATTAATTGATTACTTAAATAGATCTCTTGTGAATATTTTTCTAGAAATATCTAGGCTATAAAATTTGGATGAAATAATTTCTTTCAATTGTTTTGAAGTTATCATGGTGAAATATATTTTTCTAAGTTCTTTGGTATCTACTAACCATAAATATTTTTTAATCGTTAAAAATAATTAAATCTGATCGAACAAAAATGTGGGATTTTAGTTTTCTGCTTGTTGAAATTGTGACATGTGTGTCATGTTTTTTGTAATTACTCTAGTTTTGTTTCGAATTTTGCCATGAAAATTTATATGAAGTCATAGGATTATAGGATGAACATCTAGACTAAATTTTGTAATTTTTTGAACAATCCTAGATATGTTTAATTTTGTATAAAAAACAGGGACAACAAGAAAATAAAATTCAGTGTATGTTTCGAAAATTTTGTTTGAAAATATTTATGTGATGAATATATATGCCTCTTGTATACTTTGAGTATAGGTCTTGCTAATGACCTTATGAATAATATTTGAGGGTGAAATAATTTTCAAAATAGTCCTTTTAAACCTAATTTAATAAGCGATATTAAAAGTTGTGTTTGCTTGAGGTTTGTGTACCTCTATGCAATCATCTACAAATTATGTGATATCTAATTTTAAATGTCCTAATCAATTTTAGAGAAGCGTAAGATTTAGAGATAATGAAATAAGTAATTTGAAATTAATTAACAAGTAAATTCATTATGAAAGTAAATGTTGTATGTATTTGTGGTAACTCTTTTTTGTAGGAAAGTGAGTTTTGTATGGTCATGATTCAATGCCTTGTGTATTGTATTTGTGAATGAATGTGATTGCTTGTAAGCGGTCTTTGATGCCCCATAATAATTTAATTAGATTAATATAATTAAAAGGCATAAATGTTATGTTGCCTATCATGTATTCATTTATGACTTGCATGCCAAACATTAAATAATGGATGTAATTTATTTTTTTCTAATTTCTTTTAGAAATAATTCTAAGTATTAATTGAGGGTAATTTAAATTACATGTAAATGGAGACACATCAACCATGGAGATGGAAGATGAAGCAAGTCAAGGCGCAAAGGAGTTTTTGCAAGGCCATACAAACTCACAACCTATATTTGATTATTTATTATGTGATATTTATTTAAGATGAATGAGTCATAGATTAAATATGAGTGTATGCTTAGATGACCACCAAATAAAAGTCACATATAAGTCCCAAAAGAATATTAAGCAATTTTTCTTCCGAACTTTATCCGCAACAATCTATTGATCGTTAAGTGGCGAGCTTCAGCCAAGTGAGTGTTATTTTTCAATCTTTAGAAGTTGTGGGGCATGACCGTCATGTCGAAACAAATAAGTATGGTTGACTTAAACAAAAGACCTAAACCGTTTAGAATCTTGGGAAAAGATTGCTAGCGTATGTGGATATGCTAGTGAGCCGAAAATAACATGTGGATGTAATTAGTAAGGAATTGCTTACCTAAAATAACTAAGTCTTGAGTTTCATGTCGATACGGGAGTTTTATTTGAAATATTTTAATAAAACTATTTCAAAGACTAAACTCATGCCTTTAATTTTATAGATCATGACTTCTTCAAATCCACAAAATTATTTTCTATGTTCTCTCTTTGAGAAGGAACGTCTCCACGCTGACATGACCAATTTTATTGATTGGGATCATAACTTGAGAATTATTCTCAAGCATGAGCGTAGAAAATACGTTCAGATTCTTCCTATTCCTAAGAATGAGCCTAACAAAACAAAGAAAGATGAAGTATAAGGCGTATAACAAACACCTTGATGACAAGCATGAGATGAATGCTCTCATGGTCGCCATGATAGATGGCGATCTGCAGAAACTGTTTCTGTAGAACACTTCGTACTTCATTATAAGTAGGCTCAAGGCAATGTCCTAAGAGCAAGTTCGTCATGAGAGACACAAAGTGACCATGGATGCAAGAAGGGAGCTCGATAAATGCGCATGTACTCAATATGATGATCATGACATCCAGCTGGAGAGGTTGGACTCTCCTGTGGGCAAGCAGTTGGCCACATACCTTATCTTGGGTTCTCGTTCACCTAGTTTTTTGGGGTTCAAGATGAACTGCCACATGAATGGTTGAGACAAGAGTCTCCGAGAGCTCCATGCCATGCTAAAGACCGCTGAGGATGATATGAAGAATAATTCTTCATCAGTCTTAATGGCGTCTCAAGGGGAAGGGAAGGACAAAGGAAAGAGAAAGGAAAGGCGCAAGGCCAACAAAGCAAAAGGCAAAGGAAAGACCCGAGTGGTGATTCAGGGTCAATCCCATGTAAAGAAGGCAAATGTTGTCGCTGATGTAGAATGCTTTTATTGTCATGGCAAATGCCATTGGAAGAGAAATTGTTCCAAATTCTACGAGGACAAGAAGGCTGGAAATGTTCCAACCACATCACGTATATTTATTACTGAGATTAAGTAGCGACTTCTCTTATCGATTGGGTATTGGATACTGGATCATGTGTTCACATTTGTTCAAATGTTTAGGCAGTAAGTGAGAGGAGGATGTTGAATAAGGGCGAAGTATAACTATACGTAGGCAATGTGGTAAGTGCAGCCATAGTCGTTGGATGCGTTGAGTTGTGTTTGCACGTGGGTTGGTACTTAAACTAGATGGAGTTTATTTTGTACCTTCTATTTCAATAAACATTATCTTTATTTCTGTTTAGACAATGTTGGTTATAATTTTGTAATCAAGAACAAGTGTTGTTCTATTTTTTTTTGGAAAACTTGGGTTTGTAATATTTTGGTAAATATTGGATCTTGTGAATGACAAAACTTTCAATTATCTTAGTTTGTGTGATTATTAGTTGCTTTTCGATTTTGTGCTATTGGTATAAAACTGTCATCACAGATGCAAAATAAGAGATCATTATGTACTAGTTGCAACTGTCATCACAGATGCAAAAGAAGAGTTATTTAACAGATGCAATAAAAAAAACATCACTTTAACAGATGCAATAAACAATATATCATCATTTATGCAAATGCATAAAGAGAGATATCATTCATTCATTAGATGCAAATAAATGAAGATAAAAACAAATTCATAGATGCAATAAGGCAATCATCAGACAAGCAGATGCTAATATAACTAATTACATCAGCAGCTATGTTCCAAAAGAATTAATTACATCAGCAAAAAATGCATTTATCGCACGAAAGCCGATGCTTATGTATATAATTGCATTAGTTATCTTGTGACAAAAATCTATTAGCATCGGAACAGCATTTTCTAATAAAACTAATTACATCAACATCTTTGTCGCAAAATAATTAATTACATCAGCGAAAAATGCATTTGTTGCAAGAAATCTGATGCTTATGCATATAATTGCATCTGTTATCTTGTAACAAAAATCTAATATTTGCATCAGGAAACTGATGACAATGATAATGATTGTTGCATATGTTTAATCTGATGTAAATATATCGCTGATGCTAATGAGTAAGCAGATGCAATTAGTCATTTGCAACAAGAGTATTTGCATCTGCTCCCTGATGCAAAAAGCTTGAAGCATCTGTTGTCTGATGTAAATAGTCTTTATTGCATCAGCGTCTGCAGATATAAATAGTGCAACTTTCTGTAGTGTGGTGGACTATCCACTCTTTTCGAAAAATAGATAAAGGACTGAACTGTACATTACATCATATAGGACGAGGAGCCATGAAGACCTTTGTAACTTTTTTATATAAGAGGTTCTCAAAGTCTTAGCGTGTATTACTAAATATCTTTTAACAAAATTTTCATATTTGTGCCCGCCAGAGTTTGAACCAATGATCTCATTGAAATCATTATAGTTAGCTACTACTAGACTACTAGTTCATTTTTATTTTCTTGTTTTTTTTTTCTTTATATCGTACTTTGTATATGCATAATAATGGACTGAATCAAAATGAAACAACAGATAAAAAGTTGAAAATGGTTGAAATACATAATTTAAATGTAGGATCAGGTCAGACCAGCTTTCAATATTGACACGTGTCCTTCCTATTGAGTATTGGCATTACATCTCACTAGATGATTTGCGAACGTTGGAACTCTTTACAATTTACTTATTAAATTGACAGGAGTGTCGCTTAAATCTGTACAATTATTTTGTAAGTGGTATGAACTGTTTCAATTTTACAATGGTATAAAAACTAAAATCACTCTTTTTATTAATGCTGAAAATTATTTTTATCATGTCAAGAAAAATAAAATTGCTGAAACTAAAAAGGGGAAATTGCTACATTTATTTGTTTGGCAAATAAATTTAATTTTTATAATTGTAGGATTGAAGATACTTCTATTGGCTTGTCAAACCCCAGAATGAAGGAATGCCAATCATGAATAAGGTACAATTGGTGTGAAATACTTTAATTTTGTATTTAAAAAAAACCACAACACTTCTTTTATGAAGAAAGAAACCGCACAACACTTTGTTATTAGTTTTAAACTTTTAATTAAGTGTCAATTTAGGATGCCGAGAAAATATTTTTTTAAATATGTATAAGTAATAATATTTAATATATCTCATAGATAAAAATCAAGATGTAATTATAGAGAAATGATTCGGGAATGATCCGGAATTTTTTTTAATTATTGATGTGATATACAATATATTTTTACTAATTGTGGGGATGATGTGGGGATGTTCTTTATCTTAGAACGATGTTTTTTCTGTACATAATTCTGTATCACATTTATTGATGCACATACTAATTTGCCATTTGTTATATAAAAGTAAGCAACAAATTAAAAAAAACAACGTAGGGATGTGAAGCAATTTAAAATGGAAAATTAGATTGCATTTCATTAAATAAGATAACTGACGTTCATGATCACAAATGATCAAAATACATCATACATACGATAGCGAAATTAGAAAACGACACCATGATTACATTTACATACATAAATATATATGTATATTATTCATCTCGGTTTATATATATTGCAAGACAGAGTATACGCTCGATATATAAGGTAATTATATATATGCTTGATTTACTCAACGAACTCAAATGCGCCATTGACGAAGTCGTAGTGAGCTCCAATGACCTTGAGAGTTCCCTTCTCCACACCTTCCTTCACGAATGGATATGACATGAGGTTCCCTAGAGATACCTTCACGGCTTCCTGAAAGTTTTCCAATATATATTTTGCATTAGTATTGACTTTTTTTTCGATTTTAAAGTTATTATAATTCATATATAATAAGTGTTTTTACGTAACATATTTAATATTACATATTATTATTAATTCTTCGTATAGTAATAACTTAAAAGATTTACCTTTTCACAGATGGCACATTGCTCATCCAAGGATTTGGAGCCATGCTCAGCTTCCACCTTTTCTCTGGCAGGGTAACCAATCTTCACCCAATCCTCAATAAAATCACTGTTTATTATTTTTCAAACCAAAGAAAGCCAAATAAATAAAACAATGTCAAAATACAAAAGTGTTGGTAGAAAGTAGAAACTAAGAAAATTTCAAGTTTCGTCAGATGTTATTTTCAGAATGTTTTTTAAAGTTTATTTTCTGCTTTATTTGTGCGTGTGTTATAAGTTTACAAACAATGAATAAAAAAAAAAATAGTAACTACAAAAATGATCACTCGTCACTGCGGAACCACGCGGCACATATAATAATATACAATACAAGCCATAGAAAATCTAAAAGATGATTTGGCCCAAAGAACATTCTGGCCTTACCAATACCAAGTGGGTTCGACTCACATGACTTGATCAAAAGTTAACAAAAAGTGGGGCCCACTAACCAGCTATCACTATCAGTACATTAATTGGGCTGGAAGCCTGGAACTAGAAATTCAAACCTTTTGGGGAACGAATTAAGGTACCTTTTAAAGGCTCCAGTAATTAAAACTTTATAAAAGTACTCTTTTTTCCCCACACTAGCTCCAAATAAATTATCTACTTATATAAGATAAGATGCCTTAGTTATATGCACGCGTTCTTAGTTTCTTACTAGTGCGGAACTTTTTCCAATCGGGATTGGTAATACCTTTTGAAGCAAGCATGCATATGAAATATATATATAATTTAGTTATGATAATATGCATAGTTAGTGAACGTGCTATATATATAAAATATATTTACGACTTACGTGGTGTTGTTTCCATCATATTTAAAGGTCATGAGTCCCTTAATTCCACCGCACTTGCTGTGTCCAATCACCACTATGTTCTCCACCTACACAATGAATGCAATACAATACAAATTCTTCATATTAAAAAAGTACATTGACATTTGACATAAAATTGAATTACTTGTGCCGAATGCAACTTGTCATTTGTCAATATATAAAGGATATATAATTTTTAATATAAATATTATAAATTTCATCACATTCGAGAATATTTGATTTGATCTACGCATCTTTTCTTGAAAGTGGACCATTGGGACCATATAGAAAATGATAGCATAAGATATTTTCGAATTGCCTTTCTCCATTGAGGTGTATATATATGCTTTTAATTGCACCTTTTTTTACTATCAATTAATCATAATCCAAGACAAACTTTCTTCCTTATTCATCTTATAATTATACTCGGTGGTAGAACCACCAATGAGGTCAGGGTGGGCCTCTATCCCCTTTGGCTCAAAAAAAAAATTAATTCTTATTTAAATTTCTAACTAAATTTGATTAAACGTTAAGATCTTAGTTAAAAATTTAAATTTTTGATTAAAATTGAAATTTTTTATTAAAATTTGATCAAAATTGAATTTTGACATCGGTCTTTATAACATTAAAATTAAACTACACTTGCAAACCGACTTCTAACTCAATATTTTGATTACTCCCCTGATTTTACTGCCTAACAACCAAATATGAGAAGTATATATAACAACAATAGTAAATATTAGAGATTAAGAAGTATATTACCTTAAGGTGAAGAACGGCATATTCAACCGCAGAACCAATACTGCTGTGGTTGGACTGCATTCACAATAGGATGCATGTTAAAACATTAAAATGATAAAATTGAAATTGTTAAATGGATCTTGATTGAAAGAAAATATTCAATAATTAGCCCTTATTTTTAATTTAAGTATTACCTTGTCAAAAGCAGGGACCATGTTGGCAACGTTGCGGAACATGAAGGCCTCACCGGGCTCGAAACCGAGAGTGACTGAGGGGCACACACGCGAGTCAGAGCAGGCAAACACCATGAACTGCCATAAAAGTACCCAAACAAAAGTTGCATAAATTTTCTTATTATGCTGAGTCAGACATATATGAATATTTTTGTTATTTATTTTCTATGGAAAAGAATACAAGCGGTAAGTCCTCCAACCCTAAATGCATGCAGGTTAAGGAAAAAGCTAACCCCAGAGAAAAAAAATATAGCCGTTATGCATGGGGCAAGCAAAATAGCAAATTTGAGCTACACTCCTTTTAATATTGTATAAAAGCTATATTTTATATACAGAAGTCAACTGTAATTAACTTTTTTAACTTTGTCTTTGGAGAAACATGAGAAGAGCGACCGCCTATCTGAGATGGATAGTAAATGCAACACGCGAAAATAGATAGTACTGTCAACACATTAATATGTTTATTCATAATTCCTATATTCGAGGTACTTTGTAAAGGGCAATCTTTGTTTCTCGGAGGTTTCGAGTAAAATAAATTATTTGAATAAAACAAGAGACTGGTTGGATTCATACCTAACCTAACTATCTGAAGCAAATAAAAAATATATATAAGTATTAATTCGTTGGGAAGTGGATGCATTTATGTAATTCAACTTTAGTTTAGGTGTGGAAACATTAAATCGGTGGAATCTGTTTTGAAGTCTTAATTCAAGTATTATCAGCATATAATCATTATATACAAGTTTTCTGTAAATATAATGATTAATGATTATATGCTAATAATACTTTGGAAGAACACTCGCCTCTGTTTGACCTAATTCAGCACAAGTCACATCTCCAATCAATTTTATATTATTACAGTTTGACTTGACCTAACACTTCTATTGACTACTTTTTTCATTTATTTAAAAAAGAATAGGTGATATGTACAGGCCTGTTTAGGTGGTGATAAGGTCACAACACAATAAGGAGAAAACCAAAAAAGAAAATGTAAAAAAGAAGTCCAAGCAAGTCAGTTAGTTAGAACCTACCAGGGTCAAAATCCTCTACAGTATGGTTTGTACAAATATCATAAACAAGGCCATTCGTTCTGATCTTAACGGCTAATTTTACATATGCACTGAAATATATAACATATGACTTTTTGAAGTACGAAATTGTGTTCCAGCGGATGCTCAATACCTTATGATATTGTATGTACATATATATCCTTTTCTACTTTTAGTCTAAAAGACAATAATGGCGGGAATCCGCCGCGGGATTAGTCATTAGTGGCCCCCAATTTGGATGTATCCAATGTGGGTCCCACACACATGCAAATATTGTTTCGGCGCCAATTGCTGGTTTTTAATATATATATATATATATATATTTTTTTTTAATTTTTATATTATCTGATGGCAAAAGTTATTAGCAAATTTTCAAAATCAGTAAACGTTAATTATATCTTTCGGTTATAAAAAACAATAAATATGCAGTGAATGCTCCATGAAACTATAATATTCTCCTAGAAATAAACAAATGTTTGCCTGTCTATGCATGTGATGTGAATTCTAGATATTCAATTCATCAATACAATGCCAAACCAGTTTTGTCTATTCTCCAACTGATTTCGTTTCAAATGATGGAAAGGAACAACTCAAACGGAAAGTAAAAGCAGTTTAATCGATAAAAAAAAGGCTAAATATAGAAATAGAAAACCACCAAATCATACCTTGGGCCATTGTCCCTCCTTAAGTGGAGCAAACAGATCAGGCTTCTTGCTGTAAAATTTCAGAAACAGAAACACGAATTTGAAATCAGATTCATTGAATGAAGATATATAAAACTATTTCATGAATCTGCGAGGTATATACAAATGTACTCACTCGTAAACCTCGGTCTTGAACTTTTCGAATCCGGTCTTCAATCTCTCGACTGCGTCCATTCCCTGAAATCAATTTCAGAAAATCAAATCAAAACTCAAGGTTCAAATTCAAATTCAAATTCAACAATCCACGGAACAAGGGCTTATTAGATATTTAGATACAAGAATCGAAGAGAAATTGGAGCGAGTTGAATTAACCTTGATACAGACTGTGTTATCTAATCGTTAATCGAGGAAGAAGAAGATGATGAGATTCAGGTGGAGTGCGAAAAGCCGAAAACTTTGAATGCTTCGTTGGAGGGGGAAGAAGGGGAATGAGGATTATTTATAGTTCGAAAAAAGGTGTCGCTAGCATATACTCTCTTCCCTGAATCCTTTCTGAGTTCTGATCCGGTACTAACCTCAACGATTTCAGAGCCTATTTGTTAGGGGAAGGAAATTACTCTTTTTTAATTGGTTGGAACATTTACATATTGTCCCTTGTGGAATATTAAATTATTGAGTTAGTGTCTCTGTAGGTATGGACCGGTGGTGGATGTTGATCCCTGCTTCCAATTGGCAAATTCTTATGTGGATTTTAATTAGGCTTAGATCTTTTTGTATCTCTCCATCTCATTTCATAAATACATATTTATCCAAAAGACTTATTACTTGACATAAAAAGAAAAAAATAATATATTTATATTACTTTGGTAAAACAATAATGAAATTTCCTTGTGATGGTGCGTAAACATGCTATTTCGTTAATGTCTAGGGTTCATACATGAATTTTTTCCCTGGAGAACACGGACTCCATCAATCACGGTCCACATTGAAGGAGACAAATTTGACGTGCAATTTTTCTCTGGAAAATTGTAGCGGGTCACTGTAGATATTTCTGTACTGATTATACCCGCTACAGGTTACTGTGTGTTTGAAGATAACAAATAACCTTAATAAAGCTTTACGAGGAAACTTCTTATTTGTACGGAGCAAAAAATTTGCTTTCAGTTCCCAATCAGGTAACATTTTCACTGTTCCAAGCCGCTTTTCAAGGACTTGGTTTCCACTTTACATTTCTGTTTTTTTACAGTATTAATTTACAAAATCAAGAGAAAAATTATTTGCTCCGATTTTTCTGTAAAATATTTCTAATATAACGACGTGTGTTATTCTTTTTTTCCTGTAATTAATTTTTATGGGTAGATATATATCCTAGTCACAATTTTTCCTTTATTAATTTCTTTTAATGTTTTTATTGTATGTTCGAAACTTTTTTTAGTACAACAACTATATCATATTCTAAACCAATTCAAACAAGAACACTGACTTGAATTTCTTTTTTTGTTGTTCTGATTTACTAATATTAGATGGCGGGATATTTCTTAAGACTGAATACCCAAATGTAACCGTTGGGCAAATGCAATTAACGCAAGCAAATCAACTCTCAAATTTTTTTTTTTTTCTGTTTGTCAGGGATAGAAAAAACAAAATCAAATGATATATAAGTGGCAAACTTGAAAGGTGGTTGCCATATTATATTCTCATTGTTTACTATATCTTTTATTGGATATAGTTTTATCTAGTAATATTTAGTGGATAAACACTGTACAGTCGTCATTAATTACAGAGCCATCAATAATTTTCCTTAAGGACACTACATTAATTAGTAATAACTTCTCTCACACAATGACATGTACTGTAATCATATATTCATATCCGTATATACTATTATCAACAACTTCAATAAAAAAATAACAACTTCAATAAAAAAAAGACTTCTCTGCTTATATTGATATTTTTTTGCTAAAAGCTTATATTGTCTTTTTGCTCTGTTTCAAGATATTTTTGGGTATTGTACTCTTGCTTCTTTAAACATTTACAAAACACGTTTAGATTTTTTTAATATATGAACTAAGAGAAGTTTGCGTATAAATATATATATATATATATATAAAGTTGTGCTAAAATACTTTATAAAACACCAACATGCATATACTTTAGGTTCGTATCTCGAGATACAAAGTGCAAATGGTCGATCAAGACCGTTGAAAATGTTTTCTATATAAACATCTATTTGGAGATCGAATTTCATATTTTTTTGAATTTTTTACTATTTTATCGGGTAGGTGGAAAATTCATTAATCTAACGATTTACAAACCTTCAATTTAACCAACTTTCCATCCATCCAATAAAATAGTAAAAAATTTAGAAAAAATGAAAGATTTGGTCTTCAAATTTTTGTTAGTATGGAGAACATTTTCAACGGTCTTGATCGGTTGTTTGCACTCTATATCTCGAGATACGAGCCTAAAGTATATGCATGTTGGTGCTTTATAAGTATTTTAGCACAACTCTATATATATATATATATATATATGAGGGATTCGTAGTCGCTCGCAACCACTCCATCATACCAAGTGTAAATTGTCGATCCAGACCGTTGAAAACATTCTCCATACTAATGTAGAGTTGGAGACCAAATTTTATATTTTTTTTAATTTTTTACTATTTTATCGGAAGGGTTGAAAATTGGATGTTTGTAAATCGTTAGATAAATAAATTTTCATTCCATCCGATAAAATAGTAAAAAAATTCAAAAAAATGTAAAATTTGATTTCCAAGTCTATATTAATTTGGAGAATGTTTTCAACGGTTCGGATCGGTCATTTACATTTGCTATCATGGAGCGGTTGGGAGCGGTTGGAAGTTTGGCAGCTACGAATCCCTCCTCATATATATATATATATATGAGTTAGACTATTTTGAAAACGTTTGCACTTCGGGTTGAAGTGCAAACGATCCAAATTATATTTTCATGGGTTCGAAACATTTATTTATGTTACTCAATAAATTTTTAATATTAAAATCTTGTAGGAAGTCAAATTTAGTGATTTTTGGAGCTTCCTAGCCATTTTTCAAATATTTTTTAAAAACAACCCTGAAGAGGCCATTATTTTAATATTAAATATGGCTGTTTTTAAAAAATATTTAAAAAGTATCTTGGAAGCTCAAAAAATCACAAAATTTGATTTCCTACAAGATTTCAATATGAAGAATTTTTTGAGCAACTTAAAGCATTATTTCGAGCCCAAAAAATATAATTTGAACCGTTTGCACTTCAACTCGAAGTGCAAACGTTTTCACAATAGTGTAACTCAATATATATTTATATATACTACTACTACTTTTTATGGTATTTGAGTATAACTATCAACTATATCATTGTGCAAAATTCTTGGTTGTGAATTAGGTAACAACTTTCTAATCTTGGGATGTCAAGTTGAGAGTTGATCATGAAATCATGTGAGCTTGAGGCAAATCAGGAATAATATGATACCACTTATATACAATTTCATGTGGGGTTACTATTAGAAGAATATCAATTATGCCTAATCAAAACAAGTAAGCTCTTTTTACACAAAAATAAAGCTAATAAAAAATGTAACTAAAACTAGTAATAGTAATTCAATGGGATCTCTCCACGAGCGTAATTTGAAGAATCTGGTCAACTCAAATATGAGCAATTATAAAATTTATGAAGTCAACATCTTAAACTAATAATAGTAATTAAAAAACTAGATAAATAAATCAATTAAACCGTTACGTGTTTACTTTTGACCTCACAAAAAACAAATGAAGGATTATCTACTAGCTATAAAAATAATATTAACTGACAGCATTTAATACAAAACTAAGTGAGATTCGTCACTGCAAAAGGGGCTCTAAATTAGTATAATGGCAGAAATTCTTAAAAAAAGGTATAATGGTAGAGATCAGGTGGTGGGACCCATTTAACCACAAATAGAAAAACAGGCTCCGTATTAAAATGAAATGGTGGCATATTGACATTTAAAGCTAAAAAAGACCAAACCCATAATTTAAATATACAGTAAAATAATACTGCTGTGTTGGCGATCTATGATGAATAGGTTATTAGTATATATTAAATTAATTCTGAAGAGATACGTTACAGTCTTACAGAGAGACATGCAAATATAATTTAAACCAAGTTGGTTCAATTAGGTGATCCAAGGCACTAAACTTGCTGTAATTTAATACAAATTTTCTCTTTTATTATTTAATTTAGCTCATGCCGAATTGGCTGCTTGAGCACCCTTACCAGTAGATTTGTCTGACTAATTATCTTCTACAAAACAAGTTGATTTTTTTTTTCTTTTTAAATAAGCCTCTTATCGAAAATATTATTTATCCTTTTAATCTAACTATGCATTGATTCACCATAAATGTTCACTTATGCAGTTCTACTCATATTGAACCATGCTTTGTATATTTCTGTGTACTTGTGTTATTCTAAGTATGTATGATAATCAGTACTCCCCTTGTAGTAAATTTAGTAAATTTTAATTATTTCCTAAAATAATGTTTCTAAATACTATTTTGAGCTCTTAAATATTCATTAGCTTTGAGAGAGACTTTATTCAAATGATATCTCTTGTTGTGGAACGTCGAACTTTATAAAATTTTTCCTTAAAACATATTATAAAATGAAAATAATTGGCTAAATATTGTTCTTCATATGAAGAGACATGATCAAATTTAAACTATTTAAGACTTTTTTACAAAACAAAAATAGATATGAGTTTTTTTTTCTCACAACAAGAAAAAAAGAACAATGCATTGTTGGGATATGTGTTTTGGTGGTGGTGTGTAGCAGCCACCTTCTAAATTATAGGCATAATTTGGTTGACCTTGATTAGTCGGCCCATGATGAGCTCAAAATTCCAGCTAAATTCAGACCTAAATCCATGCCGTTTCCGTTGCCTAATTACCTTTGTCCCCTTCCAATTAAATTTTAAGGCCAGATTAAGTTACTGAAGTTCGAAACCTTATGTTTTGGATGCGTTTAAGTACAGTTAATTTTCCAGGAGCAGGGTTTTTCAGCTTTGTTGCACGAGTGTCGATGCAGCGATACAGCAATTTAAAAAAGATTTAGATATGGATGAAGCAATGTATATTAAATTTTAATTAAAATAATTAGAATTTAATAAAAAATTAATAAAAAAAATTAATAGTGTGGCTTGGTTTGATTCGAGTCTCCTTCATGCTTAATGTTTCACTCATTTTTCTATCGATATAACAAAAATTATCAGCGGCTTTATAAGACCTGATTGTCACATGAAGTTTCAAAACATATCGATGCGTATTAAAGAACGAATTTTCCGGTCAAAGTGAATAAAATAATCGAATATGTCAATCTCGATACGCCACGCCACGAATATGCCACGTGCCTTATTGGATACGTATTTCGAGGAGTATCTGAGTATCAGATACGTATCTCGTGAGGTTATTATTTTTCTTGATTCAGGTTTCAAATTGTCTAAAAAATAGAACTTTTCAGATGAGAGAAAGAGAAATAATTCAAAAGACAAACAATTTTTTTTTCAAGTAGCTAGCAAATATTTTTTATTTAGAAAAGAGATCAGATGAGAGAAACGAGAAATGAGAGAAATTGGTGAATTATATAGAGAATCAAAGAGGTGAGAAATGAGAGAAATTGATGATTTATATAGATAATCAAAGGTGATCCGTGTGATTTTTCTGAGTGATTTCTGAGCGTTGGATCATTCTAGAATGGACGCTGTAGATTAGAAGCAACAAGGACGATTCGTGGGATATCTTTTAGAACCGAAGTGCATAAAGGATTCGGTTTAAAAGACCCCTTTAACACCGGCCTATACAGTGGTCCGGTTTAAAAGACTCCTTTAACACCGGCTTATGATATTTTAGCAACATTTAACACCTACTTTGATTAAAATTCGATATTGAATCTATAGTCGATTTAAATGGGGGTTGTTAATGCCTCTTTCTGTAGTAGTGATTGAATATGTACGTAGTAGCAGCAAGCAATAAGAAGTTAAAATTCAAAGATTCAAAATTATTCTTATTACGAATGATCTAAAATTTAATGACTCAAAATCACAAAATATATATTTTGCAAATTACAATAAACTTGCTCTTAAAAAATCTATCTTCCCAATTTTCTTTTTAACTTTGAAGATTTTTGCCACGCTGAGGTTAAACGTGTATTCTTTTCTAATTTTGTAAGATTCTTGTGTGGCTACTAAACTTCGTTGAAATTTTTTCCATAGTATTATATATATACTACAATGTTATTCTTCTTCTTGTTTATTTAAAGAAGATGCTTCTTTTGACAATGTAAACTGTACACGTCTTTAATCCATGTATAATTTATTAATCATAACCTGTTGTCACTTAACCTCTTATTCTTCCCTTAACACTATTAATTCATTGAAATATTGACTATACAGTCTGTACTTACGACCAGTGTGCTTCCAAGCACAAGCAAGATGGGCTAAATTGGGCTGGTCAACATGAATTTACATTTTTTAGTGGGGTCTGTCTGAAATAATGAATTGGGCCTTGGCCCAATGTAATTATGTAAATCACAATTCTTACTGATCTCATTGGATACGTGCGCTCTCTGTGCAACTTAATCTGAACTGTTAATTTTTAATCCGACGATTCAGATTAAGCTGTTCAAAGAGAGCACAAAAAGTGTGAGCAGAGCATATCTTTTCGATCTCATTGGGTACGGTATTGTATGTACCTCGAAGCAATTTTCACCTGTATCCACACATCCGTAAACAGCGAAGCGTGTGGACCAGAATGATGATGTAGATCTATGGATCTTGGCCTACCAAGACCCGGTCTAAGGACACAATGTCTTCTCCTAGATTTTGGGAGAGGAGTGCTGGTACGTCTAACTTACAGAAGATTTTATGTGGCTTCATTTTGTGTAGGAAAATATATTGTAATCGATGAAAAGTTTCATGTTGACTACATTATTATTGCAAGTTACTGAAGTTTGAAACCTTATGTTTTCGATGCGTTTAAGTGCAGTTAATTTTCCAGGAATAGGGGGTTTTTGGGAAATGAGTTACAGGAAACTACATACAAACAATCGCTGATAGTGAAACAGATATTGCGTTATGACATAGAGATTAGAGAAGACTGAAGTTGTACTAGTAGCAACTAGCAATTAAGAAGCCAAATGTAGTGTGTAACTAGAACCTCAACTAATATAAACACTCCAACATTGAGAATATATAATTATGATCAGGAGAATATACACCAATATTTGCATGATAAACAAGATACCAGTATAATGAAGGGAAGAATATATATACACATACCACAGAGATTGTTGCTGGTGCGGCCTGAACTGGGGTGTTCCTGATAAGCCGGGGTCGGTAAGGTGCAGGTGAAGAACCTGGGTTCAGACCAGAAGCAACGATGGTGGTGGCACGTCTGACAGAGGTGGCTTTGGCAATGCAGAAGGAAGAGCTTGCTGCGGTCGACATTGTGCAGAGAAGTTGAGAAAATGGGGTGCTAGTTATAGTGAGAGTCTTGCACTCGCGGTCCCTATATGGATGAATGGGACCGTAAAGGAACGGTGTTATATTAACGGATGAAGTTTGATCAGATTTGAAGGGGTGATGGGGATTTGTTTGGTTTTGGTAAGAGATGAGAGGTCTGGCCATACATTTCGATCTCGGTTTGTGACTAGCTAGTGAATTGAGATGAGATTTGAGGATAGAAAGGAAACCGAGGACCAAAGGCTTGAATTGTGTTTTATTAGCCACACGGTAGAGGAAAGGTGGTGAGAGGAGAGAGGAGTTAAGGTGCATTTAATCAATTTTGCGGTAGGACATTTGTGTGGGTTAAAAAAACTTGTTCTTGGATGTGATCATTTGAGGAGGATATATGAGTAAGAAGAGATCTTTTTGTGTTATTAGTTATTGAGGGTTGGTTAGATAGATAATTAAGCTCCACGGGTGTACAAATAGTGGAACATATACTATGCATCATTGCAAGTTTCTTGTATAATTGTCTAGCTATCTGTCTTCCTATTATCATTCCACTATCTAGGAGTTTCTTGTATAATTGTCATTCCCATTATCTAGGAGTTTAACTTGGATTTGGCTACCAAGATGTGAACTTTGACAAGCACTCTCATTAAACCTTTGGTATCAATTATAATGATTAATGATTTTAGTTTGACATCTTCTAATCTAAGCTACTTTCTCTTGGCTTCTTACAACTGGTATATAGTCGATAGTAAGGTAAGAAATCGGAAGGTTGAAACATTCATGTTGCAAACAAAAAAAAAATGGAAATTTTGAAGGTATTCAAAATTAGAAATAATGAAATGAATATATCTTGCTTGAAACCAGGATTCGGATAGTTTCTGCCTGCTTACATGCTCGTATCAGACATAACCGCGCACAAGCCGGCACATTGAGAAATATAAGTATCTAATTAAATTTTAAAATGATGCTTACTGTCATCAACCTTAAAAGAATATTTATTGCATTATTTAATGATTGTATAGTTATTTAGCTCTATATAGAAAAATCATCATTAGCTAGCATCGCTGCAAGAGCAACATATTTTTTTTTCAAGAAAAAAACAAAGGTTTCAGGATGTGCCTGATCTGTGTTGCAACCATACTAAAGTTTTGATTCCAGTGGATATTGTGCAATGTATAGCATCAGCATATCCAGAAAAATTGGAATATGATAAGGTTCAGAATTATATTATATTCTCCTATACTATGAGCCACACTGCTATTATAAAAAGGGAGAAAATAATAGCCTGTGGGGAATTCTTATCTCTTCAAGTGGATAAGGAACCATGAGGTTCATACATTGTTTTGAAATTTGAAACGGCTTCTCTTTTTTTCTTCCCTACGAAACTGTACCTATCAATTAATTGATAAGAGAGACACATCACAAGACAAAATAAAGTAGTGTAAGTCTTTATGCTTAGATATGCATGGTTAGACATGATAAGTTATATTGGTATACTACAGTTCATACATATGGGTATATATACCTATTCAATCATATCTTCAAGGTGTTGGAATTAATGTCAAATTCAATAAATAAAATTTGAACTACATGTTATATGATTAATATATCAAGTAATTTTACTAATATTATATTGAGTAATATAAGATATGTCATATAAATGTGAATAATTAAGCAATGGCATAATAAATATTTCGTCAAGTTTTGAAAACGAATACATATAGAATTAAAGTGAATTAATTATAATTGTTGATGGACCAATTGTAATTAATTTAACAAATGCTAATATTAAGGTAAATGTTAGAAGTATCGTTTGGATAAATTCAATTAATTTTGGATCAATAAAACAAGCAAAACATGTTAGAGAACAGATCTTTGCAGGCCGCAAAGATCCATTCCGCGAGTAAGAATTCTTGTTCGGACTGATTTCTTCCTAACTTGTTGTGCAAAATTTATCATATATTGTGTACACGTTTTGAGTAGTAGTACAGATGTTTTGAAGATATTTTGGAGAGAATATTGGCATCAAATATCTTTTAGAATATTTGTTATTAATTACGGAATCTCTCCAAGATATGTTAATACTAGTATTTAGGCATTGAATCTCCAAGGAATACGAATACATTAGGTGTGCATGTGCTGCACTTAGGCTCTATATTATTCTCTCTATCGAAGACAATTACCTCGGCTTTGATTCTTAAGTTAGAAGAAAAGAAAAGAGCATTTGTGTCTTCTTGGAAGGACTCGTTAGCGAACAAATCAAGGAACCTCTTTCAACCATCAACACCAACGACAAGAGGCCATTAGTGATGGATAGTAAGTTCTCGCTTCCGCACTATTTAATTACCTTATGTCTTACACAAATATAATTGCAATTGTTTAAATTAGAATTTTGGTTTTTGGCTTTACCTAATTAAATTGCACCAACAAGTGATATCATAGCAAACTTTGTGTGAGATTAACAACAATCTAGGATTTAAAGTTTTCAATTATTTTATGTGATTGTACCGAATTTTAATTATTACAAAAGGATTTTTTCATTTTTGTATTTGCTTTAATTATTTTGGACATTTTTTGGCTTAAAATCTTCTTGAGTTTTATTAAATTCCTCGTCTTTTATGTGATTTTATAAACAATATCACTCAAGATCTTAGTTTATTTAATGTTTCTAAATAATTAAATTTGCAAATAAAGTTAAATTTTAAAAATATGCAGCAAGGTATGGAAAGTCCTGACTCTCAAAATTGGATTAATTCCAAGAATGAAGAGATGGTTCATGTATGATAATGACGTTTGGAATATTATTCCATTACCTAAAGATAAGAAAATTGTTGGTTGTAACTGGATATTTAAAACTAAACTGATTCAAAAGGCAATGTTGAAAATACAAAGTGCGTCTTGTTGCAAATAGTTTCACGCAGAAAGAAAGCATTGATTATAAGAAAACCTTCTATCCGGTTTCATTGAAGGATTCGTTAAAAATTATATTGGTAATGATAGCACACTATGATTTAGAGCTCGAACAAATGAATGTAAGGATAACATTTCTCAATGATGATATTGATGAAACGATCTATATGAAGCAACTAGACAACTTTGAGGCTGAAAAATCCAAAGTCTATGGTATGTCGACTCTAGAAATCCATGTATGAGATAAAAAACATCTCGACAATGGTATTTTAAATTTCACAATATTGTTAGCTCTTACGATTTCGAATCTAACTAAGTTACGTGTCTTGTCGTTTCCGAAAAAGTACTCATACTAACGAATCAGAGTTACGAGTCAAAAGATACGTTTGTTAGAATATCAAACGTTAGTTTGTGCTCAAGTGCTACAAACTAAGAATGTGGTCATACTAACTCCTCTGATGGATACTAATCTCTCAGATGGTCATACTAATCTCTCATGTGGTCATACTAAAATCTCAGATGGTCATACTAACATCTCAGGTGATCATACTAATTAATAATATGATCATAGTAACTAAGGATGTTCATACTAACTTTTCAGGATGTTCATACTAACTTCTCAGGTGTTCATACTAACTTCGCAGATGTTCACACTAACATCCAAAATGTTCAACTAACTTTCCAGGCGTTCATACTAACATCAAAGGTTTTCATACTAACTATCCAGTGTTCAAAACTACATTGTGTTCATATTAACATGAGAGGTGTTCATACTAGTAGAAAAATATATTCATACTATTGAAACAAGTGTTTTATATTAGATGCACATTTATATATTTTTTTTCTCCTTCTATGTCTTTCTTTTGTGAAAAAGATAACAACCATGGTGAATACGAAGAAAGTCAGAGGCAGTCTCAAGGTCGTTTGTTGCCTTTCATCTTCATTCTCAGATATGTCATCACTTCTTCATTCTCAGATTTGTCGTCACTTTAAACATTATTTTTTTCTTTGACAATTTTATCGTCGTTTCTAATAATCTCTCGTCGAAGAGAAGGTAAGAAAAAGAAAGAAAAATGCAATTGGAAGAGAAAGAAAGAAATATTAAAAAAATAGTAAGACAAAATAAAAAAGAGAGCGGGAGACAGTAGCTAAGAGACGGGGAGTGAAAATTTAAAGATTTTATCTTTAAAATATTGTATAGATGTAAAAGAAATTATGACGAATTAACTGCAAGAAAAAATGTGCAGCATGATATATTGTTTAAAGGATGAAATTTCATGGTGTTTCTAGTATTCTAAATTTTCAATAATATGAATGGAAAATGTTTCGTAGATACCATAATCGATACTGATTACGATACTAATTATCGATACCGATATTATTTGAGTTATTATGCATATTATTTTTGTACTGAAAAATTACTACACATGCTAACAAAATAACATGCATAATAACTAAAATAACATGCATAATTATTTCAGTACAAAAAATAACATGTATACTATTTTTGTACAAAAAATAGCATGCATAATAACTCAAATAATGTGCACAATAACTCATACAATGTCCATAGTAACATCGGTATCGATTTTCGGTATCAATTGTGGTATCTACGTATCAGCTCCCATATGAAATTAATATTCTGATGTACAAATCTTAATTCGATTCACTGTGTACAACATTAATTCCTTATGCTGAAATTGTGATCATATATTGATCAAGCCTAATTATGAAAAAAGGATAAAAAATGAAGTATAATTCATATACAGTCAGCTAATCTATTGCTACATTATTACATCAATAAACCAAACTTCCAATTAGCTAGTAGAATAGATGTCAAAAGATGCTTCAGATAGAAATCCGTGTGGTATATATTCTTATAATTAGATATTTAGATGTGGCGTTATTGAACACAATGCTACATAAATAAATATAATTTTAGAAGAGCTAATAAGATGCGAAATAATTGACATAAAATAGACCCAAATTGGCTAGCCGTTTGTAGAGTCACTGCAATATCTTCAACACAATATTAAAAGAAAACGAATCATAAATCAGAGAATTAAGATAAAATCTAATACCATCCATATGGCGTGGCTTGTAATCTTTCATATGCCATTACGCTAGAGCTTCATTTGTATATAAGAACTTCTATGTAAACTACGAACACGAGTACATGACATTTCTAAATACTAAGAGATGTCAATATAATGTGCTCATTGTAGCAACATATCTGTGTTTTTCCCCCTAAATCTTGACAAAAAAAGACAGAGTGTGCTCATTCTATCAACACGACAGTCTAGCGAGGCCTGCATTATAGCCCATATTGGTTTGATTTTCTCAAATGGGCCTGACCGTGTGATAACTTAATTAATTTATAATTTACAAATTATTAGGGGTGCAAACGGATCACATACGGACGGACAATAGTCAAAATATACTCATATTTGTTATTATTTTTTGGATACGGATATAAATTCGAATAGTTTCGGATGCAAAACGAATCGGATAATAACCAGATACGAATGCGAAAATTGGATACGGGTGCGATTATGGATGTAGTTCGGATAGTTAAGTGAAATAAATACATTATAAAAACAATAACATTGATATATCATATCTTAATAATAAATTAGATTAAACTATAGTACTATAAACATAAATAAATAGTTGGATGATTCATTAATATGAATTTATTGGAACTTCAAAAAAGAAATATAAATATAATGAATTTCTCTTTCAAATATCATGAAGCTGACATGACATGAAACATACACTAGGACAAAAATAGATTTTAGTATCGCCAATTTATCACCGGAGTTTAAAAATATCCGATAATAATACAGTCTGGTGGCATTTCTGATATTTAGTTTAAAACTTAACACTGAATCTTACATAAAAATCTGCAACTAAGTATTGAACTTATCTGAAAAGGCACTTTTTATGACTTACCACCGGATGCTTAACAAGAACCGGTGATAAGAAGGGAAATTATCATCGGTTTTTAATAAGACATCGGTATAAAGGCTTTTTCACAGGATTTTACAAAACAACCGGTGATAAATATAGAAACTCTATGTATATACGCCTTCCTTCTTCCTCGATCCCCAAACCAGAAAATTCTTCTCCTTCCAGCAACTTCTCTCCACCTCCATTAATACATCAGATTTCCTAGTGATATTCGAACCTTAATTTTATTTAGCACCGCCCCCTTTAACACCGGCCCAAAATCCAGTGATAAATCAATTAAAAATTCGGTGATAAACCCCAAATTTATCGTAGTGATATCAGAAATGTAATTGGTATCACATTCACAAAAAGATAGAAAAATTGTTTGACAACAGCTACCTCACAAAGAAATGTAAAAAAATATAATGAGCTTTTTATATTTATCAGCTGTAAAAAAGAAATATTAATGTAACATGTTTTTGGGCCTCCATGTTTGGTGGATATCCGAAAATCTGAAAGTATCGAATCCAGTTAATTATCTGAATCCGTATCCATATGGTTCAAAATTCAAAACCATATCCGTATCTGATAAAAAACTATCCGAATCCGTATCCGTTTCGTATCCATATAAAAAATATCCGAATCCGAATATTCGATATCCGTTAAAATTCAAATTTGAATCCGAATCCAGATAATTAGATTAATATTTGATCTGGCTGCACCCCTACAAATTATAGACGATTAATGCAATGACTAATTTTTTTTTGTACTTCAGACATTTATGTTCACTGGGCGTTGCGGTAAGCCGCTTCGTAATTTAACCAAAAAAAACGAATCAAACAATTTTTTTTTGATTCATTGTCTGTAGACTTACAACACACACATCCACAAACAAACCAGAAAATAAACTTGAAAACCCCCTCCTAAAAGTAGCACCTAGAGGGACTTGAATTTCAGACCTCCGGCATGAAGGCCTTGTACCTCACCACTACACTGGATAGGATTTGGCACCAATCAAACAAATATGACACACTTTGTTTGTAAGTTATAGATAATTTCTTTGTATTCAACATTCAGTAGCTAGATAGCCTTGTTGCATCCTAATACACAACAACGCAAACTGAGATGCATTCTATATATATACAATAAAAAATAAAAAAAATGTCGTATATGCATGATGTTATTATATATTAAAACTCCTTTCCTTTTAAATGGTATGTATCACCTGATAGTTGTTTGTTTCGAATTTGTCTGACCAGTTTTGTAATTTGCCAGAATACTGACGCGTGGCTTATTTAGTGCAATTTGAACAGAATAATATAAGAAAAATCGTATAGATACCATGACATATATGTTGTCATGCTATATTTAACATGCTTATATTTTAGAGGGAATTGGTTTTGTGCCATCTCAAAACTTGGAAATTTGAAATTTGCCACTTTAAAATTTCTTCTCTTCATATTGCCACTCTAAACTTGATATATTGAGTTATTTGCCACTTTTTCTATTTAAAACTTTATTTATATAACAAAAATATGGAATTTATAAGTAATGACTAAACTATCATTTATTCTTAATCACATTGTTCTTCTACACAATATCCGTCCAGTAGACTTAGAATCTGATCCCACTCAAAGTTGAGTCGATAGAACTCAACTTCAAATGTCGTTTGACGAACCTTAGGCCTCTCTCCTCCGCTGCATCTCCTCCCTCCGCTGATCCGACGATTGCAACACTCGACAAACCCAATCTCTTGCCCAACCCTCAGCACACAGTCTCCTCCCTCTGTTGTGTTGTTACTCCATCTTCAAAATCCTCTCTAACACTGATAATCATGAAATCCTGTCTTGTAGTCTTCCTCAGCCCTCCTCTCTGGCGCTAGCAAGTATGAAATCCTAACACTTTGAGGAACCCTCTGCTCTGCTTCAACACTCCTCATCCACTCTCCTGCAGAAAAAAACATGCTCGTATTAAAGAAATCAAGTGATATGCTAAGAGATGAAGAATTGTTTCTCAATTGATTGAGTTCATTGCTTAGTATATGAGATTGTAAAGAATATTAAAGATTATTTTTGTTTAACTTTCTTTACTTTTCATGATAGTGTGGACTTTGTATTGTCAGTATCACTGATTAAAGAATTGTTTAACTTTATTCTAAAGAATATGAGATTCTAAAGAATATTAAAGAATTGTTTAACTTTATTTTTTACGAACCTCGGTACAGTTTGCTGGTGTCAAAATCGAAAGGCACAAAAATTCTAGTAGTGATTCAGATATTAAAATTCAGTACTATATATCATTGATCAACTAATAAAATCGGTACATTTTTATTATTAGCACATTTGCAAGCGATTTGCTCACAAGTTGCGACAGTTCAATCTCGCAATCTGGACAAGGCACAAACAAAAGGAGGAGGGCGTCACTGGGCATGGTGGTGTTAGTCGACATCGATTGCGTCGAATTCGCTGATATAGTGGAGAGGGTATAGCACGCTGCATGGAGGTTGATTCGTCGGCTGGAATGAGGAAAGGGAGGCGGAGGAAGACAGATGAGGAGGGCTCGATGTTGGGCTTGCGGAGGGCTCCGACAATGGGGGCGGAGCGGAAAATCAAAGAAGGCTACCATTCTAATGAGGAGGAGGGATCAGTTTCTACTTCGAGTGGGATCAGATCCTAACTATACTTTCTACTATCATGTAGAAGAAGAATGGGATAAAGATTAAAGGGTAGTTTAGTCATTATTTAGAAATTCAGTATTTTTATTATATAAATAAAGTTTTAAATAGAAAAGGTGGCAAATAACTCAATATATCAAGTTTAGGATGGCAATATGAAGAGGCGAAATTTTAGAGTGACAAATTTCTAATTTTCAAGTTTTGAGATGGCACAATACCAATTCCCCCTATATTTTAACTCCTGACTATATCATACAATACATTCTATATTAGATCAATAACTTGAAATTAGCAATCACTAACTATCGTCGAACATAATTAATCCCAACTATCAACCATCCTAAATTGAAACAATCCATTTTGCTATCCAGAAAAAAAAGTTGACACTAAATTGAAACAATCTATTTTTCCTATCCAGAAAAAGAAAAATTCACAATGTGATACACATGCCATTTTTTAAACACTTGAAATAAACCTATCAATTGGCCGAAGAAACTGATGTAAAAGTTTAAAAACTAATAATAAAACCAATTTTATTAAGAAAAATAAAAAATTTATAAGTTCAGTGCGCACAATACCGAATGGAATTGGATGCATAATTGTGAAAAAATCTCCCTACACAACTCTTATGCAATTCCCTTGGGAGACATCCCAAACCCATACTACGATTTTGTTCATTGATGAAGAGACCAGATATAGGTTGTTTTTTCTTTTTGAGAAAAATAAGGGTACAGCCCTCATTTTGATTATTGAATTAAAGATTCAATTACAACTCTAACAAGCTAACAATAAATTTTCATAATATATGAAACTTTTTATGGCAGAATTCTCAATTCCCATAATATTTTTATCGGTGTGTCTGAACGTGGTGTGGCTTTGAGGAACCTATAAAAATAGCGTACTGTAAAATGCCCCTTAGAATTCTCTTTACATACTATTTTGTCCTGCTTGTGGGGTGGTATTTGCAGTCCCAAAATGATTTCCCTCAAACAAATCAATTCATCACATGCTTGAGATGACAAGTTTGCGAGTGAAACAGAGATTGGCTTAAGAAGTTGTGTTGTAAGGCCTCCAGAACTGTGCAATCTGTCTCACCGAGGAAAGCAAATAGATTTGGAAATTTGTATTTGAGTAATCAACAGTTCCAATCGTGGTGCCATAAGCTTATCATTGTGCCTGATTTTACTATCCCTTTTATCCTTGTCTCTAGGATCGGCACAATTTTGTTCACACTTAGCCATAAAGGTATGCTCCTCCAATCACACCTGGCCTTAATACTGTCCTCATGCAATTGTTTAGTTCCACCCATAAACATGTCTTTTCAACTAGCCATCTCCACACCGCCTTTTACTAGCCCCTCTTCAGGATGATTCTTTTTCCTAAAACTCCATTTATAATCACTTGAGTGTTGGGTCGGTTCAAACTCGTTAATTAGCTTAAATTGCGAAAAAATCGTAAAACAAAAAATTTACTTCTAACTTAAGCCAAGAATTAAACGAGATATGTCAGATAAACTATCGAAGGTGTCCACTCCCGTTTATCTTTGGCATCAAAATCCGATTTAATCCTTTTACAGATCTACTCTATAATTGATTTCTAAAACTTTAATCTACTTACAAATTAAATAAATTAATATAACATTTATACCTTGATTCAAATTCTAATTGGATTGCAGCAGACTCGAAAGACCAAATCTGAGAAACTTCTCTCTTCGGAGTATCAGACGTTTGATACCTCTATCGGTTATCCACCAGGACTGACGAGAGAGTGGTTTTTTCTTTTGCCAAAAATACCGTAAACCACGGAATTCTATGAAAACACTATTCACTGAGATAAGGAAAAAATAAATATATTTACGATTCGCAGTTATTCAAATAGAAATACCGCAACTCTCGCAAATATATATTTTTTCGAATCTCGTAAACAATCGTAACCGAGATAGAGAGAAAAATATATTTATCGATTCGATCCTGAGTTAACAGATACGAGTCGAATGAAATTGTGTTTTTATCTTTACCCCTACCCCTCTATTTATAGGAAAAATAAGGAGGTTGGTCGATTACCGAAATACCCTCGATTTTGGCAAATGACAAAAATGCCCCTAAGGAGGTCGGTTGGAACAAATTCTCAAAAATTAATTTTCAAAATAATTATTTATGTCGACCTCCTTTATTTATTTATTTATTTATTTTTAATTAAGGTTTTAATTTGAGAATGATTTTCATCCCAAATTCAAAATCATAATTAATATTTAAAATCTAAATTATATATATATAAATATAATTGTTCTCAACAATTATATTTCTCAGGGTTTGATATCGGTTTGGTTTTGGTATGGTTTTATACAACGTATTGAATACGTTTATAAATCAACTGTTGTTTTTGCTTGTCATCTTATATGATATATATAATTTAATCATATCATATATAATAAATTATAACCATCTTAATATTAATTATAACCAATTTATAATTAATCAGTAAGATTCTCTGATTAGCTCCTATGGGTGTGACCCAATAAGATATGTGTTATGTTGGGAAATAGAATTAAAATCATTTTAACTTCTATAATCATAGGAGGCATCTGACATTGCACTATGACCATCCAATTACACAGATGACCTTGTACGATACAATACCACGATCCACTTAAACTATTTAGTCGTGTTAGTTCTTTTGTCTCACAGTGTCAGATTAGTTTCAAGGTGGTGTGTGTCATCCTTGCAAACTTAATCTTTTCTCGATCTTGAGCAGATTTATCAAATATAATTACTCTTGTAATCATAATGCATGTAGACAATCCTACTCTATCAAGGGGCCCAGTGATATTGTAACTCGTATAGAGATACGATGGACAATAGTACTTTTGGTAAACAATCGCTACCTCAACTAAGCTATGTATACCAAAAAGCTACCGTTATTACTGCGTTTTACCGACAACGTTAGATAACAATCACACATACACATCTCTTAGTAGGAAAGATGAATACCTCATACTTTAGAACTTAACACTGAATGAAAACATTAATGACATATACACAATTCCATTTAATGTTTCATTCGAGGTCTGTCAAATACCATGTTCCTGGAACATGTATTTATGTGATTAAAATGACATCTCTTGTCTATGATATGTAAAACTTAACCTTCTTTTAGTCCACATTCTAACATTATAATGGTAAATTAGTGTTCCTGCTAATTATCTTGATTAGAGACTTTTAAGAGTATATATCATCTATATTATGAAGTTTCACAATTTCAGTTATTGACTCTAGTCAGATAAAAGAATTATCCATAAATTCAATAATACTCAAGGAAACAAAATGACAATTTATTAATCACTCAATTCATGAACAAAGCTTTATGATAATTTATCGTATTATTGACTTCAAAATTATTATAAACTAACATTGCGAACATCCCCCAATACCGCCTTTTGTATCCAAGCAATCAATTTTTGTGAGAAACCTCTGGCTTATAAGATATCAATATGTTCACTACTCAAAAGCCTCGTGGATATCCACCTTGAATAAGGCCAATGGCTCATTATCAATTTTGGCCTTTTGAATAATTGTTTGTGCATAGAGGAAGGTTTATGTAATTTTCCTACCATTCATGAAGCCCGTTTGGTTGTAGTCCACCAAATTGTCTATTATCTTTCTCATCCGTGCAGCCAGAATTTTGGATACAATTTGCTGTATTGCATGTATAAGACTAATAGGTCTGAAGTCCTTTGGTTGCGCAACACTTATTGGAATGAGAGCAATATATGATGAGTAAAGAGGACTCGGAGATGTTTGTGTCCTTAAACAGTTTGAAATTGCCTGGTTGAGGTCAGGTAGCAATTGCTCACAATAAACTTTATAGAATTCACCCGTAAAACCATCTGGCACATGCGCCTTACCATTTGGCCATCCTTGAATTGCTTCCTTGACCTCTTGCATTGTGATGTCATCATCTAATTCCTCTAACGATCTGTGGTTTAGATATAATGCTTTCCAGTGAATGAATCTCGAGTATGCCTCTGACTCAGCACCCATTAGCGCTGCAAAGTGGTCATAAAAGATGTGTGCCTTTGACCTATGATCATAGAAAATCTGACCACGAGTTCTACAGAAATAATTACTTTTCTCTGGCTATGATCAATCACATGTGCGTGGAAAAAAGTCGTATTCCTGTCTTCCTCAAGCTTATACATTATTTTACATCGTTGTCTCCACATTTCTTTCCTCATAACGGTGAGGGTAGTGAACATTCTTTTTGTTAGATTAAATTCATCTCTTGTTTGACAATTTGCAAAACAAATCAATACTAACCTTGCACAATTGAGTTTTGTTGAGATGAAGGTTAACACAGGTACACAATATAGATGCAAAGGCTCAAATATGCATATACAAGTCAAGACATATTCAATGACATCAAGAGCAAGCATATTGGGCATTTCCAGAGCCATGCATTATCATAACGCATGCTCAAGCTGTCACAACGGGTGCCCAACTCATCATAACGGGTGCCCAACCCGTCACAATAGATTCAAGAGGAGAAGATCTTGAGCAGAGAGGATTTTCTAGAGCCATGCGTTGCTGTAACACATCAGAGACCCGTTACAATGGGTTCCCAACCCGTCATAACGTGTTCCTAACCCGTCACAACGAGTTACTGCTCAAGATGGCCCATAAGTTAGTGGAAGAAGCACTTAAGGGAATTTCTGGAAAGGTGCCAACCCATTATAAAGAATTCTGTAACGCGTTGTACAATTTTGTAATGCATGAGGCCAAAATCAAGACTCCAAGATTTGAAGCTGTGCTCAACCTATATATACCTTGGGGATACGAACATGTAAGACATATGAAAACCTCCCAAGCTTTAAAGCATTCAATTGAGCACTAGAAAGAGCATTAGAGTATTCTCCTACATCTGCCGAATCTGAGAGACTTATGATATCTACAATCATCTAATTTCGAGAACATTCTTTCTTGCTAGTTTCTAGCCTTTGGTGCACTACATTTGTATTATCAAGTAGTGCATCCCTATCCTTAGAGGTGGCAGAACTCGACTCTACCTAAATGGAGCGACACATGACGGAGCGAACTCGACCCGACCCGACTGACTTGACCTGATACAACCTGTAAATTAATCTAATCCTATATTGCCCACATCATAATTTAATTTTACTAACAAATTAACACCAGAGAAAGTCAAGATTTACTAACACAATTCAATAACGCGACCTGGTCTTTTTCGATTGAACTTAAAACAAAAGAATACTTGAAAGTTGTTGGTGAAGGTTGTGTGTTTTGAAAGTTATCTTTTTTATAACGAATTTATGAATTGTTTATGATTTTAAATGTTATTATAAATTTATGTTCCTTGAGATTGATATGTTATATCTTTAGAAGCGTTCAAGAAGATGCTCATGGTCTTGAACCATAGAACTCTTTAGATGAAAAACATATAATCCTAAATATGTTCACAATCGTGGTAATTAAAGGGAACATTATTTACCATGAAGGTTGTCATGTCAATTGAAAGTACATTGTAGTTCTATAAATGTTGATAAGTGATTATCATTCAATGACATGAGTATATAAAATGGTGATTCTTTATATACTGAACATGACCTAACTAGATGGAGCATTATATGGATTAGTTTTGTGTCATTAATGTTTCCAATGTGTCTTTGAATCTTATATATGAGACATGTAAGTTTTTCACATGAGAAGTATATAATGTGATTACTATTAAAGTCCATTCAAATGATTGGAATAATATAGTAATTCGTTATGTACAACTTGTGCGGGAGAAATTTATATGTCAATATTATTATTGTCCCTCAATTATTTGAGTTATGATATTACTGGGCCCCTTGGTAAAGTGAAATTATATTGCATGCAATATAACTGATGTAGTTATACTTATAATTCACTTGAGAGACCAAGAAAATAATATAATGCAAAAATGACACGATCCTATTTTGCATATTATTTAAAATATCATGAGACACGGATAGACACGAATTAAGTGGATCAAGCACGTAACGACTATGTCGTTTGGAAGACTATAATGTAGTGATAGAACCTCTTATAGTCCATAATATAAAGTATTTTATATTATATCCCAAGATGACGTAGATCCTCTGTAAGGTCACACCAACTGAACATAAACAACAAGTATTTTACATTTTGAATGATGTATTTAATCTCATAATGTATGAGTTAAAATGCATGTGATAAAATGTTAAAGTAATATGTCATGTAAAATGACATGCTTAGATCATAAAATAAATTTATGAGAATATATGTGAATATTATTTTGTATAATGTTTGAGAGCATTATAAGAATAATAAATTAATTCATATTAGAATAATATAGTAATATTATTTACTCATAAATTAAATCCTTGCAAAATATGATTAGGGAATACCAAGAGAGTAATCATAGCCATTTGTGTAAATAATTAACACAAGTGTTGCCCTAGGGCTTGGCTATATAAAGGGGTATGTTTGAGATGAAAAATGACATTTTCTCTCTCTACCTACAATAGGATGAATAGTAATCCGTGAATAGTAACCCTCCTTTCCCCTCTCTTGTGTGTAGAAAGAAAAAAAACTCCATTGTTCTTCTTTCCCTTCTCTTGCAAGGTTTAGCCACCAAATGAAATAGCTTGTTCATTGAAGATTGAAGATCTAGGTGGTTGGATCTAAGCTCTAACCTCTACATCCATCTATCTAAGGATGCTTTAGGTTGTTGTTTAGGTTCAAGGTGAACCAAGAGACAAGGGTGCTTCCATGGCCGAAGAAGGAAGACGACGGTTTCCAAGAGACCTAGAAGAGGAATCGACTCCTCTCTACAAAGAGATTTGACAATCTCTTTAGGTATAAACTTTTATCCACTCTTGTGCAAGAAATAAATGTGTTATTTTCTGTTTTGTTGATGCACAAGAGGTGTTCGATGAAATGTCATAGTGTAATATTGCTTGCAATTGTTATATAAATAAGATCCTTTGTGTATTGAGTTAAATAGAGGCAAAAATTTTAATTTTCGTCCTCTTGAGCTTACACATGAAATCCCAACAGTTGGTGCAGCCCGACCTGAAACCAAACCCAAGACTCGAAAGTTGTCGATTCAGCTCGACCTGAAACCCGACCCGATCTCGCTAGACCCAACCCGTCACTCGAAAAAGATCAATGCAACCTGACCTGACCTCACCCGACCCGATCCGAACTCGACTATTGTAAACGGTTAAACTAACCCGACCCGACCCGAACCCGCCCGACCGACCCGACTTGCCACCTCTACATATCCTTGATTGTGTAGTCAATTAGACCTTCTGCCTTGTAGAGTGGTGTAGCTCCTTACATAGATTTAGGAACCTAAGATTGATTTGCTTGTTGAGAAGAAACCAAATATAGGTTCCGCGATTGTAAAGAACACTTATTGCTTAGTGGAATCGGTCCTGGAAGGAAGTTTTGGTTTCGGAAGTTCCGTGGATGTAGGCCTAGTTTGTTTGTAGGTCGAACTACTTTATATTGTGTGTTCTTGTGTTCTCTTGATCTCTCTTTTTCTTTACTCTCTCTCTTTTACTATTCTTGTATTTTGTTATTTTGATTTGCTCAATTGCTCTTAGTACTTGCTTGTTGAAATTTTAACTAGGTGATTAAGGTCTAAAGCTTGAATTGTAATTGTTATAAATGCTTCCCCACTAATACTTCACCTTAGGACCCCCAAACATTCTAACAATTGGTATCAGAGCCCACAAGTTCATACCTAGCCAATTATCAAAATCTTGATAGTTTTTGGCCTTGTCTTGTGAGAAATGGTCAATTGAAGTTTGTGAAAGAACCACCAATTTTAGGTGTAGGTTGTAAGAATTTCTCCTTTTGGAAGAGAGTAGAGGATGATTGGACACCCAAACATGAAATTGATGGAGAGTAGAGGATGATTGGACACCCAAACATGAAATTGATGGAGAGTAGAGGATGATTGGACACCCAAATATGAAATAATTTTAGGTGTAGGTTGTAAGAATTTCTCCTTTGGAAGGTTGTAGAGGATGATTGGACACTCAAATATGAAATTGATGGTGCAACACTAACCAAAGAGTCCTAAGAACTCAAATGACAATGCCAAGAACACTATTAGCTCAATTCATGAGACTATTGTCCTATCCCTTACTCACTCCACAAATGCCAAAGAAATTTGTAATGATCTAGTACTTAGATATGAGGGAGATGAACACATGAAAATGACTCGTAAAGTTGGATTAGCAACAAAATTAGAAAACATGAAGTTTGCAGAAAATGAGTCTTTTGAAAACCTTTACCATAGACTTGTATCTTTAAGAAACGAAATTGTTGAAGTAGGATCTAATATTTGTGATGAGGATTTTGTAGGTAAGCTCTTAAGGATGGTGTCCAAGAAGCCCGGATGAGATGGTGCTGTGAGCTCAATTAAAGCTTTACAAGCCAAAAGACTTACCTATCAATGCGAAGAGGTGTATGCACAACTTTGATCACATGAGGAAAATCATAAGGAAGTGAAGTTCTCAACCTCAACCAAATCATTGGCCTTGCCCGCACAATCTTCATACAATCTACCTTAGAAATTTAATTCAAGCAAAGTCTTCTATCAAAAACTCCATGAAGTACTCTCCAAGGACAAAGACCTTCTCACCAAACTAGTAAAACGAGGCATCAAAGAAAAGAAAGTAAATGAGGAGAGGTTGGTTCAAGGCAAGAAGGTAGTGTGCTTATCTTGTAACAAGGATGGACATAACATTCAAAATTGCTATGTCATCTTTCCTGAAAGGAGAAGATCACAAGAAGGACGATTGAAAAGAACTCATAAGAAAGCAATGCAAGCGACTTGGTTAAGTGAATTCGAAGAAAGTGAAGATGAGGAAGAGGAAGTTAACCTCAAAGGAGGAAAAGTTGAAAACAAGCTAGTCCTCGTCGAATAGAAACCAAAGATGCGTATGGAAATAGCCCTCGAAGTTATAAAGGAACAAGACATGACAGATCCAGAGAAGATCCGCATCATAAAACGGATGGCTCAAGCTAAGGATGACTATGCTAGAGAGCAAGAAAAAGCTTTAATGAGAGGAAAAAAGTCAATATGCATTCCTAAGATAGACACCTCCAAGATGATAGAGAAGTCTTTGAATCTTGCAAGAGTAGATGCTTGTGTACAAGAGAAAACTCAACCAAAGGAAAAAGACTACAAGTGCTCAAGGGGGCCCCTAGTTTGAGGCAGAACAAGGTCCCATTGGCATATGTTATCATCCACCAAACTTCTCAACAAGTTGTCCAAACTGTGATTCACAATTTCAGTTTGTCCATATGTCTGAGGATGATAGGTTGAAATAAAATGCAACTTTGTTCCCATCTTGTGCCAAATAGTTCTCCAGAAATGCCCAACAAACTTTGGATCTCGGTCAGATGTGATGGTTTTCGGAATGCCATGCAATTTCACGATCTCCTTGAAATAAAGATCTGTTATGTGAGTGACATCCATGGTTTTTGCACAAGGAACAAAGTGCGCCATTTTAGAGAAGCGATCAACCACCACCAATTTGCCAATAAAAGGCTTAAACACTAAATTCACTAGTCTCTTGAAAGTATTAGGAGCATTAGAAAGTCTGAATGGCATCACCAACCACTCAAACAGTCCATCACGAGTTGTAAACGCCGTCTTCCCTTCATCACCAGGTCTTATGCGAATCTGATGGTAACCGCTCCTAGGATCAATCTTTGAAACCACACTAGCTCCATGAAGTTGATTTATCATGTCATCAAGGCGAGGAATATGAAAGCGATACTTGATAGTAATCTTGTTAACCGCTCTACTTTCCACACACATAAGAAATGAACTATCTTCTTTTGGAACAAGCAAAGTTGGAATTGCACAAGGACTCATGTTTTCTCACACCAAACCTTTTCTCAACAACTCGTCTACTTGGCGCTGCAACTCAACATTTTCTGTAGGGTTCATTCGGTAGGCTGTCTTGTTTGGTAAAACTGCATCAGGAATAAGATCTATGCAGCGTTGCACACTTCTCATAGGAGGTAAACCTGCTGGAATTTCATCGAAAACAAGGTTTTGGAACTGTTGAAGTAGAGGTTCCAACAGTTTTGGAATTTTCTGGTTTTCCTCCTTAACTTCTTTTACCACCAATACAAAAACTACTTGGGATTCTTCAAAAACTTCAGCAAATTTAGATTTTGAGAGAATGAAATTGCTATCTTTAAGAGTTGGTTTTGGTTTCATGTCCATCTTAGAAGGTCCCAAAATAATTTTAACACCATTCAGATCAAAAAAATATGTATTCTTTAAACCGTCATGTCTATCAAATTGCCAAGGCCTTCCCAAAAGTAAATGACAAGCATCCATAAGGACCACATCACACCATACTTCATCTTGGTACTTTTTACCAATAGAGAAATTAACCAAACAATGCTGGTCAACTTGCATCGATTTACCTTTTTGCAACCAAGAAAGCTTGTATCGATTTTGGGTGCTTTTCAGTTTTGAGTGACAGTTTTTGCACCATAGTTTCAGAAACAACATTCTCAAAACTTCCACTATCAATGATAACATCAC
>CAXKVX010000452.1:0-75552 GCA_964058865.1 Eleocharis quinqueflora | reverse complement strand
ATGTAATTTAAAAAAAAAATTTAACTACGAAATTGTTATGTAAATTTGGTTTTTTTAATTAGTGAGTATGTATTTTAAAAAAAAATTCAATTAGTTATATAGTTAAAATTGGAATTGTTTTTTTTTGTATAGAAAAATGGCATCTTCATCAAACAACCCGCTAAACAATTTTGAAGAAAACACCGAAGATATTGGTCGACGATTGAGCGATGCTTTTTTCGGTCCGAGCAATCCCTATCCACACAATCCTATCCCTCCTACTTATCCACAAAATCCTATCCCTCCTACTTATCCACAAAATCCTATCCCTCCTACTTATCAACAAATTCCCAATTATCAACCAAATCCGAACTATCAACAAAATCCAACAAACCTCAATTTTCCTTCTCCATATTTCCAACAAACACCACAATTCCACGAGTTCAATTTTTTCTCACAACCCTCTCCAAGACCTAACTTCTCGAGTGGAGCGGCCGGATCTAGCACAACCATTGATGGCACGAGCACCGCGTCCGAAGAAATTCGAGTAGACGTACAAGGGGCACCATCGACATCAAGGAAAAGAAAGAAGGCAAGAGACGCAAGATTTAACGCATGGTTTTGGAAATACTTTGAGCAGACATTCGATGAGAATGATAACTTGATAAGGATAAGATGCAAGGTAAAAAATTGTAAAGTTGATTATGATTATGTTAGCTCAAACGGTACCAACACTTATAGTAGACATGCTGATAAACATGTTAAAAAAAATGAAGAACCACAAGAACGTCCGGACCCGTTGCCCATACAAACCACAATTAACCCCGATGGTACAAGAAACATGGTTAAGTATGATGCCAACAAAATGTTAGGTGAGTTTGCCCGATATATTGCCAAAAAAGAATACCCAATTAGAATGGGCGGTTGTTGGAGTTTTGCCCGTTTGATGGTTAGAGGTGCCGGTTTGCCTACGTATAAACCGTTCCATTATAGAAAAATGACCAAAGAATTGAAAAGGCAATTCATTGAGTTTAAGAATGAATTGCAAGCTATATTTGCAACCGCACCATTCAAGGTTGCAATCACCTCCGATATTTGGACCGCCGGTAAGCATGGTCTTGCTTATTCTTGTATTACCGCACATTTTATTGATGACTTTTGGCGACTCCAAAAAAGAGTCATAAGTTTTCGTACAATAGAGTCTCCACACACCGCGGAAATAATTTATAACTCGATTATGAGTGTTCTTAGGGAGTACAATTTGAAGACCGACACGGAAGGTAAAGTTTCTTCTATTTCTTTTGATAATGCTAGCAATAATAATAAAGCGGTAGAGTATTTAGTCCGTGCTCTAAACCCGATCATGAATGGAGCATTATTTCACCAAAAATGTGCTTGTCATATTCTCAACCTCACGGTAAAGGCCGGACTTAAAACCGAGGGGGTAGAAAATTTGGTGAAGAAATTTAAAAATAGCCTCACCTTTATTTATTCTAATGGTGTTAGGAAACAAAATTGGCATGCTTTGTGTCAAAGGTTGGGATTGAGTAAGTTGAGCGTGCCTTGGGATGTAGATACCCGTTGGAATTCAACCTATAGGATGTTAGAACGGTGTCTTAAATACCGAGATGCCATTGATGAGTTTTTGGGTTCCTCGCCCGAAGGATTGACTATGATGCTATCCTCGGATGAGTGGACCCAATTAGGTGGACTAATGAGTTTTCTTCGAGTTTTTTTCATAGCGACCGTGAAGTTGTCTTGCTCGTACACACCAACCGCCCACGAGTTGCTTCACCACCTCTTCTACATCTCCAAGGTGTATGACGAAATGAAAGGTACATATTTATTTCAGTTTTTTCAATTTGAATTATATTTAATTTTACTTACTAGTTACTAATACTTACATTTACTTATATATATATATGTATATATATTTACTTTCAGTTAATAATACTTATAATTTCACATATAATATATATTTATTTCATTTTAGTTATTCATACTTATATATATATTTAATTTCTATTACTAATACTTATATATATATTTTTTAATGTAGTTTTGGAGCTCACCGATCCGCACATCGCTCCAATTATAGCCGCTATGAGGGAAAAGTTCCTAAAATATTGGGAACAAGTTCCAAAAGTTACAATTATTGCAAATGTCCTTCATCCGAGCTACAAGTTGTATTATGCGGTAAAAATGTTATTTAAATTCAAGACACATTTAGATTTGCCGAGGGGAACCGAGGAGCCCGAGGTACGAGCTTTGATTGAGGACATGTTTTCTCACTACAACAATCGAAGGAATACCGCACAATCTATAGCCTCTTCATCTACGTACACTAGGTATATTTTTTAATTGCAAATTTTAATTACTTGTATTTAAACTACAACTTAAACTAATCTTTTACTAAATATATCTATTGTACTTACTAAATATATTTTTTTAATTTCTCAATAGGAGTAATAGCCGAAGTGCATTACTACTCGAATTAGATGACAATGACAACAATGCTCCCCCAATTAACACAAACGAATTACAAAGCTATTTAGCATTACCATTGATGCCGGACGAAACCGATGTTCTAGATTATTGGAGGAAGAATGCAAATCTTTTTCCGACTCTATCTTTGATGGCACGTGACATTTTCGCCATTCCTATGTCAACCGTGCCATCGGAAGCTTGTTTTAGTTCGGCAAATCGGATTCTCACGGATAAAAGGTATAATTTCTTTACTTCTTATTTATTTTCATAATTATTCATTTTTCACTTATTTCTTTTTCTTTTGAATAAAAGGAGCCGGTTGGGGGCAAAAGTTTTTGAGCGACTCGTATGTCTAAAGGATTGGATTGATGCGGATGATCATCTACAAGGCTTTGGCCTTCTATATCAAGAAGAGAATATGGACGATGTTGATAATCAAGAGAGTACCGATACCACGGAAAATAATACGGACGATGAATTTGACCCCCATGGAGATGACGAGCTTTGGTATATGAGACGATTCAACGATCTACAAATATAAATTTGGTTTGAATATTTCATTATTCAATTTTTTCCTAATCATTAAATATTTTTTACTTCATCTAAATCTTTACTAACAAAAAAAAAAGTTAGAACTCCGCCTATGTTATTTTTTTAACATGAAAAAATAATAACATAGCCGGTCTCAAGCCCGGAATAAAGGAGGAGAGTAACTTTTTTTTTGAAGTAATTTGCTTAAGAAGTTACATTATTGAAAAAATAGTTCATATTTTTTTTTCCGATTTTGCATCCTTTTTCATACAAAGTGTGCTAATAAAAAATATGTTTCTAATTAAAAAAATTCACATTTTTAAACTCATAATTTTTAAAATAAATATACTCTTCACTTCTTCATTCACAAATCACAATTCACATCTTTTATTAGTTTACATGCTTTCAAATAGTTTCATATTTTATTCCTATTTTTATGCCTTTTTAAAATTTTATGATATCTTTAAATTTTCTTCATATTAAAAATTAAATTATTTTTTTCCAGATTTAATATTTATTTTTTCGAATTTTAATCTAATTTTTAATTCCTTTCTTGTGATTTTTTATGTTTCTCAAGAGTTTTTAATTAATTAATCCGATTTTCAAGTTTTTAAACCATTTTTTATATCTTTAAATTTTTTTCTTAATAAAATTAATATATATATATATATTTTTCCATATTTAATACTTAATTTTCCCGATTTTCAATTAAATTTTTAACTCATTTTGGCATTTTTTTTAATTTTTAAATGTTTTTTACCTCATTTTCTCAATTTCCCAGATTTAAAAAAAATTCTGTTTTTTTAAATAATTTTTTTATTTTTTAAACAAAAATTGGTTCAAAAACCCGCGTCCGAGGGTCCCGTCCGCCGACCCGTGGGACCCGTCCCGGGTCAAGGGCGGGCTTTCGGAAATTTTTCCGAACGCGCCCGTCGGAACCCGCCCGTGAAAACCCGTTGACCCCCGCCATCCGTGAGTTGACCGGACCCGTGGGACCCGTAACTGTTCATCCCGGGTCCCGGCCCGGCCCGTCTAGCACAACACTACCGTGTCTAGACGTGTTCTCGTGTCGTTCCGTGCCGTGCTTTCGTGTCGTGTCTCTCCTCATAAACGTTCTGTGCCGTGCCGTGTCCTACAGTAGGAAACCAAGGCACGACACGCTTAAGATACGGCACGTGAACAGTACCGTGCTGTGTCCTATGCCGTGTCTTAACTGTGTCGCGTCCTTATCGTGCCGTGCCGTTCCGTGACGTTTTCAGACACGCAGACACGATTTTGAGAACTCTAGCCTAGGATCACTTTCATAGTCTTGATCCTTTGTGACGATGATAGATATCAAATTAGGTGTCATGTTACTAGAGGAGCTGAAGACAATTAATAATAGTATAATAAAATTTACAAATAATTAATGCATTAATTTTCCGACATACTTTTAAATTGTATTTATTTCTACATATATAAAATATATGTATTTCCAGTTTATTCTAATTATTAGTGTAAATTACTAATTTTAATAAATTTTGGAAGTTTTTACTAAGATTTCGGGATATTAATAGCAGCATTTATATTTTATTATAGAACTTCAATTTTTTTTAGTATTGTTGATTGTCGACCAGTACTCTCTCGAACTCTTGGGTAAGATTTCTAGGGAGAATTTTTGCACTTCTGTTGTCCGGCCTGGTTCGAGGAACATGTGGTCTGGGTTGTGGGGGAGCCGTCATCGGGCCACCCGATCCCTGCTGAGACCAGGGGTACCAACCCTGATAGATGTATGGAGTATAATATCAACTCCACGGGTATCCCCCAAACTGGTAATTTCAGGGGAGACTTGAAGGAATATTTGAAGAGGGGACTTGTTGGTACTGGGGCTATTGGTATGATTCGGGAAGAAAAGAGTATTGTGGCAATTCCTCCTGAGGAACCGGCCCCCTAACGGTTTGTGCCGTTTGGGGTAGAGATGAAAATGCCATACCTGGTGATGGCACTGGCGAGGGAGTTTCTGCAGGAGGGAGAGGTGTTCGGGGTAGCGCTTCTCCGGGGGTTGAGGTATCAGGTCTTCCAACGGGAGCCCATCAAGGGTTATCTAAGCTTCCTCAGGTTGAACCACAATGGTTGGTTGTGGCTGCGCTCTCCTAAAGCCTGTCGAGATCGGAGGTCCATAGCGGGTGCCTTGCAACCGTTCCACGTCCCGGTCCCTCTGCCTATTTCTTTCGCCAGCCCCTTATGTCTTGATCGGTGATCCTTGACGTGCCATTAAGAAACCTAGGTTAGTTGTCGAGTGCTTGGGTGTAGTCCCCACTCCCCACGATCACTGACACGGTCTATCTGGGAGATAGCCCGTAGGTGATTTTAGGCGGATTTAAGTGGAGGACAGTTAAACAGAGCGTTTAACTGTCTTCTTTTTCTGACGAAATGTGTGTAATAGGATCTTTGGTGTAGTGTATTGTCCTTGCGACTTGATGCCTCTCCGTGATGTAAGGAGGTGTATATATACCCTCATGGGTAGTTATTAGGACGCGACATAATGAAGATGTGTTCCAACCGTCATTGTAAGGGACGGTCCAATCCATGAGCTATTTCTGGATTAAAGCGGCTATTTCAGGACAAGCTATTTTTGTTAAGGTGGAGTTTATTTCGGGAGGTACCTTTTATATCCATAAACTGATTCGGGTATTGGTGATAGACTTTTTTGGGCCTTCGGGTAATCTGGGCTTCCATTGTGGGCTTTGGTAATCGGGCTATTAGCAAAATGACCTATCAGTTGGGTTTGAAACAACCATCACAGAAATATACGTGATGGTGTTGTTAGAATGTGACCCTAAAATCAATTATGAGTGCATAAGTGTTTTACCAATTATAGTTCATACTTTCGAATCTTAATCACCTAGCTAAAATCACAATCAAGCAAGTACTAATAGCAATTGAGAAATTCAAGCAATAAAGTGCAAAGATAGTAAAATAAGAGAGTAAAGAGCAAGAGAGAGCAAGAGAGAGCAAGAGAACACAATATGTAACGTGGTTCAGCCTACATCCACAAGATTTTCGGATCCAAAAATACATTTCGAGACCGATTTCACTAAATCATAAGTGTTCTTACAATTGCGGAACATATCTTTGGTTTCTTATCAACAAGACAACCAATCTTAGATTCCTAAATCTTTACAAGGGGCTACACCGCTCTACAAGGTAAACGTGTTCGATTGACAACACAATCAAGGACGAAGATGAACTACTTGACAACACAATGTAATTCACCAAACTAAAACAACAACAATATCTCTCGGATTGACAATTAGAAAATTAGCTATCATATACACTTTCAAGATGTGGATGTTGAAGGAAAAGGCTTGTGCTATTTCTGGTGCTTAATTGTATGCTTGGAAATTTGGGGAGGACCTTTTTTTTATCTGGTTCGAATCTCCAAGGTATATATAGGCTGGGTACATCTTGAAGTCTTAAAATCTTGGTCTGCACTGCTTTCGTTACAAAACCCATTGTAACGGGTTGGTGCATTTCCCAAATTCCCTTCAATGCTTCTCTGGCTGACTTTTGGGCTCTCCTGGACAGGAACCCATTGTGATGGGTGGGACACCTATTATGACGGGTGGGGAAACCGTTATGACGGGTTGGCAAACCATTGTGACGGGTTTAGGATGCATTACCGTAACGCATGACTCTGCCAAACTGCCAAAATCTCATATCTTCCAGCTCTTCTCCTCTTCAATCTGTTACAACGGATTGGAGACCCGTTTTGACAGGTAGGGAACCCGTTGTGACGGGTCATAACGCATAGCTCTGCCAAGCTTCTGTTTTTGTCCAAGTTGCTTGCTCTTGATATCAAAATGATCATCTTGACTTAGTATATGCATGTTTGAGCATTTGCATCATCAAAGTGTACATGTATAAACCTGCAACTCCTCAAAACTCAATTAAGCAAAATTAGTGCTGATTTATTTTATAAATTATCAATAAAGAAGAGTTTAATCTAACAAGTATCACTGGAGGTTCATACTTAACACATTGGCAATTTGTAAATCATACTTGTATTATATTTGAATCATGGATATTAGATTTTCCAAATTATTTAATTACATACTTTAGAAATAAGATGATAGTTGTAAGTAACTTGTCACACAATATGACTCAATTATTTCGCCTCAAAGGGAATCTGGATTTATTCTGAAAGGATTGGAAAGTTTTATTTATTCTAAGAGTATCTTCGTTTCTAAAACTTTTAGAGTTATCAAATAATTATCACGTCAATTTTAGAAACTTATTTTTTTTTAGTTTCTACCTTGACAACTAAAAAAAACCCCACTTTGAAACCTTTCATACCTGAAACTAAAAAGTTAGAGTTTCTTAATTGCCACATCAACAAATACTGTCAGTGTTGTGGGAGACCGATCAATTTTAGCCAATGATTAAGGCACGTCTGAGTTTATAAATCTAAAGCAAAATTAGTAAATAAGAAACTCTTGAGCAAAATTGCTAAATAAAAAACTTATCTATATGCCTGAAAATCATTTAGAAACTGCCACATCAGGTTAAAAATCCCAAAAATTTCAAAGATGAAGATGCTATAACATTCTTCCACGTCACCGTGAAAGAAATGTCCCAAATTTTACATTTATAAAGTAATTAGCACTGTAATCATACTCCACAGTGTATTAAAATCGGTTATGTCTAGGCTCGGTCGGTCCAAACCCTCTCGGGTTGACGGGTTGGATGGGTCGAGTTTGGACGAGTCAAATTTTTTTAGGCCGGCCACAATTCATATAAGGATCATTGGTTGGGGGCAGAGTTAGAGGGTGTCCCGTCTAGGTCGGGTTGGCCGATTTGGCCTTTTTCCCAAATTTTTTTTAGTTTTTTTTAATTTAAAGGGTTATTCCAAGATTACACTCGGATTAATCTCGGGTTATACCTGATTATTCTCGAATTTGGCCAGATTTTACACAGGTTTGGACGGATTTGCACATGTTTGGGCGGTTTTGCTCGAATTTTGCATGGATTAATGTCAGGTTAACACGGGTTTTAAGGCGGATTAGATGGTCGGGTAAGATTTAACACAAACTTTTTAAAAAAATCATGGCCGCTATCCTTCTTAAGCCCATGTTTTTTTAGACACACTCATATTTGTCCAGTGCAGGATTGAATCCGGTTGGATTTTGTGAATACACTAACTCCACATATACTCGATTATTCTCATTTATGAAATCGCAGATGCTATTGGAGCACATGAGCATAATCAACCTTATTTTCTTCTTTATCTTTAGGATAATTAAGTAGTATGATGATTCACATATCTTAAACTACATAGAAGGGGGTCCGAATCTGCTATTATTTTAGGGGGAAAAGGAGAGTCTTATTATTCATTTATGGACCGTCGGATTAACAACAGACGGACGAATCATCAGAAGTGAAATTCAGAAGAATTTTTTGATATTGATCTGATTTATTCATTATAAATTAACGGTTCAAATTAAAAAAAGTAGGACATCTCAAATCCCATAGAAGGATGGATTCTTTATTTTATATGGAAAATATTCTGGGATACCGAATTTGAGACGCAATTTATACAGAATGGACGTTTTCGGTCAATGGACACCTCTAGTAATTTTTTTCACCTTGACAACTGGACAGTTCCATTTTCTTTCCTATTTGAAATTGTTTCATCGCGTCATTGTTCCAATTGATTCCTGGTTCCGATCTCTTCTTCTCTAGAAAGCATGTTATATTTGTATGCATGTTATTTCTGCTGTTATGCACGTTATTTCTGTTATTATGCATGTTAATTGAAAATGCCAGCATACAAAATATGGTTTTCAGGCGTGTTATTCTAGTTGTCATGCATGTTAGTTGATTTACTTTGCATACTTATTTTGTTATGCATGTTAATTGAAAACGCTAGCATACAAAATATGGTTTTCAGGCATGTTATTCTAGTTGTCATGCATGTTAGTTGATTTACTATGCATACTTATTTGGTTATGCATGTTAACTGAAAACGCCAGCATACAAAATATGATTGTCAGGCATGTTATTCTAGTTGTCATGCATGTTGATTGATTTTACTATGCATACTTAATTTGTTTATGCATGTTAATTGAAAACGCCAGCATACAAAATATGTTTGTCAGGCATATTATTCTAGTTGTCATGCATGTTGATTGATTTTACTATGCATACTTAATTGGGTTATGCATGTTAATTGAAAACGTCAGCATACAAAATATGGTTGTCAGACATGTTATTGTAGTTGTCATGCATGTAGATTGATTTTACTATGTATACTTATTTTTTTGTTATAAGTTGTTATGCATGTTATTCTAGTTGTTATGCATGTTGATTGATTTATTATGCATACTTACTTATTCTAGTTGTTATGCATGTTAAACTTCATTTTTATGTTGTTATGCTTGTTAGTTAATTTATTATGCATACTTATTTGGTTGTTCTGCATGTTATTATAGTTGTTATAGTAGTTTTTCTGATATAATGTAGCTTAAACTTAATTTTCGGTTGTTATTCATGTTAATTGGAAAACACATGCATACTTATTTAGTTGTTGTTATGCATGTTATTTCTGTTGTTATGCATGTTATATTTGTTATTATGCAAGTTATTTCTGGTGTTATGGATGTTATTCTAGTTTTTCTGCAGCTTAAATTTAATTTTGTTCTTTTATGCATGTTAGTCAATTTAATATGCATGCTTGCTGTAATAACATGAATAACAAATGAGAAAATATTAATATGCATAACAACTGGGAAAATATGAATATGCACCAAAAAAATTAATATGCATTAGAAATAAATTAATATGCATTACAGATTTGCATATATACGAAATGAAAATCTATCATATATTAACATGCATTACAAATCGTAACTCAAAACAATTAACATGCATTACAAATTATAAATAAATTAATATGCATTATAATTAAATTAATATGTATTACAAATTAACTGGAGAGAATAGTTTGTAAAATATGGAGAGAATTTTAGAACGAAATGGACGAGCGTATCAATTACGTATCAAATTGTGTATAGCTCTATAGCTTCCATTTTATATAATAATTTCAACGAAATTGACGGCTCATCATCCGGACGTCATCGTCTCAATTTGGAATAAAAATGTACTATGATGATTTAAATATCTGAACTTCCAACATAAAATTCCCCCTGGCTTCACTCAAAGTACGGTAGTACCTATAATTTTCAAAGTTCTTTCTTTCGTTTCCATACTCAACATATTTTTTTGTTTGTGATCTTGTCAATCAGTGGGAATATTTCACGTGTAACGGGATCTGGTGCTGCGCTGGACTGTATAGCGTAGTATTTGGACCGTCCGATTTTCACTGATTGAATCAAGATTCGTGTCGAAGTATAAATGCTCTCTTGATTTCCATTTCTGACGATTGATCGCGAAATTGACGGTCGATCCGAACCGTCCATTTCATGTATAGTATTTCTTTTAGGTTCGGAATCGAGTAGGTTATCTCCGAACTAGTCCTGGGAGAGTGTTCGGCACATCAATATTTAATACATTGTTTGGATATATTTTTCATTCACAATCCCATTTATTAGTAATTCGGTGGGGAAAATTATTTGATACTTGTTAATTTGTTTTTGTTCCCACATTGCATTGGTCACGATTTCATCTTAATATAAATAATTTTTTTGGATTGTTCATCTAACTTGTTTTCGTTCATAAATTATTTATGCATTATTTAATTATTGTTATTATTATTATTATTATTATTATTATTAGTAGTAGTAGTACATCTTGATTCGTATGCATATTAGTTATTTGATTTTAATTTTTTTTAAAGTTAACCTCGAATTATATTTTTATTAAAGTTAGAATAGTTAGTTATTTTATATAAATTCTTTTGAATATTAAAAAATAAATATTTTCTTAACATGATAGTTTGCATTAACATTAATAAAAAAGTTCCGCTATTATTCTCACAATACAACCGAACACTTCCGTCTATATTTTCTCGTAATCATTGCACGTACATGAGTTTCCACAATTTTGAATAGTGAGATCTCACGAGGGTAAAATCTCCTCCCATACAAATGGGATGCCACCGAGCAGAGCCTTGTGATTGGAATAATTTTGGTGATAACTGATAGCACTACGGAAATAAAAACGATCTTTTGCAACACCTTCCTTTAGGTCGGTTATATTAAAACCGGGTGTAGAGCGTCGGTCTCACCCCTGAACAAATTCTCCACCGGCTTTTCTAATAACTGATGTATAAATCAATATATTCACATTCTTTATTTAGTAAATTCGATGTAGATAATATCGAAAAAAACGCTTGACATCTACACCATTTGTTTATTAACCACCCGGTATATAAATCCCTTATCTACACTCTTTATTAAAACTCTGGTGTAGAAAATATAATGGTAAATATAAAGAAAATTATTCATCTACGAAATCCTGATGTAGAAAATTAACTCACCATTCTTGTTCAGCCGCCAGCTCCTGATCATCTCAAACTTCATCTCTCTCACCATTAACGTACTACTATCTAATTAATTCACTTTGAATAAATAGTACAAAATTCAACAAAAAAAAAGAAAAAGAATAAAAATGCATCAAAGGAGAAAGAGAAGGAGAGCACGTCGAGCCAAAGAAATTTTGATTTAATAAAATTTCTATTTTCTATTTTTTTCTTTATTATTTTGGTTTTCATATTTTTAATTTTTAAATGGTTAATTAATTGTTTGATGTTCGTCTTAGATTCAGCGTTCCTCCGGCCTTGAGCTTGCATCTCCTCGACTCAATCATCATCTCTTCTTCCTGCTTTATTTTGAGGTTATTTCTTGCATCTTTTTAATGTTGGAATTTTATGTGTAAGTTCAAGAGGGCGGAAATTTATTTTTTGTCTTTATTTAACTTAATACACAAATGATCTTATTTATATAACAATTGCAAGCAAGATTACACTATGATATTTCATCGAACACCTCTTGTGCAACACCAAAAATATAAAATAATCAATCTTTTTCTTGCACAAGAGGGAATGAAATTTATAACTAAAGAGATTGTCAAATCTCTTGGTAGAGAGGAGTTGATTTCTCTTTAGGTCTCTTGGAAAACCTTCATCTTCCTTCTTCGCCCATATAAGCATTCTTGTCTCTTGATTCACCTTGAATCAAACCAACAACCTAAAATACCCTTATATAGATGGATGTATAGGTTAGAGCAATCTTCAATGAGCAACTAATTTCATTCGGTGGTTAAACCTTGCAAAAGAAGAAGATAACAAAAGAAGGGTTTCTTTCTACACAAGAGAAGAAGAGATGAATAGTACTATTCACGATTACTATTCATGTTACTGTAGCAAGAGAGAAAAAACCATTTTTCATCTCAAACATACCCCTTTATATAGTCAAACCCTATGACAAAACTTGTGTTAATTATTTACACAAATAACATTGACTACTATCTTTTTATTCTCTACTCATATTTTACAAGTATTTAATTTATGAGTAAATAATGTTACTACATTATTTTAAGAGCAAAACTGTGGTGCTTGCGCATATGGATCCTCTGATACGCATCGAGATTCGTGGAGATTCATGCGTATTGAATCTCGATGCACATCGGAGGATCCAGATGCGCAAGCACCGTATGTTCTTATAAATTTATTTTATGACCTAAGCATATCATTTTACATTACATATTATTTTAACATTTTATCACATGTATTTTATCTCATACATCATACAAAATGAAATATATTTGTTGTTTCTATTCAGTTGGTGTGACCTTACAGATGATCTACGTCATCTTGCATTATATAACAAAATAAATAATCCAAGACGCAAGACACGTGACGCATGACGCAAGACCCATGACGCATGACGCATGACGCACGACGCATGATGCACGACGCATGACGCAGGACGTAGGACGCACGACACACGACGCAAGACGCACAACGCATGACGCAAGACGCACGACGCATAACCCATGACGCAAGACGCAAGACGCTCAAAGTCGCATGAAGCAAGAAGCATGACGTATTACGCATGACACATGACACATTATGCATGACACATGAAGCATCATGCATGACGCAAGACGTATGATGCAAGACACAACAAGCCGCATGACGCATTACGCTTGACGCAAAACGGTGCAAAATGCATGACGCAAGACACAAGATGCATGATACAAGACGCGTGACGTCATGCTGCATGACGGTTGCACTGGTTAATATGCGAGCGATTTTTCTGCATTATTTTCTCCAGTTGCTGTACACGAGTACGATTACTAGTATTTATATATTTGTTTTTTTCGTACAAGCTATTATAGATGATTTGACATCTATCGATTATGACTTCTCCTAACTGTTAGATTCCTTTTTCTATATTTTGAGAATAATAAATGAAAGGTTTCTCTTCTCAATGTGTTAGAAACTAAAAAGTGGTTACTAAAAATTGATGTTTAAGTGATACTAAAAGATTTTCTACACAAAAGCGTATATTCAGTGACGAAATCACACTTAGTAAGGGGAGTCAGTTGAATTCCTCTAAAAAAAAATCAAAATTAACCATACATTTTATTTTGAAAAATATGTTTATTATTTTGATTTTTTAATATGTATCGTTTTGAACCTTTTGGAAAAAAAATCGTATATCTTGAAACTCTTTGGCAAAAATTCTGATCTGCCCCCTCGTATATTACTCAACAAGTACATAACATACTTAGCAATCACACAATCTTGCAATTCAAATACACAATAAAAAATAAAAACAATAATACTCAAGAATTGTAAGAAAAGATTAAGGGAGAGATAGAGCAAGAGAAAGAGTCAAGTGACATGCGACAAAATGTGGTTCGACAATCTTTGCCTACATCCACGGGACCCCTTATTCCACATCGGACCGAAATCAAATATTATACCAAAAGTGTTATACAATAAATTTCTCCAAGGAACAAAAGATCCAATCCTTGAATCAAAACGAAAACTCTTGCAACTCACAACAAAGTTTACAAGCCATCACTACAAGATGATTCACAATAACTATCATATTACAACTCTAGCCCTCACAATGATTGAGGTTAGGATGCTGGAACAACAAGATCTCTCTGCTCTAAAGTGCTCTCAATTGCTTGTAAACTTGGGAAATGCTTTCTTGATCTTCTGCGAAGAAACATGGTTATATATATAGGACATGGCTTTCTCAGATCTTCAAGATGCAATAAAATTATCCCAAGCGTTACAACGACTTAGCAAGGTGTTATGCCGCCTCTGGAGATTTCCTCAAATGCCCTGATTCTACTCTGCAACTGACTTCTGGACCCATGTCTGTATGAAACTGTTGCAAAGCCTCTGGGATCCGTTATAACGCCTCTCCCAATGTGTTACAGTAACGCAAGTCTCAGATTTTAAAATACTTCGCCAAAATTTTGAGCTCCAGGCATTCTAACTTATGGATCCAACTTCTACAGATTTGTTTACAATGCCTTCTAATCCACTGCGACGCCTTTCCTGACGTTACTTTAACACAAGTTTCAGATTTGCTCTGTTTTGCATGTTTCTTGCATTCTTGTGCTTGTCTTGACTCGTTCTACATGTCTCAGATCTCACAAAGAGTCAATTTGCACATGCAAACACATAACTAATCTTTTGCAAATGTTAGTTCTATGTTGATTTTGAAAATTGTCAAACAAGTTTGAGCTAAACCCAACACTATTTTCTTCTTCTATTTTTCTACATGAGGTTAATTTAGACCATTGCCTTAATTATTTCAATTAAAAAAACTTTTCACAAATAAACTCTGAAAATAGTTTTATATATACTAATAAGTAAGAACACTCGACTTAACTTATTTTCGTGTGAATAGTAATTTGTCCTTTAAATTTTCCATTTTATACTTAAAAAATAACATTTTAAATAACGGAAATGGTAGTCACATCCTTTAATTTTATTCGCACGCTTTTCAACGTTTTTTTTACCTTCAGAACTTCGACGGTTTTGACGGGTGGGACTTTTTTATATTTTTGAAAGACGAAATTATGGATTTTATTTTTCTAAACCATCGGTGATAATATATTAGATTAAAAATCGTTAGTGTAAACATTATTTACTTGATTATTCGTAAAAAGTTTTCGTTCTGAAGAGTTCTAATTACGAAATTCACATTCGATGAAATGACTCTTAAAATAAAATATTTATCTAGTGATTCACGAAACTACGTAAAATATTGAATAAAGTGATAAAATATTGAATAAATAATTCACTTTACGTCATACCTCTCATGATACAAATTCCTAATATGCATCACATAGAAAAGATTCTTTGCTCTTGATGTCAACATGACAAAACAAAATTTTAATAATGATGTTCTCCCCTTGGGAGGGGGGGGGATAAATCTTGGAACGACTCTCAGTATGAGACAGTGTCAGTGAATAAATCAAGAAAATAAGTAAATAACATGATTAATTTGATGTATCCGGCCAATTGTGCGACCCACATCACATCACATCACATCACATCAGAGCAACAGTTGTGGTGCAACCAGACGAATAAACGATACATAGATCTATGCATTCGTGTGTGTGACTGTGTGCTCTGCTTTCAGAAACTACGCAGTCAATTTCCTATGCTGATATTGTCTTTATCTTCAATAAAAAGATAGATAACAAGGTTTTGTTTTCTGGTAAAAAGAAATAACAGCGACTATACTTAATACTTTACAATTTACATTCAACCTTTTTTTAATATAAAAGACTCAAGCACAAACTACAGTTGCTTTTGAAAGGTTCTGTTGGCGCAAATAAGAAAATGCTCAATATTTTCCCATCTATCTTCATGGCCCCATTTAGCACCTATAGTTATTTTCTTAGTAGTAGAAATTGAGATCAGATTCTCATACTTTAACAGTAAAAGAAAGCAAGAAAGAAAAAATAATAATTGCTTAACAACATAAAAGTAGTACAACTACAAACCCAACTGCTCCAATTGCTTGACTTAGCAGTCAACAATGGTAAACAATGATTTAAAATAATATAGGCAAGAACAACTCTCATGTAAAATTAATTATTTGAAAAGTTTTGTATTGTTGTAAAGTGCTTAGACTTTGTGTACCCAAAAACTTGAGTGCTACCACTACCAATCGGAACCATATCTTGTGCTGCGTTGGATAGTGTAGCGCATTACTTGGACCGTTCGATTTTCATTGATTGTATCAAGATTCGTGTCAAAGTATAAAGACTTTCTTGATTTCATCGCTAGCGGTCGATCGTGAAATTGACGCTCGATCTAAACCGTCCATCTGCTGTAGCGCGCTACTGCGCTACAGCAGATTCGGTTCCCTACCAATCTACCATCGTTTTAAGGGATGATTAAACAAACTATTGTAACAAAGATTAACGTAGACTTCACTCAAAACCCACTTAATTGAACAAGGTAGCTTTCATATAATACTAATTTAAGTGGCATTGTTCTGTCTTCTGACTCATTCAAACATTTAAAAGTTTATTCGTCAGTGAAAGATTCAAAAGAGTAACATAGTGGAATTAATCAAGTGGCTTTGAATCCTTTGATGCTTGATTCAACTGTTCCATTTTTCAAGGCAGTTGGTTTCTGTCTCTTTATTTATTTCCTAAAAAAAGGAAAAAAAAAGTTTTTTTCTGTGATTCTCATCAATCATAGCAGAATTATACATAATAGTTTAGTACTGAAATGTTGCAACTTGATAAACTAAAAAAAATGAATAAGCGCAACGTGCACTCAATTATTAATTTATTAGTTAATATCTTTATTCATAATACTTGAAATCTAGGAATCTATACAAAGGTTTGAGATTATCCAGTTTTAAAAAGTTGTACACCCGTGATTCTGCAAGTTTTAAAAGAAGTGTTATTTTCCCGAAATTTTTTTAAACAATTAAAATAACAGCCGAAATTAAAAAAGTGAGATAATAACAGAGAAAATTATATATTTGAGATGTACGCAGATGATGCCTGCGTAGCATCTTCTGGAACGCATATAGTGGCCGCGTTTCATCTCTTTCTCTCTCCAAATTTGGTACGCAGGCAGGAGCTGCGTTCCACAGCTGTTACGCACACAAGAGATGCGTACCGAAGCCAATTCGTATTATTTTTTGTTCGAATAATCCTAAAAACATTTACGCAACAACAAACTGCGTATATTTCTATCTATCTTACTGTGCACACAGAAGTTTTTGTTTTTTAATCAAACGGGCAGGATTTCAATTATTGATGCTGTGATACGTAGATAACAGCTGCGTTTCAGTGTCTGTATATACCTTTCCTCCCAGATAAAAAATTCATTCTACAAACTCACATCTTCTTCCTTTTGTTTATCGAAAATTCATTCTACAAACTCACGTCTTCTTCCTTTTGTTTATACGGTGACGTTTCTTCATAATAAGGTATGTAATATAAAATCGTATTTCAATTAGATTTGTTAGTAACATTTGTTAATTATTTTTAGTAAACTTCAATTTACTCAATTACATTTGTAGTGAAATGGCAAAATTTCCTATTGTGATATTTCATGGAGGCGAAATAATAAAATCTCAAATTGGAGCAGATTACACGATACCATCAAAATTACTATTGGAAGGTAACGAATCTACTACTTACGAAGGTCTTAAAAGCACCCTATGTGAGTGTTTAGGTTTCGTAGAATCTCAGTACTCGGTTGAAATTCATTGTCGTATGAACATTGGACAAGGAGGTTATTTTTATTTCAATTTGATGCCAATCCATAATAACAGTTCTTGGAAAGTAGCATCTGAAATGTGTGTGAGCAGAATGGGCGTTATTGAATTGTTTGTGAAAATGGTACCAAAAGCAGACACCTGTAATTTAACTGGTAGCCAACCCCGTAGCAGTAGTGCATCTCGTTTGAATTCCAGTGTCCCGAATACCAGTGACCAATCTCGTAGCACTGGTTTAGTTGATGGTGATAATGATCTAGATCTCGAGGATCTTGGTCTTGGTAATGATGATCAGGATGACGATGAGGACGAGAATTATATTGAAGAAAGGGGTGACAGTGAGGGTTCCTCGTCAGAGGATATAGATGGAGTTTGGAATAATGATGATGAGGATGAAGAGATTGTAGATGTAGCAGTTAGACGCAGAGAGCATTACAATCCATTTATTGGTTTGGGAGAAGTACATCCAACAAGAAGCATGAATGAAACCTCAGGCTTTCGTCCAGCAGACTACCCCTTATACGAGGCTCTTCAATGTGCTGATGGTCAGATAGCAGAGAAAATGAGCTTCACTTCAAAGGATCACCTTATTTTTGCTCTTCAGAAGTGGCACATCGAAAAGAATCGGGTGTTCGTGGTGGTGGATAGTAGTACCTCCAAATACAGATTAAAGTGTAAGGATCCAGACTGTGATTGGCGGTTGTATGCCAAAGCAATTGGCACTCCGTGGGCTATAGTAAAATGCCCGAACCTACATACATGTAGGGCAATATCGGCCAGGATTGACCATCCACAGCTAACTGCAAAGCTGATCGCGGATATTATTCGCGAAGACGTGGAGAAAGATAACGCAATGTCCATTAAACAAGTCAGGGCATTAATCAGAAAGATTTTTCCGGGTGTGCATCCAAAATATAACAAATTATGGCGTGGAAAAGAAATTGCTATTGGGTATGTTTATGGTAGCTGGTCAGGTTCTTACGCACTACTACCACGTCTTCTGAATGCTATTGTTTCATCAAACCCAGGAAGCAGAGCTAGAATTGCAACTGATCCAACAATTAGACTCGGTGATCGTCTATTTAAGCGTGCAGCATGGGCATTTGCGCCGTGTATCCAGGCATTCGCTCATTTGAGACCAGTTATCAGCATAGATGCATCACACCTTCGGGGGAGGTACATGGGAAGATTTCTTGTTGCTGTTGGACATGATGCTGAGAATCAGCTAATGCCTCTTGCATTTGGAATTGTTGAGAAAGAAGATTTGGAGAATTGGGGATGGCTTATGAGATGGTTGACATTTGAAGTGATTGGTGATATGAAAAAAATCTGTGTTGTGTCTGATCGACACCTGGCAATTCGAGCTGTTTTTCGCAGTCCCTTGTATGGTTGGAATGTGGCAAATGGTGAAGCAGTTCACCGATATTGTGCGCAACACATCGCAGAAAATATGTTGAAAAAATGTCATAATGTCATGGCTGCTTCAAAGTTCAAGAAATGTTGCAGAAAGAATGCAAAATGGAATTTCGATAAGTACTTGAAGCAGGTTGAGAACTGGGATAAGCCAAGTAGAGACTTCTTGGACACTGTTGGGAGGAATGACGAATCAGAGGAGTCCACTGAAACTGTAACGCATCCGGAAACATGGTCCCTCCATTATGATAAGGGAGACAGATGTGGCGTAATGACCAGTAATGGTTCTGAATCACTACACAATGTTTTCAGAGAGGCTCGACAGAGACCGATTTGTGCACTTGTGATTGCAACATACTACAAACTTCTAGATTGGTTCAAAACCAGAAAGGTGTTGGCAAGAAATCTAGCAAACAGGAATCAAATGTTCTCTAATAGAGTCTCCAATATTCTTGAAAAAAGAGCAGAAAAGGCCCAGCGCCTTGAAGTGGTAGCAGTAGATATAGTGGCAGGCATATATTAGGTAATTGCGAAAGGTGAACGTGTCACCAGAACAGGGCGAACTGATAGAATTTATGGTGTTACAATTAATCAGGGTGCACCTCCGACATGCAAGTGTCGCAAGCCACAAAATACACGTATTGCATGTTCCCACGTGTTAGCAGTGTGTGCTTTTCGTAATTATGAACCGAATGAGTTTACTAATGACGTGTACGCTGTGGCTAGTCTCGTGGCTACGTGGGATGGTCGTTTTGAGATCTTTGGTGGAGAAGAAGATTGGCCACTTTACGAAGGTGACAGAGTAATACCAGACAAAAAACTTGTCAAAAAAGGAAGGAGAAAGACCAAGAGATTTAACATGACGATGGATATACTCGAAGGGAGGCTTGGTGCGAGTCATTGTGAAACTTGCGGTACGATCCAACATACCACCGCTCAGCATCCTCCAGCAAGTCAGCAAGAAGGTATGTGGCATTTGTCTTTCACAATTTCCTGACATTTACAATGAGAACAATATTTGCTAATTATTATATGTTTTCTTTCTTTTTGTAAGGAACTTGTCAAACTGGTGCTTCCACTAGCCGCCCACGAGGATGGCTTCAAAGGATTCGTCGCCGGACTTAGTTATGTTGTTTATGATTTATAAGATAAATATTTACGTTCTAGAATAATGTAATTGATTTATGTTATTTGTATGTTTATGTTTTATTGTGCTAGAATAATATTTATGTTTTCTTAGTTGTGCTAGAACAATGTCTATGTTTATTTATGATTTATTATCACCAATAACAAGTACATAAATATCCAAATAACTAGTACAGAAATATCCAAATAACTATTACAGAAATAATAGAACACAAAGCTATTTCCGACCATTTCCTGTGTGGCTAGTGGATGTGCCAGATGTCATTTTTGTCAAATATTCTGCAACAAAACAAGTAATTTAAAGCAAATGAAACTGTAATATGTAATCGAAGGCAATGTTTGTCATCACCAAATGAAAGACACTAGAGCATATACCTTTAACTGGAATCAAATCATCATCCTGATAGTTAATCGGGGCAATGGTCTTCACAATCAATTCAACATTTTCCATTTTTTTCAAAGCCAAACGCACAACCACTTTCCAAGAGGTTTCATCACCAACTCCCATCAAATTGAAATAATCAATTTCCCCTTTACCGATGTTCACACGACACTGGATTTCAATCGAGTTGCCAGCTAAATTAGGATCAAGATACAGTAATGTAGTTATTTTCCCTTTAATTTCTGCAAAAGTAGTAGATTCGATACCCGGAACTGCCACTTTGCAAAACTCGAGTACTCCACACCAATTTCCGGAGAGTATATTGTTTCACCTCCATGAAAGACCTTTATAAGAAATATGGACATTTCACTACCAACAAAATGATGTTCCGAGAAGTTGCATTTCACTACCTTTATATAGACATATACATACCACCAATAATTGTTAACAATGTGATACGCAGCCACAATCCGCGTTTCATACCACCAATAATTGTTTACCAATAATTGTTTCATACCACCAATAATTGCGTCCATTCAAAAATAACCATAAATTGTCCATGTCCAAAAAAATCACCATAAAACATAAACAGTCTACAGGTACGAAAACATAACCATAGAACACAAAAATAGTCTATAAGTCCACAAAAATCACCATAAAACACAAAGAGTCTACAAGTCCATAAACACCACAACAAAAAACTACAAGTCCGAACTCATGTGGTGCTGCTTGATCCCGAGGAAGGTGATGACGCCGGCGAAGACGGCGTATAAGGCTTCTTCTTCTTCTTCTTCACCCTCTTTCCTCTCCCCCTAGATGACTGAGGTGCTGCTGCAGGAGTCACATCTACCCTCCCACCACCTTCGTGCACAGTAGTAACACTCTACCAAAATGACTGAGTTAATACATAAATTCGTTAAAAATAAGATTTTTCGTGAAATTATAATAGTACCTCAGTAGCATGCAGAGGTGTAAAAGGAATCTGTGCAGATACACTGGGTTGCACGGGCGTGCCAGTAAGTGCCTAATGAACCGTCAATAATCATATAGTAAACAATAACAAGCTGAAAAAATAGAACATGAGGAACATAAAAATACATCGAAAAAATGTACCGTCCAAAGTGAAGCTGTCTGTGTGGGATGTGTGGGCTGAGACAGACCCATTTGATAATCGGGATACCCACTCGTGCCAAACTGCCCAAATCTGCAATAGCCATAGCCACCCGCGGGCTGAGATAACCCTGCCGCCCCCGCAACACCCGCAGCACCCGTGCCAAACTGCCCAAATCCGCCATAGCCATAATCACCCGCGGGCTGAGATGACCCCGCCGTACCCGTACCGAACTGCCCAAATTCGCCAAAAACATAATCACCCGCGGGCTGCGATGACCCCGCCGCCCCCGTGGCAAACTGCCCAAATCCGCCAAAACCATAATCACCTGCGGGCTGAGAAGGGCCCGTGTACTGCATAGATGGCTGGGATGGACCGAGCCCAAACTGTGTGAAAGAGGCCTGTGGGCCATAAACATCGTACTCCTGCTCAACATAAACTTCAGTCAAGTATTGGACACATGCCATACTTAAATTTTTTAAATAAAGATAGGATCCACATACCGGCATAGACTGTCTAGGAGCATCAGTCGACGTTCCTGCCTCTTCGTTGGTGTCAAGTTGCTCCACGTCGTCCAGAAGGCCGGCATCTATAAGCGCCCGCTGAAACTCATGGAGGGTGTCTGTATCCAATGCATCGTCACGATGGCTACGTAGGAGAGTTTTCGCGAGTCCCTTCGTCCCTCGCTTATAAAGTTCCTTTATCACCCATTTCACCCTCTGGATACCCCGCACCCCCTAGAAATCATTTATGCAAATTATGTATGTTACATTTCAACTTAAATATTCAATCAAATAAAAAACAGTCCAAAAAAGGAAAGAGACAGAAGCATACCACTCGAGAAAGTCTAAAGCCACCTGGAACATAGCCGAGCACCTCTACAGAATCTGTTGGAGGCGGCAGTGGTCTATCTAAGCCGGCCTCTATCTGACCCTGAATATAGACTGTATACATACCGTTCTGTTGAAACCAGCGACGATACTGAAGGTACTCCGCCTCGTTGTATGGTCTGTTCTCGACAAAAACTTCTGGCCTAACCTATAGTTGCACGTAGGCAGCATGCGGCACACTCCAATCACCACCTTTGTTGTTGGTATGTACGATTCTGTCGAGCTTCTTCAGCTCGTGCTTATAACTATGAGGAGACATGGGTGGAATGGTCTGATAGAGACCAAACTGGCGCATAACTCTCTCTGGATAGTGCCACGCAACAATCCAGAAGCAAATCATAGGCACTCGGGCCAACCAATAAGGCCGATCACGATGAACCCGACCTAATAAATCACAACAGCAAAAGTTAGTCCAATTCTTTATTGTTAGAAGTAAGTGATATAAACAAGCCGAAATTTAACTATTATATACCTGGTAGTAATCCAAGAACAGTACGGTAGGGCTGCCAATTCACCTGATCATGCCTTAAAGCTTCAAACTTGGTCCGATAAAAGACCATACTTCCGCGGGCTGGATTGTTCTCTTGTGTCCTGTACTTGTACCACTTTACAGCATACGGTGGCCTCTCCTCCTCGTCAGGTCCTCCAAGCGACTCACGAGTACCCTTAAGGGCGGGTCGAGCGATATTAAATCGAGACCAAGACCAATGTTGCAATAACAATAATGGTCCAGCAATTGTTTTCGTCGTATGAATGCTTGCATTTGTCAAATTTTTGTGTTGACACAAAGCACCAGTATTACCCTTTCTCCTTACGGAACCGGAGGGCACTAATTGCACAAGAGCAAGAAATAAAAAACTCAAAAAGGAACAAGAAAAATAACACAAACCTGTAAAGACAAGCAAGTGCTGCCGCCCCCCAATTAGGAACCCGCTCAGGATGCAGATCCTCCAGAAACCTCAAGTACATGGCCGGGACACTATCTCCTGTACAATCCGGGAACAACATAGACCCAAACAAATCCATGATATATGCTCTTGTGTATCTTGCTACATCGTCATCTGTAGCAAACACCTAAAGGCTCTGTGTTCACCCTCAATAAGTGCAACATAATTCGAAATTCAACTTGTATGATTTCATCCCTCTTTCTTTTTGTGTAAATCACCTGATCAACCTTACCCGGCCCAAGACATCTCTCAATCAAATCATATAAATCAGCGTCACTATCACCGATAACAACATCACCAGAAATGGGCAAACCCCACAGACAACTGACATCCTCAAGTGTCACAATCGTCTCACCAACTGGCAAATGGAATGTATGTGTCTCGGGTCGCCAACGCTCAACAAGAGCACTAATCAGTTTGGGGTCAGTATTGACATGTTCAATTCTGCCAAACTCATACAAACCCAAATTTTTCAGGTAAGGGGCACACCGTGGGTCATATTTAATAACGGGCTTATGCACCCGAGTATCCAAATAATTCTCTGCCTGCATTATGCACAAACCAGTGCTTATAACAACCATAACCCTAACCCGTAAATTACTGTCAATGAAACATAGAGAAGTGTGTACTTACATTGTTCTCAAAGTCCCATGCTTTGTGTGCGGAACGCGGAATGCACAGAAGCGAAGAAATAGGTTCGCGTCCTAACTCATTGTACTCGTCACCTTGTGCCATTTTTGTCGTACCTACATTATTTTCCACAATAATATAAGAATTATTATTTTAATATATAGTACGAAAATGCATTTAAAAAATTATCTAAATGCAATAATATACATGCATTAATATTTGCAAATAAACTAATTTACTAATTTAAACATTAATTTACTAATTTATACATTACAATACTAATTTCTTAAAGTTACAAGTTTTATATTTCAATTTCTACATTAAATTAAATTAAAATTTTAGGACACTACAAATTAAATTAAAATTTTAGGGCACTACAAGTTGCATGCATATAAAATTAACAAACATACATGCATTACAAATATTTAAAATTAACAATACACTAATAATATATTCAAAATTTAGAAGAAAAAACACTATAAACACTAGTAATTTGGCAATAAAATTAACAAACATAACTTCTGTTTTTAGAAAAATAAAATATTAATAAAAATACATAAATACTAGTAATATATATAATACAAAAATAAAAATACTATATCTATACACTATTTTTTTCTAAATTTAAAAAAATTGAAAATACCTGGCAGTCGGGAGTGGAACGCAGATGAGAAGTAAGAAAGGGAAGAGAAGAAGAGAAATGGGGAAGAAAGCGACGGGAGGATATATGAAAGTAAAGTGCTACGCAGGGGAGAGACGCGTATCTCAGGCTGATACGCAGGCAGGAGCTGCGTTCCACAGGATTTTTTTTTTTTTTTAAGAATTGTTGTGTTACGCAGATACCTTCTGCGTAACACTTAATTTTTTAAATCTAAAGAGACTGGAATATGAACGGAAACCAAGGAATCCGTTCAGGAATTTGGACGGATACCGATGTTGTGTATGGAACGCAGCTGCTGGCTGCGTATAGACATTTGTTTAATTTTTTAATCGACAGGAAATCCGAGGGTCTGTTACGCACCAAGTACTTGCGTATCAGAGTGAGGTACGCAGGTAGCATATGCGTATTGGTTTCGAAGAGAGATAGTGGGATTGGGTCAGAAAAATGGTAATGATACGCACTCCTTAGATGCGTAGATCATGTATGTAGAATTTCGTTCGCCATTTTCTCACTTATTTAATTTCGTTTGTTTTTTTTATTGTTTAAAAAAATTACGGGTTATTTTCTTTCAATTTGGTCCTTTGTTTTGTGTTGGAATAAACTATAAAGAGATAATATAGGAAGAGTAAAATTATGATATTTGCGTGAGTTTCGAACTTTGGCGCTTGCGACAAACATTTCGAATTTTAAATGCTAACGATCGATCTGAACCGTTAAGAATGTTGTTCATATTAAAATCTATTTAGAGACCAAATATTTTATTGTTATATTTTTTTTCTATTTTATCGAATGAATGAAAAATGCATTGACCTTACGATTACAAGCCATCCAATTTAATGCATTTTCCACTAATTCGATAAATGAGTAAAAAAATCTAAAATAAAAATTTTTGGTCTCTAAGTATATTTTTAGTATGAACAAAATTTTCAACTATTCGGATCAATCTTTTGCATTTTCAAATATGTGATCGCAAGCAGTGGCGGAGCCACATGCACTTAGGAGGTGCACATGAATCCCGTGGAAATAAATTTTTCAAAAATGATCATATATGTTACTTTTTTTTCAAAAATGACCATGTATTTGATATTCTTTTGTATAAATGACCATATAAGATAATTTTTTAAAGAATAACCATTATTTCGAATCCCTTGAAAAAAATCGTAAATCTTGAACTGCTGACGAAAATTCTGAATTCGCACCTGATCGCAAGCACCGATTTCGGTGCATGTGCAACCAACTTAGTCTCACTCAATATTAGAATTTTTTTCTTTTGTCCAACCATATCTATCACATGCATTACCTCTTTGTAGCTCTTATCCATTTATGAATTTTGTTTTCATGCCCTAATTGTTTGATATGAAGCAAATGATTCGGACCGAACAAATTGATACTATTCAATGAGCTTTTAATGTAATATGATTCATTCACTGTAAATCAAATGGATTTTGTTATGATGCTATTATTGTAATTTTATTTTCATATTTTTATTTTTTATCTTTTTACTGTCATTGTCATTTGATCTTACATATTTAAAAATTGAAACATATTAGTTCTAAAAGACAAAATAAATACCGGAAGATCGTAAGTTTGAAATTCTAATAAAATATTTCTTATCACCACCTTCACTGAAAAAAGTGATTAATTGGCTTGTAAATTTATGCATCTCATGCGTGTGAGTTTCTCGCCACATATATTTGTTACAATTGGCAGAATTGAATTCTCGAGATGTTTTTTAATAAAAAATTGAGATGGTTCATAAAATTATAAAAATACAGAATACAGATTTGATTTACTTGTCAGATTTAATAAAATTTTATCTTTTGTGATTGTCAAACAAACAAAAATGATACCCAAAAATCCCACAAAAGAAAAATGTTATCACACATGTTGAAAATGTTATTGTTGAAAATTTAATTTGAGCCATTAAGGTAATGGTTTTTGGGAAACTCAACTTTTTGCCTGGAAATTTAGCCGTTAGAAATATAACATATTTACTTGAAAAGAATCCTGTATGAATTTAACGAATATAATGAAAAGTTTAGATATTATTCCCGGATATTCTTAAATTCAAGTGCATAACATTAAATTTACACTTAATGTCCAGAAATCATTGCTACAGAAAGAGATTTTAATAGTCCCCATTTAATAGGGAGATAAGAGAACACCGCTATTAAACGAGCTTATACCGGATCACAGTATACATCTGCTATAAATCTGTACCTATTATAGCAGTCATATACCCATAGCCCCTATTAAACTACAATTTATATCGGTGGCCAACAACGATCCGTTATTAAAGGGCTATTATAGCGGTTGGCACAAGGGGCCCGCTATTAAAGGGCTATTCCCACGGTCCACGGATCACCATCTTGTTCCAATTCAACTATTAATTCATGCCAATCCAACGCTCCAAAAAATCACAGTCCCACGGATTAAGACATAGATTCTCTTCAAGAAATTTTAGTTCTCTATATAAATATCAACTCTCCATTGTTCTTCCTCCACTAAAATATTCCCTCATTATTCTTTCTTTTAACAGAAATCTTCCCTCATTCTTCATTCTTTTCACAAAAATCTTTCCACATTCTGCTTTCTTTTAAGTATTATTGTAAAAAAAAATTCACAACTTGTTTAATTATTATTGTAAAAAAAATTGAGTTGTTACATAAGACCGTTTAAAAATTAAATTAGGCTGTTCAAAATCAACAACATGACATATTTGCAAATAGTAAAATTTTCTGTTGATTATATATTACGAACAGACATTTGTGCAAAAATGCCTATCAAATCAGTCAATTTCGCATTAAATGCAAAAGCTGGCAGCAACTTTTTTTATTTTCAAAACAGTTATAGAGGGCATTTGTTGAGTGCCGCTATAATAGACCTTTTTATAGCGAGTTTGAGATGAAAGGCCGCTATAATAGAGTTATTTATAGCGGGTTTGAGCCTAAAGGCCGCTATATTAGGGTTTTGCGGTCGCCAGTTGTGGTCATCTATAATAGATTTCAATTTAATAGCGAAGTTTACCGACCTTTAACAACCTCCCTAATAGCCCCTTCATGATCCGGTATAAAATGTTTTTTTAGGCCGCTATAAAAGACCTTTATTGTAGTGGTGAATTGTAAAATCATCTAATTAAGCTTCATTTATAAATGACTTATTAACTCCAATGCGACAAGCCACATTTACATTTTATGAATAAGTTGCCTAAATTAGCAAGAGTTTGTGAAATATGAAGTCGGCATTTACAAATTCTCTGAAAATTGTATAAACACCTCATTATTTCAATTGAGAACAATTTCTTAGTCCACTCATAAGAAATTGCCATGTTAATGAATTAAAAATTGGACAAATAATAACATTTTGAAATTAATATGGAAACACTGGTAAAACACTTATATGACAGATAAAATAAATTTTATAATTCCACGTCGAAGATGCTCTAAATTTTTATTATAATCACAGTTGTCATACATAAATTTGGTCAAAAATCAAAATGATGCTCCATAAAATAATCGGAGTTCGTACAATTAGGAGTAGAGCAGAATAGTTTCCTTTACTGTCGTTGAAATTTGCCAACTTGGAATTTTGGCTAAGCTCCAAGAACGGCTTTATAGCATTTTTCTTCTTTTTTTTAATCATAGATTTCGAATTGAAATTGATTAATTAATTAACATTCATCTACCCTCGTTGGTGTGTATTTTGGTAATAAAAAGATAACTGTCAGCTACCCTCGTTGCATGAAAATAAAAAAAAATAAAAAATGCTCTTTAGATTTACATGACATGTGATGTGGCATGTTAGATGATCATGTATCATGTATGTAGAATTGTAGCTTATTACATTTGGATCTAAATAAATTATTTGTCATTTATTTTAGAGTAAATATAACTGTCTCCATATTAGCGTTCCCTTACGCGCCTCCACTCAAATGCAATGACAAATTATTTTTAATTCTTTGTATAAATATTTTGTTGAACAAATGCAATGATAATATTTTTTGAGTATAAAGACTTATACTAAAAAAATATAAAGACTACTACATTTGAGTATAAAGACTTATATGGGGGACGTGTAAGGAGAAGCTTGTAAGATGAGACAATTAGTCGCTTCATTTATTTTATGCGTACACGACGCAGTTGGTTCAGAATCTAATTTATTAGTTTATTTATGGTCAAAATTATGACATGCGATTTGTACCTTTCAATCTAAATTCAATCTAATACAACAACAACAAAAAGTTTTATTCTCAAATAAATTAGAATATACCACAAATAAAATCCAATTTGAAATGAAAATCAAAATAAATAATAATAATAATATAATAAATAACAAACTTGATGTGCTATGTAGTGGCCAAATTACAAATATATTAAAATTCACATTTTAAAGCAATGGATACCTACCTACGTACGATAATTATATATGAATAATAGGTTGGTGGACATTAATGTTTTAAAAAATTATAAATTGATGAAGTTCTTTTAGTTGGATGATTCTCCAATATTAATGAAAACGAATTTTCTTCACGTGACAATTTTATTACAAGGAGCATCTTCTATTCATAGAATTATCATCTCACACGGATACCATATAAATTATAATATTTTACTCTTGAGATTTGGAATGGGAATAACAAGTTGACATGCTCTTGGATGGGAAACATATTTGGTGCTGCGTGGAATGGTATAACACAGTATTTGGACCGTTCAATTTTTACTGATTGCATCAAGATTCGTGCCAAAGTATAAAAACCATTCTAATTTTCATCGCTAGCGATCGATCCGAACCGTTTATCTGCTGTAGCACGTTACTGCACTGCTGTAGATTTGGGTCCTCTTGGATGAAGCACGAAAGCAAAGATTCCATCCGAAATCGATGCAATTGCCACCGATGCATGGCACATGAAACCATGCCCCACCATTGACTTTGCACAAAGGTTTCATCTTTTAACATCCTGACAAACTGGTTTTGTATCATTTTTTGTATCATTCTAAATTGTTTATTTCCGCAAAGGCTGTCAACGCATCTGACATCAACGACAATTAAACAAAAAGAAGCCAAATGCACAAAAGAGTTCAATTATCATGCACACTTGGTCACTTGCACGCATAACATACATACATACATACATACATACATAATCATAACATACATACATACATAATCAGAAATTTTGAACCAACGGGATGAGATGCAACACATTTTACACCGTTCAATAGAAAGGATAAAGAAGAATTTGCACGGTCAATTCGGATGACATGGTTTGAAAAGAATACAAAGGCAAATCAAATATTAAAATATAAAAAAATATTTGGAATCTGCAACACAACTGATCTATAATTCGTGAATATTTTGTAATTACATGAATTATTCAGGTACTTATGAGTAAGGTCTCGAGTTTAAATCATTTTTGAAAAATCAGAATGTGCTTGACAGATCGAGGAGGTACCGTCAAGCGACTAATCATTGAATCATCGATAATCGGATTTTTGTGAATGATTTGTCGTTAATATTTTAATAAATGAAAATATTAATAATTCAATAAAACAAAATTACTTGTATAATTAAGAATATAATATTGAGTAAAGCAATGGTACTACTTAGAAGCATTAAGACATCTCGTGATTTTAACTCATAACAAATTCAAACATTTTTTACTTTTGATTTATCATGGTCAATAATTTCTTTATATCAAAATTTTATAGGAGAAAAATTCTATTTTTAGAAATTTTAAGTACGTACTTGGAGTTTTGAAAGTGACTCTAAAATAATACTAAAATAATCAATGTTTTTATATAAAACTATGTCACTTTCAAAAATGTAAAACACGTACTTAAAAAACTTTAAAAATATAAATTTGTCTCTTATAATATTTTTATATAAAAATTATTGAGAAAGATAAATCAATATTTAAAGTTGTTTAATAGTTTAAGCTTGTTTTTTTAATTAAGAGCACGAGAGACTTTGATACTCATAGGAAGTACCATAACTTTAATCTATAATATTAACTAATTCAATTCCAAATAATAAATAAAACAATTGGGATAGAATGTTCTACAAAGTACAATTCACCATGTACTTTGCAAGCATATCTCTAGTTTCAAAGTTCAAATGATCAATTTGAGCCGTTGAACTCGATCTCCATATCAAAATCTCGTCGGTGACCAAAATTTATATTTTTTGAATTTTTTACTATTTTTAAAATGGTGCAAATTTTTTTAATCTAACGCTTTTTGAATCATTCAATACGAATGATTTTACACCTCTCTTAAAAATAGCAACAATCCTAAAAAATATAAAATTGAGTCACCAACGATATTTCAATATGAACATCAAGTTCAATGGTTTGAATCGTACTTTACAAACCATTTGAACTTTCGAACAAGAGATATACATACAAAGTAAGAGATGAATCATAATTTGTAAAGCATTCTAGGCTTTAAATGTGAATACATAATATTTTAATTTTTAAAATGTAGTATACAAATATTTATTATATTTTAATCAATTAAAAAAAAAGACTAATTAATCGAGTTGATGAACGATTAGTCACGTTTTGTGATCGACTAATTATTTTTATCCGCAAAATATGAATATACGAAAAGGTTTATTTACTGAATACAACTAGTCAAATGATTAATCAGTCTAGGCGAATTATAAAAATATGTGACATAATTAATGATCCAATGTTGTAAAGTTTGTTCTAAGATTTCTCAAGAAATTTGAATTGCATGAATGGAAGGGAAATGAGAAATAAAAGTGGCTAACGCTATGATACTTCATAAGTCAATAAGCAAGCGGTATTTCGTCTTCATATTTTTAATTTTAGATCAAAACGAACAATCTAAACTATTCAACTTGATCTTTATATTAAAATTTCTTTGAAGACTGATTTTTATATTTTTTAGAAAAAAATATTATTTTTAAAGAGGTAAATAGTTGGTTAGTCCAATGATTTGTAGATCATTCAATACGAATGATTTTCACCTTTGTAACAAATAATAAAAATAATTTAAAAAATATAAAATTCGATCTTCAAAGATTTCAATATGAAGATGAAGTTCAAAAATTGAATTCGTCGTTTAAACTTTGAAAATAAAAATATGAAAGTGAAGTACCGCTTGTTTGATGCTTTGATATTTTGTAAAATACCACATCCTCACTATTTGTAGCAGTGCTTCGCTGAAATACAAGTTAAGGTCGATTTCTAGAACGCAAACCTTGTTGGTAAGATCGGACTTTTCAGAAACTTTTCTATTTTGCAAAATTGTCAAAAAAAAATTAACTTCATAAATCTTATTTGTTTTTTATGATATAACTAAATCATCTTTTTTTATTGTGGAGAACACATTTTTCTGTTAATTTTTTTTTTATTTCTGATGAATACAAGAGTTGAACTGTTTGGCCTAAACTGGAGAAATCCAAGTTGACTTTTAATGCATCAAACTTTTTGTCGTATTTTAATTGTTATTTTATCACCGGTTTATTTGAAAACTTTATATATTATGTATTTGATTTTGTTATTTTCAATTATTTTATTAATTTTCGCATTGAACCCACTAATTATCTGATAGATTTAACGTCTCAAACCACAACTTTGCTCAATAATTTTATATTTAAACTACGAAACGGTGGAACTCGTTGAACCAAGAGATATAATTCTGAGTTCTTAGCTGAACATGCTATATAAATAAAAAAAATTAGAAAGATTCTCTCGTGCTGTCCTAATAAGTACAGCTATAATTTAAATAATGCATCTACCAAGAAAGAACAAACACTAGTTTTGATTTACGGAAGTTGACTCTAAAAAAACCATTAAATAAATAAGATTTTTTAAAGATAAGATCTTGGGATGTATGTTCTTGTTGGTCGACGCAATGGTTGAAACTTGAAAGTCTCAATGAATGACTGCTGATGCAACAGTTTGATTGTTGATTATTGTTTTTTTAATTGTTTGATAGTTGTATTAGGTTTGAACTTTGAAGACTGTTTGTCTGTATATATTTTTATATTAATAGATAAAAATGGAGCATGGTTAACCTTTTGACCGGTGCTAAGCCGACCAAGTTGTATATACAGTGTGTTACCGAGAATTTTGTGATGATTTTTTGTTGCGTTATTTCTATAATGCTGTGTCGCCTTATTAATAATTTTTTGGAACTATGTATATTTGATATGGCAAAATTTTATAAACAAGCTTAAAAAAAATTTAATATTATATATTTATTCATTAAAACACAAAAAATTATTATTATACAACATAACTGCAAATTAATAAATTAAAAATTAAATGATAATTAACACTCTAAAATACTAATATGAGAGAGTAGAAACAATGTGAAATAAAGAAGCTGACAATTATATCCTTCATCTCAATTCTGGTGATTATAAGTTGTGTGATGTCGTGATGATATATTTTGGCACTAATTCTGCAATTTCTTGCCTTTTTTTCTTTCTTCTCACGCTCCCTACTCGTGTTGCTCCCCATTTCTTCTGTTCTCAAGCTTTTCCTGGTCTTTCTTCTCATGCCTTTCTGATATGGGTCGATTTCAAGTGAGTTGCAGTTTTTATTTTATTGGGTTGTTGATTTTTGGTTGGGATGTTATTGTTCTATACTGAGAGAAGAGTGAGGCTTACTTGATTTGGGATCTATTTTTGGTATTGACCTGATACTGGATAACTTCATATTTGTGTTGACTATAAAAATTATTTTTGGTGAATTATAATAGTTGAAACTGATAGCTAGTTCTACAAAGTTGCATATAGATGCTGTTATTATGGTTCCAATAGAGATGTTATGTTATTTTGATATGGGATGAATATCTATTGATCAGGGAGTATATCTGCACTAACAAATTATTTTCAAGGTATTGAGCTAATTATTGTTGAATGAAAGTTGTACTGATTATCTGCACTAACAAATTATCTGCACTAATGCATTTGACTCACAACATAAATAAAGTTGTTTTTTTAATTCGAGGGTATAATGATAATTTGATTATGTATAGTTGGTTTTAAGGTAATAGATTATAAAATGGATATTAATGATTTTTTGTGTGTTTTAAATGAATAATATGTAATTATGAAACTTGAGTGGATAAATATATAATATTAAATTTCTAGAGGCCAATTCTATCATTATAAAATGAATAATAATAAAAAATTGTATTTTAAATGAATAAATATGTAATTATGAAATGTGAGCGAATTAACGTGAAATTTTTTGAAGCCTCTATATAAAATTGTGCCATTTGATAATAAAAAAAAAGTTCAAGCCCATGTATGGGATTATGGGAAAAGAGTGCTTCGATAACGTTTAAGGCCCGTGTATTGGGGCTTAATAACGAGATATTTGATATTTCTGCTATCTTTTTTTTCCCCCTTTTGCCAATAAAAAAGAGCGCTCGTGCAATGTGTTGCTAGAAATATTTCGTTTAATATAGTTGGAAGTTAAAACAATAACATAGAATATAGTTGTGGTTTTCAGTTTTCTGCATTAAATTTGTCACAAAGACACCAGTAACAGATACAAGAGAGTTGTTATGTTTTTCAGAATAATAGGCAGAGCTATATAGGTACCGAAACTAATGGTACACAACAGTCGTGGTTTTTTAGAATTTCTGCATCAAAGACACAGTGACTTTATTTTCCAGTTGGATAAATGAAACATAGGAACAATGAGGGAAGGTAATAAAAATCTTGTTTAGATTAAGACACCATGTATTGTAAAGTATATGGTAGCAAACAGGAGCTCTTGGTGTATGCGGCTTGCAAAGGTCTGAAGGAAATATAACAAAGTGGGAAATATGAAGAGAATAAATGGGTTCTGGAAGGAAATAGCAATGCAGCAAGGAGAGACTTTAAATACACATCAGCAGCTTACACAACAATTAGTACGGCACCAGAAGAATTGGATAGAGATTATAATGGAATTAGAATAAAAAATTGATTAGGATAAATGTTTGTTTTTTGTAATTTTTCTTTCTTTTTGTTTGTTTTTTAGTCAAGCATAGACCTATGTTTTTGTAAATACTTGAACTTTGTTTTGTCTCTAAATTTTTTAGAGACCGACACCCTGGCTTGGGGTTATGCTTTAATAAAAAAAAGAGAATATAGTTCTGGTCTTCTCATATCAAATAATGAATATACAACTTTTGTCACAAACTTCTATTCTTTGGGCCTGTTTTCTTTGTTGTTTGAGGCTATGTGCATTTGTTCCTCTTTTAAATAATAAAAACATTGTTCCAGTTACACAAAATCGGGTCAGACTAACTCGGCCCAATACAACTATAATCTCAGAAAGTTATTACTATCCGAGAAAGCGTTTTTCAAGGATTGAATAAAACAGTGAAAATACAACAGGGATAACCGGACAAGATAACATAGAAAGAAGAACATGGAATGCATCATGCATGTGTGATGTGTTCAGGACCGATTCAGAATTTTTGTCGGAGAAACAAGATGTCAAGATCAATAAAAAAAATTTCTGAAAAGGGCAAAATTAGACACATTTTTAAATTTATATGATTATTTTATAAAAAAAATCAAATCATATAAATACAGATTTTTAGATTGCGGCGCCGAGTTAGTGCTGACGTGTCAATTTCCACTCCTTTCTCCTTTTATCCAAAAAAAATGAGCAAAGTCGACATTCGGCCAAATTCTACAGCTGTCGATCATGCATGTTTTGGCATATATCATTAGGCATATCAAAATTGGGTTCATTAGTCATAAATTGTTAGTACGTATGTTACTCTAGAAATTCTGTAGTACATTATTTCTGGTTCATTATTTGATTTCTCAAAAGATTTTATATGTCCTTTACCTTGTTACTATATCATCATCACCACCATCGTTATAATTTGCTTTGATTAGGAATATATAAAAGAATAAATTAATGAAGCTATGAGTAGTGCTCGTAATTAAGCATCTATTAATTTGCTTTAGTGCAAGCAATAATGAAGATTTACCTTGTTATGTTAAGAATAATCATGCGATCTTGAAAAAAGTTATTAACCAGTTGGTATACTATCATGATTTGTGTGTGATGCCAGTATAATTATTAATTATGACCTTAGTTTCATGCAGAGCTGACGTGTGCCAGTGGTAGCAGGCTTTCTCTTTTAGCATGCCAAAATATTAATAACTAATTGCAGTTTCCCTACAAGTATCATGGAAGCTTTGAAATGCCAAGATGATATTTGATCTTGAATGACACCATTAGCGTTGTTTGGATTACTATTTGTTGACGACGACGACGACGACGACGACAATGATTTTTTCGTCTCATAGTCAGTGGCGGATTCATTATATATCAAGATAGCGCAATTGTCCTACTCTTTTGTCCTACCTAAGATTTTGCAATTTTTCAACTACTCAATGGCACTTAATACTTGCGCCCTACTCTGAAACAAAATTGTGTCTGTCCCTGAACTGTGAATTGATAGTGTTTTGCGTTAAAAGAAAAGTAGATCTCTCGTTATATTATTTGTCTGGCTTTTTTTTGTCTCGTACTTGAACGAATAAGAAGGAGATGATAAAACATATTAACAGAGATTCAATAGAAAATAAAGTGATTCAAGGAAGTTTTGTGAACTATGCTTTTTGTGGGCCTTCAAAATTTTCGCATCTCTTTTTTATTTTGTTTGATTATTCTTTTGCAAAGTTGACATAATCTAAGACAATAATACATAGCCTTAGAAGAATTCGTTGTGCTACACTTGTGGCATAAAAATGAAGCATATATAGTTGTAAAAGACTGAAAATATAAATGAGAAACAATTGTCTTATATTCCCAACTTAAATTGAGTGGTTCTTCCTTAGTGATATATCAAAATTGTACTTGCATTAGTCTTATCTCTGTAAACTTTTGCTTATTACATTCAAATTTCATTAAATTCAAGGCCTTGTTATCATCTAAATTCGAATTTTGTCAGATCTGTACCGAATCTGAAAGAATATATTAAGACAAAATTTATATGTACTCTTCTAAAATTGTGAAATACAAGCTATAGATTACGGATGGGTTTCACAAATCAAATTCATAATATGAGAGTTTTTGTATTTTGATGTACATATAATATTACACGTTTAGAAGAACAAATATATAATTTTACATTTTATAGAGATAAATTTTGAAATTATGTCATAATTTAAAGATGCACATTTTTAAAAAAAAAAAAGACTGATACTAATCTCACATGATATACCCACATATGACATGTGTATTCTTTTAGAAATGAACATAAATATATTCAATCCTTTAATATCTGATAATTATTTTAATATACTTATACTTGCTACTTCTTACTCTCTATTCTTTCTTTAATTATTTACAAATTTTAGAAAATTTACACAACTAATTGAGAAACATATCAAATCATGTAGGATTCCAATAGCTTCTTCGCAGATTTGGCTCCTTCCGATATAATTCAAATGAGCAAGATCGTGTGCGTCGATTTTATCTAGGTAAAGGTCATTGTCAACCTAGCGATCATAATTTTCTCCAAAGAGATATAAGTGATAAGATCATAATTCTCTCGTAGAGCCCGGCTCAATTTGTCGACTTGATTTTATTTTGTAAGTGTTATTATATTTTATCTACGTTTACTTTTTTAATATATAAACATACAATTTTCAATATTTTGATAATATCTATATATATTTTTATCTTTATTTTTATTTGTAATTTTGTTCTAACCTGATCGAAATCCTACGTCCGCTCCTCGTAGTAAACATATATTTGTTTAACATACTTTTCACTTTTCAGTATCATGTTTGTTAAATAGGCCTGGCGCATGATGCGGGTAATTTGCTAGTGTAATAATGTAATAGGAACATTTAATCACTTAATGTCATTCGTATCTGATAAATTAAGTACTAATTAGTCCTTCATTTAAGTGTTTTTAATGGAAATTACTACCTTAATGTCCTTCATCATCATTGTTGTTTAAATTAAGAATACATAAAAGAAGAAATGAAGCTATGATTAGGGCTAGTGATTAAGCGTCAATTAGTGTCCATCACTGCAAGAAATAACGAAGATTTACGTACCTTGTTCTGTAAGAATAATCATGCGATCGATCTTGAATCATGACATTATTAGCCACTTGGTATATATGGTATCATGACTTGTATGTTCTCGGTATAATTAGGGACCTAATTTTAAGACTAAGCGCATGTGCTGGTGTGCACGATTGGCAGCACGCGCTCTTTATTAAAACGGTAATTAAATGACTAATAACTAATTGTAAAGAACTGAGCTAACTCGAGTTATAGACAAGACGAACTCAAGGTGTATCTTTCAGCTCGCAACGTGATAACAAGACGCGCTAGCTCGACTCGTGAGCATCCCGAGACGAGTTCCAAGCTCGTTCAGCTCATTCGTGTTCGACTCGTTTGCATCCGAAGATGGGTGAAAATCTCCGACGAACTTGATTTTAAAAAAATGCATTGTGTTATATTAAATTTGCTAAACCCAATAATTTAGTCCATAATTGTAGAATACGTCCGAGCTTGATTTCATGCAGAATACTTGCATTTCATACATAATATCTGAGCTTTGAACTTGAGTATCATCAAATTGTGTAATATACCCGAATCCGCTACCGTCTGCACCTCTAAAAGAGAGTACCAATGTGAAACACTTTTTTTTTTTTTTTTTTCTGTAGATGGTCTTTTGGCGCATTACCTCTATAGAACACCAGGTCTAGATTCAGAAACACAGGCGCATTCGTTGTAACATTATGAGAAAGACTTTGGTTGATGGGATATCCGGATTCCGTGATATGCATATTATTCTCCACCTAAATGGAGGGAGCCACATCCCACAAAGGAAGGGATTTTAGAATTATTCAACATTAGTTAACTAATTATGGTTTTATAATTTTGAATTCGTTGCTTCAAAATTTTATTCGTCATGTTATACATTTAATTGTTATTATTTGGTGAATAATTTTTTTTATTTTTTATTTCTGCGGATTTCACTTGATTAATTAAATTTTATAATTTGTCCATTTGATATACTGTAACATTATTTCCACAAATCATAGGATTGCTGCAACACACTGATCACAGGGAATCGTAATTATGGATCGATTGTTTATTTATTTGTTTTCATACTCCAGCACACACACGATGGCGATAAAGGGTTGTAATTTATATTTATTATATCTCTACCCAATTTCAATCTCTCCTCAGAACTTTGATCAAATTGATATCTACTGTTCTAACTTATATAAAGCCCATTATAACTGCCAAAAATTCTAAATTTAAATTGGAAAATCTACTCATTTTCATGAGAATAAGTAACTAACATTGTTTCTTCCATAAAAGAAACTAACATTATTTCTTTGTTTCAGCGCTCTCGGTAGGACTGTCAATGGGTAGGATAGGGTACGGATGGAAGTATTTTCATATTCATATCCATTAAAATTTTCTTTACTCATATCCTATCCATATCCATTAAAATTTTCTTTATCCATACCCCATCCATATCCGTAAAAAATTTCGGGTAACGAAACGGGTAACGGTAGATAATGGGTAAAAAAAATTGTATGATTTTGACAAATTAATAGTATCAAATAAATATATACTACTAAAATACAACAATAAATAACGTTCTATATATTACAAAAATCACAAAATTTCTTCTCATGTCACTTATCACTATAAAAAATATACTACTTAGTACTTACTAATGAAATATTATCAAAGACATGATATATTATTTAATACTAAAACAAGACATGCATATTTCAATTATAATGATATATGTTACAGAATGTAAATCAATTTCTTTATCAATATACATGATATATTATTTAATACTAAAACAAGACATGCATATTTCAATTATAATGATGTATAGATTTTTTTTAGAAATGCAAATTTTTTAAATTTTAATTTAGTTAATTGTTTTCAAATTTTGAAATAAATTATAGTATATATATTTATATAATTTATTCAATGAGTAACATGTATAATATAGCTCTTACCCATATTCTTACTCGATAAATTAATGAAATTTTTTTTATTCATATCCATGTTCGATAAACTAATGATTTTTTTATTTATTTATTTCCGTTTTAGTAGTTACGATACGGATCAAATAAACGGCCAAAAGAGTTTCATTGACAGTCCTGGTGCTAACTTTTAAGAAAATTAGTAATTCCCAAAAAATTCTGTACAAATTTCTGCAGTATGCACACGCGCAACTTTGTTTTCACCACAGTGTATTTGTATATGTCAGGGGAGCACTACACGATGTCGAACTGCAAACTCGATGGCCTCATGAAATCCTTACAATATGCCAGAGAGCACAGTATATTTTGCTGACTTTTTACCAGAAGAGGGAAACAGGAAACAGGCATCGAATCCAAGGCCAAGGGTAAATATTTTATTACATCCTTTCTTTCGTTTGTCAACTTGCCCGAAGGCTACATGAAAGGCAATTGAAGATGAAAATATAGAAACTAGAAAAGGTCAAAACATGGTTGGGATCTTTTATTACCGAACTAGTGAAGAAAGTGGAAATAGACAAAGGGCTTTGTACAGTACAGGTATAGTATCCGTACGGTGTTTGGATCTTAGGGAAAGCAACAGCTCGGCTTGGGGACCGACCATGGTACAGCCGTTGCCACAACTTCAGACAACTCTGTCTTGATCCTGGATTCTCTGTGGCGGTTACAGAAGGTCGGAAAGGTGCAGCGAATCATTGACGTTGGGATTTTGTACCGAGCGTACCACTTTACCACTGACCAAAAAATGGCAATTCGTGATTTTTTTATAAGGGAGCTGATACGCAGATATCACAATCGATACTGACTATCGATGCCGACGTTATTATGAACATTGATTGAGTTATTATGCACATTATTTAAGTTATTTTGCATGTTATTTTTTGAACTTAAATGATTGTGCATGTTATTTAGTTATTATGCATGTTATTTTTTTGTACTGATATAATTATGCATATTATTTGAATTATTTTGTATGTTATTTTGTTAACATGTATAATAATTTTTTCAGTACAAAAATAACATACATAATAACTCAAACAATGTGCACAATAACTCAAACAATGTCTATAATAACGTCGACATCGATAGTCGATATCGATTGTGATATCTACGGAACATTTTCCCTTTTTTATAATAAGATCAGTTCGAATATTTATTATAGACTCATTGATTTATGTTGAAGTAGTTAAAGAACCGACTCGGCTCATTTAGTTAAGGAGTCGAGTTCAATTAAAAGTAATCTCTGCATACAATAAACTTGACTTAAATAGTTACGATGAGATTCAGCTATTCTCAATTCTTGGTGGGTCCTTTTGTCAGAGAGGCCTGGCAATTTGTTCGTCATCTTGGTCAAATCGGTTCGATCACTCTGTTTCCTATGTTTTCCCTTTTTTACAGTCTTTCCAATCATAGCTTTACGGCCTTTCAGAATTTTTAACAGATTTAGGAATCTTATTATCACACACTGCAGTCGCGTCGCGTGTGATAAGAATACATTTTAGTGGAACAAAGTAGTTTCAGAAGGTTGTTTCCTTTTGAAACTTTTCTATTTCGTTTAATATTACAATACCAGAGGGCAGAGGCGTCTTCGTCTTCTATACTCTTCCATGCATAAATTCTCAGAAATGACAGAGAGTTTTTTTTTTTTTATTTATTTAGTCATACAAAATACCCAAACAAATAAATAAATGTTATCAGTTTATGATCACTGCCTGATGATGTTTGGCTGTGGTAGGCCGTAGATTGATAGTGCTACAAGCATTGGATGCAATTATTTGTAAAATAGTACAACAGTACTGGTCTACTGGACCTACATAATTATTTTAACATGGTTTATCTTTTCCCAACAAAGCGAGCGTTCGTTCATCCTTCCTTGGTTGAACCAAGTTCCATGGAATGCACATGCAAATAAAGTTTCTTGGGGACCGCCATTTCTCCAATTAAGTTTATTTGTAGGGTTATATCTGTAAAGTTGACACCAGAAGTTCGTCAACCTGCTGTCTTCTCTCTGCCTACTCCACTCTCCAACTACTCAACCTCTCTCCTTCTCCTTCTTCTTCTCTTCTCTTCTCTTCTCTCTCTCTTTTTGTACTCACCATTATAGAGAAAAGGGAGAGAGAAACAGACCACTCTGGCACTTCTGAAAAGTTTTCAAAAAGGACATACCAGCATTTTTCCGTTTCGTAAAAAAAAAGGTGCGGTCTTTTTCATCTCTTCACCAACTCCTTCACTTCACTCCAGTACTCCACTAAGCACCAACAAAAAGGAAAAGACCTTTTCGCACCACCTTTCACCCTCATTTCAGCAATTTCTCACTTTTGGTCATTCTCATTCCTTTCTTTTATATAACCTTTTGGTTAAAATTGGGAATCTAGGTTTTCTTTTGAGCTGTTTTGTGTCGTCTGTTTGGCTTCCAGAGTTGCAATTCAATCTAGGTATGTTTGCATTTAGAGCAATTATGTGATTTTTTTTAGGAGAGAAAACTTTGTATCTCATGCTCCTCCCAGTTGTAATGCACACTATGTTTCTTTGTCTCTGATTTTCTATTAGCACTTGGACTGTGTCTAGTTTCCTCATTTCTCTGTTTTAAATAGAAAAATAGCCTATATTTGGATCATTTCCCCAGGAATGCGGCTCATTGCTCTGATCTTGTTGATTTGGGTTCGATTGGTTGCCTCAAGCACTGACTTGGATGCACTCCTTGAATTTAAAAAGGAATTGGGAAAAGACCCATCTGGCGAAATTCTTAAATCATGGAATCCAAGCAATCCACCTGATTCCTCCAATTGCCCGACTAACTGGCATGGAGTTCAGTGCAGTGCTGGCCGAGTAATTTCTCTATATCTTGATGGAATTGGTCTAACTGGAAATGTATCTCTGTCCCCTCTCTCTAAAATCTCGATGCTTCAAAACCTCTCTCTGTCAAACAATCACTTAACTGGCCTACTTCCTAATGAAATAACCAAATTAACAAACTTGGTCTTTCTAAACCTCTCGTTGAATAATTTCACTGGAGTTTTCCCATCTGGTCTCCAGAACTTACACAAATTGCAGTTTCTCGACCTGCATGGCAACTCCTTTTCAGGGAAATTAGACGACATTTTCGCTCGATTGCATAGTCCAACTTACATTGACCTGAGTAGCAACCTCTTCTCAGGCTCTTTAAAACCAATCTCAGACAGTTCAAAAATTGTTAACTCAGTAGTGCATCTAAATGTGAGTTTTAACCAATTATCTGGTGCAATATTTGGGGAAGAACCAGTGCCCTTATTTGATGCCTTAGAGGTCTTTGATGCAAGTTTTAATCAGTTCAGTGGAAATGTGCCTTCCTTCAATTTTATTGTGTCTTTGAAGATTCTGAGGCTGAGGTGTAACCAGTTTAATGGGTCCATACCCGAAGCTCTTTTTAAAGAGACATCTCTCGTTCTGACTGAGCTTGACCTTAGCTGTAATCAACTAAAAGGTAATCCATGCTGAATACTCATAATTTGTATGTACTGTTATTATTTATCTTGACATTTCTGTACAAAGCATCTTTCCATTTTTAGCAAATCAATTACATGTGCGGTGTGCCCTACAATAAATGCATCCCTACACTTGCATGCACAAAAGTAAACCTGTGAAAACATACATGCCCTACAAAATTGTTACTGGTAACATCAATGTTTTATTGGGCGATATGAGGTACAGCACATTTGAAGAGGCATGCATGACATGAGATTATCTGGTATCTGTAAAATTTGTATGGCACCAACATCATGTCAAATTTCTCCTTCATTTAATGCAGGTCCTGTGAGACGTATAACTTCTACATCTCTAAACTACTTAAATCTCTCATCCAATCAGCTCTCAGGCTCCTTACCAATAACCATGGGGAGTTGTGCAATCATAGATTTGAGTAGAAATGAACTCACTGGCAACTTGTCTACCATTCGAACTTGGGGCAATTATGCTGAATTCATTGACTTGAGTGCAAATAAGCTTAAGGGTACTCTACCAAATGAGACGACTCAATTTTTGAGACTCGCCTCTTTTAGAGTGTCAAACAATTGGTTAGAAGGAGAGCTTCCGACTGTAATTGGTACATATCCTGAGTTAAAAACAATAGATTTGAGTCTAAACCGTCTCTACGGTGAGTTGCCAACGAGTCTGTTTACTTCAGAGGGACTTACAAGTCTCAATCTCTCAGGAAATAGCTTTACTGGCTCCATACCTGTTTCCGGATCACAAGAAACAAATCTCACCATTCTTGATCTTTCAAGGAACAACTTTGCAGGGACAATACCCAAAGAAATTGGCATGCTTCAAAATTTGCAGTTCCTTGATTTGTCAAGCAATGCTTTTGTGGGGCTCATACCCAGTAATTTACCTGATACACTTACAGTATTCAATGTTTCTTATAATAATTTATCAGGGACAGTCCCATCAAACTTGTTGAGATTTCCAGAGTCATCATTTCATCCAGGAAATGATGCACTAGTAATCCCCAATACGTCCCCATCAGGCATCCCCAATATACCCGATAATGGAAAATCACATAATCATCAGATGAAGCGTGCCATTTTGTATACACTAATTGCATGTGCTGCTGCTGTTCTTGTGGGCATTTCAATCATTGTAATCGTCCATCAAATTACTTCCAAACAAAAAAGAAACGGGAAACCGGATGCCGGTAAAGCCAAATCATTTCAGGATGAGAAATGCTTGGAGGCACCACAAATTCCGCCAACAGTAACTCCAAGCCTTGAACAGTCCCTTCAAGACAAGCCAGAAACTCGTGGATCACCAGTGAGGATTACACAATCAGAACCATCTTCATCTTCCTTGGCTATTCGGGTTAACTCGCCAGACAAGTTGGCAGGAGATTTGCACCTTTTTGACAGCTCAGTAGTTTTCTCGTCAGAAGAGTTGTCACGGGCACCAGCTGAGATTCTTGGCAGGAGCTGTCATGGCACAACTTACAAAGCTAGGCTTGATAATGGTAATGCTTTGGTGGTGAAGTGGATGAAGGAAGGTACTGTTAAAAGCCGGAAGGATTTTGCCAGAGAGGTGAAAAAGCTCGGTGGAATTAAGCACCAAAACTTGGTGTCTTTAAGAGGGTATTATTGGGGACCCAAAGAGCATGAGAGGATTATCATCTCAGATTATGTGGAGGCTTTTTCCTTGACAGCTTATCTTTCTGGTATAAGTTCTATTTCTTATAACTTACATAATTTAATGCTACTTAAGTACTGTTATTTCTTTTATTACATGATGGCGGTGTTTGATATTTCATTACAATTAGGTTCCCCACGTTAGTTAGAAGTATTGTTATCATTCTGTGCTATTTATTGCTCCCAAAAAGACTTAAAAGTGGTCTTACTGACTTATTTGATCTGAACTTCATTTTATTCAATAGGTATTCATTTGAACATTTATTTTCCAAATTTCTCCTTCATAATATAGAAGAATGTGTGTCCATGGGTACATGTTTGTGTTATTGTGTATATTTCTGTTGGGTCGCTTCCTATGCTTGTTTTCTCTGTAAAGACGCAGAGTGATATATTACTTGTGGATATTTACAGAGCTTGAAGAAAGAAATTTGAGACCTCTGTCTCTCCAGCAACGCCTCACAATTTCTATAGACATCTCCCGCTGTCTTGACCACTTACACAACTCCCGCTCCATCCCACACGGCAACCTCAAATCCTCCAACATTCTCATCCAAAGCCAACCTGATAATACCAGAAGTGCGTTGGTAACTGACTACAGTTTGCACCGTCTAATGACGCCAGCTGGCATGGCTGACCAGGTGTTAAATGCTGGGGCTCTTGGTTACTCCCCACCCGAATTTAATAGCACGTCGAAACCGTGCCCATCTCTGAAAAGTGATGTGTACGCATTTGGAGTTGTTCTTCTTGAACTTGTGACCGGCAAGATTGCTGGTGAAATCATCTCTGCAGCCCCTGGTGTGGTCGATCTGATAGACTGGGTGAGACTAATGGTTAGTGAAAATTGTGCATCAGAATGCTTCGATAAGTGTGTTTTGGAGATGGATGGTGGATCTGAGAGTACCCATAAAGTGCTTGATGATATTCTTGCGGTGGCGTTGAGATGTGTCAGGTCAGCGGCTGAGAGGCCTGAAATAAGAACTGTTTTTGAAGACCTCTCAGCAATGACTGTCTAATTCTCGGAACAGAAAATTTTAGTGTACATCTCGTGCTCTGGTAGTAGGATTCATTTTACAACAGTTGCTAGGATTGAATTTTTAAAGAGATTTTATTCTTTGCGTTTGTAATTAGGATAGTAGATTGTTTTTCTTGATTTAGATCTTCTTTTGGTGTAATTTTTGTAACTGGTGTTTATGCCTAAATTAATTTGTTGAGCTTGTGATAGTTCAAACTAAAGAAATAGGATTGTGTTGCTGCACCCTTGTGCTTTATTTAGTTTTTGCAACATAATAACATCTGGGTCCAAATTGTTTTCTTTTCTTTTTCTCTTTTCTTATGTGACTATGAATAAGAAAACTTTTTGAGGGAATAATTCGGGAGTAATTGTGTTTGCTTTATTGGGCCCACTTACAGAGGCTATTCTATCTCTGGGCCGACATGCACCTTATGTCTTTCTCAATTGTTTGGGCTTTTTCATATCCCAATTTCCTCGAGGCATAAACTCTGTTAGTCTGTTGTCACATATATTTTCTTCAGTTGTCAGTTGTCACATCTTCTCTTCTTTTCAGCCTAAACACTGTAGCAAAGAGCACACCGCTTGTTTCTCTCGATGCTGCTTCGTCTGAGAAGGCTCTACGCCACCTCCTTTGCTCGGTCGCATCTCCACCGTGCGTTTCCAGTGCCCCTTTTCTCACCAATCTCGACGCACTCCTCCTCCGTTCCGAGCCGCCTGGAATTATCAAGAGGCGCTGCCCGAGTGGCCCCTCTTATGTCTTCCACTGCCTCCTCCGAAGAGTCCAGGCGTGCGCCGCACGTGCCTCTTCCTCCTTCTACTGCTGATAAGGTCTGTTCCTTTTGTATATCTCTCATTCTACATTTTCTATGGTTAAATGACATGGGCTTGAAATTTGAGGAATTTAACAAAAAGATTGGTGTATTTTGTTGATTATATTAACGGTTGAATATCCAAAATTGGAATGATGTGGCTGTCATTAATGCAATGAGTTGAGTAGGAGGGAAAACTACCCATTTATAATGCTTTGTTGATTTTGGTTCATCATTTCCACTCAAAACCCAGAATTTTCGCGTACTCACAAATAAATTATCTTATCAAATCAAGCTTAGTTGTACAAATTTCGGTGAAGTTGAATTATCTCTGAACATTTTGCTAAAATCACATGATTGCACTGTTCCACAGATTGATGGCATTTGCCAAATGTTGTCACTGTTTCAGTTTGGAGAACAGAAGTAGAATATATGAGCACATCATGGTTGGTAAATAATGCTATTGTATCATAATCTTGAGCTAATAAATATAACATCTATATGAGCTAATTAACTATGTAATTGCACGTTTCTGCAACTTGGGAACTTTTAAGACATAAAGTGGTTTCTGTTTGAAGGATTTATTCTCCTTCTCTCCATGTCAGGTTATATATTGCTTACCTTGAAGGTGAGTTTCTAATACTGTGGCAGTGTGTCCTTTATGTGTAATATCCAAAAGAAATTATTTTTGTTCCCTCAATTGATCAAGGGGGACAATTCCTACTACTGTCTTTTGCTATGCGGCTATGCCTATAAGCTACTTTGGAGTTTGAACTCTAGTATTGGAGCTGTCAGTTTAAAAAATATATATACCCACCTGTATTACTTGCGTAAACTTCGGGTTTACATTTCCAATCATCAACTGTAGTGTACTGATACTTTTCTTTTGGTGTTTTCCAGAGTGAACTGTATCGGGGACTTGAAGCAGTGCTTGGTTCAAAATTCAGCTCTGAGCCTTTAATTCCACCTCCTCACCCTCTAATTATTGTTATTAGTGGTCCAAGTGGTGTCGGAAAAGATGCTGTTATCAAGGTCTCCTCTGTGTATGCTTGCATGTGTTGGTTTGTCTTTTAACATTTCTTGTCATACCAGTGAACTGCCCAGTATGGTAATGGTTTTGCTAAACCAATGCCTTTTGGATTATCTTTCTCAGAGGCTACAAGAAGTCAGAGCAGGAATACACTTTGTTGTGACGGCCACTAGCAGAGCGAAAAGGGTGGGTGAAGTTGAAGGAAAAGACTATTATTTTGTAACCAAGGAAGAATTTCTGGACATGATTGACAGAAATGAGTTGCTCGAGTATGCTCTTGTTTATGGCGAATACAAGGGTATCCCTAAACAGCAGGTATATTTTTCTCATTATTTTATTTTGGGATCGCCTGCTTGACCTTGTAATGTGAGAAATGTTCATCCCCTGTACCTTCTCTCTCTCTTGTTTCGAGAATTGCCTTCTTTATCATTCATTATTGGTGCCGTAAGTATGAGGGTGGGGGTTGTTTGAGCTTTTGCAGAGATATGGTGAAGGGAGACACCAAGAGTTTATAGGGTAATAGTATTATTATAACATAGGTTTTCTAACTTGCTGCTGTTTGAGTACTAAATGAAAGCAATATATGTCATTGCAATTGTTTTTACCCATAGATTCGTGAACACATGGCAAAGGGTGATGACATAGTTCTGAGAGTAGATATTCAAGGTGCTGAAACACTGAGATCCATTTTTGGCAAATCAGCTGTGTTCATCTTTCTGGTGGCAGAATCTGAGGCTGCACTTGTAAAGAGGCTAATAGACAGAAAAACTGAGACTTCTGACATGCTTCTTGTCAGAGTTGCAACAGCCAGAGAGGAGATGAAGCATGCGAGAAATTTTGATTATGTTGTGGTAAATGAAGAAGGAAAACTCGACAATGCCGTAAAATTGGTGACATCAATTATTGATGCTGAGAAGGCTAGAGTTGATCCACGCAAGATGCAAATCTAGTTGGGCTTAGTTTCTTTTAGTATATTCCCTTTACTTCTATGACAAAATTGTAACAGGCTATGAAAGACGTGCTATAATTTCCTGTTTCCCACTTTTCTCATCCTTTTTCATTCATGTTCTGTATGGGTAATTGATGTCACAGTAAAAGAAGTCAAAGAGAGATTATTTTTTTGCCCTTTTATTGCCTCTTTATTCGCCATCACAGTAGACAAACTTGTAATTTCTGAAAACTTAGCTATGCAATTCCACTCAAGAAAAAGTCCGGAAATTTATCTTCTGCGAAAAGATATTTTCATTGTGTTCATTTAATCAGAAAGAATGTTTGAAATGAAAATTGATTTCCAGATTTTATGGAAAACAAGCTTTTTCGTTTCCTAATTTTTGAGAGAAAACGAAAATAACAAAACGCACCACTTCCTCACAATCTTCAGTACATACGATCTCCATTACCCATAACTCCATACTTCCAATCAGATCTCTTGCACTCCAATTCTTCTTTATTTGTATTAGTTTCTACCAATACACGTATATTTCTATTTCACGTGCCTGTTAGCACTGCTAATAATCCAACCTAATGATCCTCATTGTCAAGCCTACTACTCGCCTCTAGACAGTGACTTGATTTTCAGGCTTGTCAATTTCATCTTTGCAATTCCACTCAACTCTCATCTATGGGTATATATTGGAAATCATGTAGCATGTAGTGTTACGGTGTGGCAGAAGCAGCAGCACGTTTATGGCATGGTTGGTATGGGTGTCAAACACACATGTAGAGTAGCACAAGATATCAAAGACCCGACGACGGACGACAGAAGTGGACCGGATGTATATGTTGCAATTGTTTGTTGCCAGTTACAATTGGATGAGAAATGAGTTATGAGTCCCATGTCGATACGTGCAAGCACTACGCATGCGCATCTTGTGTTTCTTCAAAAATCGCACTGTTTATTGGATGAATAAGATGTGTATTAAACTACTGGATGTAGGAAAAAGATTGCCAATCCATCTGGTGTCTATATTAATGTCGAAATTAATAAAAAACAGGATCAAGACTAACTGTAGGCCTCAAAACTCTCCACGTTCCTAGCCAAGAGATTAGTGCACCTATATTAAACTATTGGATGTAGGAAATTGTTGTTATTAGACTTTGAACTTATCTTGAATTTGCATTTGAAATACTTGTTGATTTTTTTTAACTTGTAAATGTTCATTTTTTTGCCATTTATGGGACAGGGTCTGATGCATTGACGGTAATCCATATCTTGTTAATCTGGAAGATTTTGAATTGAGCCATTTTGAAGTTGAAGATAAAATTGCAAATAATTTCAGTTTTTCTAGTGTAGTTTTCTATTTTCTGTTTCACTTATCTGTTTTCTGCGCAGAATTGCTATGTTGTAAATTTTAAATGTTTCAGTTGCTATGTATTAAAAAGCACTTGAATATGCACTTGTTTGAAATTCGAATTTGCTGTTGGGTTTGTATTAACTTGCTGAGTCTCCACTTGTATTGAATTTGGATTTGCTGTAGTAAATGACATGTTCTTTGAATTTGCTGTATTAAATTGAATGTTCTCTAAATGTAGTAGATAACAATATAGCATGGATTTTTATATGATGTAGTATTGAAAATGTAAAAACTTTCGAGCGTAGTTCGTTTTGTTAGTCGAGTCTGAATCGAAATAAGCAAACACCAACATCAGAGTCTATTCACAAGGAAGGGTATTATGGGTATTTAGATAGATTGTCATTTTTTAATTCATTTTTCTAGAGAACAATGGCAAAATTAAAATTGAAGTTGGATTTTAATGGTATTTTGATAAATACGTGTTTTATAGTGACATTTTGACAATTAAAATATTTTGTAGTGGTATAAAGAAAAATTTCCCTAAATTTTTTTCTCTTTTTAACTCTGAAACTCCGCTGCCTTTCGTCGACCAAACCAAAGTACCAAACCAAGCCATACTATTTACCATTCTGTTTCTCCTTTCTTCGCTCACACCAACCCGCTCCCGAAACCTCTCTTCTCCGTTCAAAAGCTCAACCAATCGCCATGGAAATCTACGATATCTTATCAGAAACAATATACGCCTACACAGGCCTCTCTCTGGCGGCTTTTGTCACGATACTGTCACTCATGATCGGAGCTTACTTTCTCGTCTCCTCCTTCTTCGTCCACCCGGATTCCCTGGATGTTACTGAGAAGATCGCCGTCGCTCCTACTCCTCCTACGACTGATCAACCGCCGTCTCCGCCGCCGGCGGTCATGGCCGAGCCCGTGCAGATGGGGGAGATGACATTGGAGGGGTTGAGAGAGTACAATGGATCGGATCGGAATAAGCCTCTTTTGGTCTCTATCAAGGGAGATGTCTACAATGTCTCACGTGGATGGTAAATTTACAATTTTAATTTCTGAACTAATTAATGATCCCGACTAATTGGTTATTCAATTGATGTTTACAGTTCAGTAAAATAGAAACTAGTGTACTAATACTGTGTACGGACTTAATAATTATAGTCAACTTATCTATAGCTCAATTTCTGACATCACTCTTGATAAGAGCACAACTGAGCTGCCGACTGAGATATGTAGTGCATCATCTCCTGTCAGAGACATGACAGACGATTTGGTTGCTGAAAAAGTCGAATCGCTTAGGAGGCGCCTTGCAATGGCTATACAGTACAGCAGAAGTGTGGTTGACAAGGGTGGTTATTATGGTGACAATGAGTGCAAGATGATTAAATTTGAAAATGGTGTTAAGGGGGCGGTGAATTTGAAGGAAATGAGTTTAAGGAAACTTAAGGCCTTGTACAAGGAGGAACTCTTACACCTACGCAGCTCTAAATAGTGTTTATAGTCTTTCTTTTGTGATTTAGTGATTTAGGGATCTGAATGATATATTCAGCAAGCATTCTGACTGGTGTAAATTCCTTTTAGAGAGTTTCAGTATTCTTCTGTTTAGGTCTTGTCTCAGGTGTCTGTGCTGCTGTTGTTACATCAACCATATGTCAATCAATGGATTTCAACATTTGATTTGAAAGAAGATAGTAAATATGGCTGCTCTTCAAAGGTGAATCATAATTTCACTTCTCAATTGAAGTGTGCGATAGTTTGGAATAGTGGGATGTAATAATTCAGGAACCATAGACGATTCTTTTTTGGTGGAAACCAATAGGTTATTTGTTGTATGGATGAATTGGCTTTAATTGGAAACTATAACTAGTTAGGAAGCATCCTTAGATTCAACAAAATAGTGGAATAATAAAGTTTTAAAACAGTCTTCTGAGTTGATTATGTCGTGCTTAATACATATCTTATGTCTTGGTTTTGCGTGTAGGTTGTTTTATGGGCCAGGGGGACCATACCATTTCTTTTCTGGGAATGAGATAAGCCGGGCGCTCGCGCTTATGTCATTCGACCCGAATGATTTTACAGACAACCTAGAAGGGTTAGGATCGGATGAGTTGGAGGTGTTACATGACTGGGAGGAGAAGTTCAAAGAGAGATATGTCAAGGTTGGCCATATTGTCAGAAGAGGGGAGAATGAAACTAGTGAGTCTAAATTATTGACTAGTGATGTGGCAAATGCTGAAGGCGAGTAATCTGTTGTGTATCTTGTTTCTGGGGTCAGCTTGTTGGCTTCTGCTCATAGTTGTTGGCGGTCTTTTCACGGAGTGGGTTTTTTAAATAAGAAACTTTTAGTAGATTTTATTTGTAATTGTTATTGATGCCATGAGGTTAGATGTGCATACATATGAATATGATACACACGCGATGTACTTGCATTCTATTTATGGATGAATGACAAAAAAATCTATTCGAAGAAACTTCATTTGTAGAATGCCCTTAGAATTTAATTTGCAAGTTTATGTCCAGTGCTTCCATAGATCAAATTCCACAAATGTTCTCCAAGTAATATTTCATATCCAACCACTTAAAATATATCTCGAAATACGTTGCAAAATTTTTGGTAGAACATGAACTTTGTAAATAAAGCAGCTAGTATCTTCTTGAACAAAATACATTCATATCCAACTCCAACATAAGTACATAACTTGTACTCGTCTTCTTCCTTTTGTTTGATGCTGTCTGGTTGCTTCTTTTTGTCCATACACCATAGCTGCATGAACAATTAGCAGCATGAATGCATGAAATCATATTAACGATGCTTTCCGATTTCCATCTTCTTCTTAATCGCTTTATGACCATGATATACAAAAGAATCCATAATGCCAGCAACCGCGAAAATACCTGAAAAGGTGCATAAAGAAGCAAAACGTATTTAACTGCTAAAAGAAAAACCATTGTCAAATTGATAAACTATATGTTAAGTAACACAACCTTTGATTTCTTTTGCTACAAGAAATCAATCAACACTGCATGCAGCTCTCTACCCAAATTTAAATTAATATTGCTACTAACCTCCAATTATAGCACAAAGGTTGGTTAAGAAATGAAGTAAAGACGTGTTCCCTTCTGTTAAGATCACCTGCATGGGAAAAGTAAAACGAATAAAGTGCCATATAGACAGAAGGAATTTGTTCAGTTATGTTGCATCTTAATTCCAAAACTATGAAGCATGCATACATTCACTTAATTCCATAAATAAAAACTAAATTTTGAAAGCTCCTGAACTAAAATTTCACCTTTATTTTCCTAGGGGCCAGCAGAAAAATAATAAACTGAAGACCAACAATGAAATCTGACCTTGATAGGAGAAATTTCATAAAAAAAGTATACTCCCGAAGCAGGTTTTGGGTAACCAATAGATTCTCTGAAATGCTCTGTCACTGAAAACTACAACCAACAAAGATACATAAATTAACCTCATAAGTACTCAAATATTTTAAAGAATGCTTAAAGAAGCTTCAAAAGCTTAACCTGATTTGAGTGGATTTTACGTCCAGTGATGTCTGTGTATATTGTAGGAACCACCTGAGAACACAACTCACATATCTCAATGGAAAAACCTTAGAAATCTCAATAAAATAAGCCAATGCTCACTAATTTTTGTCAGATATATCAGCTGGTTTCATTTGTTTCAAGTTGGTACTATTTCCAGCACTTGGTTTTGTTTAGAAATCATGATTAATGTATTAGAAGATTTTGCTTCCAAGTGATCTTAAGTTCTTAACCTTTAAAATTGGCCGACATAATCAAGAAGAAACCAAATAAATGTCGAACAAAGATTTCGGTGAAATACTCACTTTGATAAAGTACTGATAAATTCCAGGTTCTCCCTTGTGGATCCACTCTACACTGAATCCATCGTCAAAATAATGTGGAAAGAAAAAAAAAAATCACATCAGAGAGACCATACCAATTTAAACTTATTTTTCATTTCTCTTATTCCTGGTGAACAATGCAGAAAACAATTTAAAAAGAATTTACCCATCAAGTGGATTTATAACACCAGGGAAATCTCTTCCAAAGGAAACTTTATTGATCTTGTGACTTATCTGGTTTAATCAGAAAAAAATGTATTGGGTAGCAATCAGACTACATTGTGCTGGAAGATTTAAAAGATAACCCTAATTTCCATGCCCATGGGATGTTCAAAGGATGTCAAACTCACGTTGTAGTTCTCTGCCTGAATGTTAAATAGATCTTGAAGAAAGTTGAATTGGGGCAAACCCTTTCCAGGGGCGAAATGGAAATTTCCAGCCACTTTATTGACATCTACAAATCCATGTATGTTGCAGCCTTCGCCCTGCTCATCTTTCACCCTTTGAACAAATCCCTCCCGCTTGCACTGTTTTACATAAAAATGACACAGTGGAGTATCTAGCAGAATTAAATCCTCATAGCAAATTTATCAGCAGAACGTGCATTTCTAAAATATGCAACAAATCAGATGTGGATGCTTTCAGATTTTGAAGGGCAATGCATCCAAAAGTAAAAATAAAAAATAAAGCAGCAACCTGCTCATTAAAAATAATCAACCTGGTCAATATGATCTGGGTTTGTGAGTCCCCATCCCTTCTTTCTATACGCATCTCTGACTTCATCACATGAATTGCAACACTGATCATCTGACTATAATTGCACAAAATAAAATATTACATTAAAGGCAGGCAGACGTGCAGACAAATTATTGCATAAAATTTATTCTTCACGAAGATAAATTTTCACTGCTTCAATTCTACTTAAAATGTACTAGTTTGGATTTGAAAGTAGTCCACTGTTTATCAACAGGTCAAACAGAAAACTTTTCGTACTTTTCTATTTTGCTTTTTCCTTCTTGGCAGATCACACAAAACATTTCATAACGAACTTCATGTCACACCTACTGAACCTCAGATATTGTTTGAGAAATTTAGCAAGTGCAAACATTAGGTTATTATATGTCAAAGACATGGACCATGACAAGTTACACATGCATTGTTTGCGAGCAACAAATTAAGCGCCTCACATATGCAAGAAGAAAACAACATTATTAGCAATGAACAATCAGATTGATACCAGTATAAGCTGGACTTAACTATATCTAATCCTTGATGTTGACTGTCAAGTTATATAAACTCGTTCCAAATTGATTTGGTTGAAAAGTACAAGATTTTTGGGAAACTGTCACTTTTAGCATCACTTAAACTTGTTTTAACCATCTTCTGTTATTTGAATTATTATCCTATAATTGCTGTATACTGGTAATAGCTATTACATATATTAGATTTTATTTTAAAAAGAAGAAATTATAGGATACAATTTGTCAAACGGAAAAATTCATGAGAAAGAAACATCACAAGCAGCACAAGCTAAGTTTCATTCAAGGAGATTACCTCCTCAGCACCAAAACACGAACCACAATATTTCTCGTTATGGTCAAGCCTTCCTCCATGCTTTTGCAAAGGTCTCTCTATCTGAAGCAATGGTAAAAGTATGAAAGTGATGAGATTTTCCGAAAGTTGAGAAGCCATAAAATAAAGCATACGATTCTTGAGATGGAATATACCTTGGGCCCACCAACACCTTCCTTTCTTGAATCAAGTATTTTACCAACATTATCCAGCCTTTTCTTAAATATATCATGCCTCTGCAACAAGTGATCAAGGAATGAGATAAGAATTTCACAGGATCATTGAACCAAAAATTTAAACAAACAAATAAATAAATATTGAAAAAAGAAGAAGCAAAGAAATATACAATGTCATAATGTTGCTCCCCACTAACATCCATTGTATCAACAGCAAGAAGAGAGCAAGCTATGTGAGGAAATGTCACATCAAACTGCACCAAGATTATGACCTTTGTTAGTCAGTACTTTTGATATTCTTCTAGCATATACGATTACCTATCTAGGTCACAAGGATTAACCTAAACAAAGTGATGACTAAAATTGAATGTCAGATCTAGTATTTCAATACCTGGTCCAGGTTTATGTCATGAGAAACAAGTTCTTGAACTACTACCTCATTTTAGAAAGTGTAGTACTTGTTATGTCACAAAGAAATACATGGACCTGGTATACTTGTTGTTATAACAGTATATTCACTTTGGTATAAGTTATTCCCAGTTTAGTAAGTAATGATCTTTGATATATATTCTTTATAATGAGTATTTTGTTTTTGTAAAAGCTAGGGATTGCGTCCTCAAATACCTTCAGGACTGAACCCTAGTTTGGTGGATTTGATGAGTAGATGTTGGGATGAGAATCCAACTAAGAGGCCTTCTTTTTCTGATATATATAATTAGATCCCTTATAGTCATAAATTGTAAATAATCAATACTAACATTAATTCGAAGCCTGTCCCCTCTTGAAGTGTCTACTACAAGCTTGGTTTCCTTTGATGAGTATACATATAACCCTTGAAGGAACACAAAAAAATATATATAATTAGCAGCATATCCCAGAAAATGAAACAATGGATAAACTTATAGGTCACTTTGCCCCATATTTCAATATGGTTCATCAAATTTGACTTTTCCCAGAAGAAACATTGAACCTTAGTGTCATGAATAGGGTACTCATGTTTTTTGGAAATGAAATTACACGAAGAGTATGAATTTCATTTGCTGTATAAGTTGTACTGACTTAGTGAGTATTGCAAGACGGAAGAATTACATGCTACTGTTTAATTTCTACAAACATGTGAAACCATGACTTCTACATGTGAGAAACATGTGAAAGATTGTTGTCTAGTGGTAATTACTGAGAGCAAATGCAACTATGTGAGCAATTCTGTTTCCCTTCAAATTTATAATATCCTTTATTTTTCCTGGAAAACAATTATGTACAATTTTATGAGCAGGTATATGTGCCATAATACATGTGAAAGTTTGAAAGTTGAAACCGTGAGTTCCATATGTCGGGACTCAAAAGTGATTACTGAATCAAATTACTACTGGACATATTATAACAAAAAGAACGAGCTTCCGTGAACCAAAATGGAAATTCAATGGAATTATTAAGACAATCAAAGTTGACCGAGCTGAAAGAATTGATAGCTGGGGTAAAGTCAGGCAACTGAATTAAACCTAAATCAACTTACTAACTTTCAAAGTGTTTGATGCAAGTACATCAGCCTTAAAATAACGCATTATGCCATTAGATGCATAATATAACAAAATTAAATTCGAGTCTCGGTCCTCTTATCAGTTAAAGTCCGAGTGAGGAAGAAGCTACTATTCCTTCAAATAATCAGACATAAATTCAGATAAATTCCGAGTGAGGAAGAAGCTACTATTCCTTCAAATAATCAGACATATAAATTCAGATAAATTCCTCGCATGTTATAGCGATGCAGCTTTCAAACAAGTACTTGAACAGGAAAAACTCGAGCAAAAGATAGGTAACTCACTGATCTCAGATAGAAACAAGAAGAGCATCGCAATTGAAGATAAAATGGTGATCAGGCCACCAGACAGCGTACGACTATAGAAATCCTCGTTCACCTTCGGGTACGCGTCCAGATTCCTCAGCTTCCCCAAGATCTCCATTTATGGAACCTAGAATTAACCGAGATAACAGAGAAAGAAAGCTAGGGTTTGTTAACAGAGTGCATTTACCGCTTTCTTCTTCTCCGTCGCTCCTTTTGTGAATTTAAATTTCAACGGATTGACTGGAGAAATATCGGAGAAAAGAAGATCAAAATGACAGTGAATTTGGTTTCTCTTTTCTTCTTATGGCAAAACGACTAGATTCCGATCGGGGAGAAAGAAACTTGATTCAATGTGACTGGAGCGTCTATGCGTCAAACCGTAGGTGAACGCGTAGGTGGATCCCACGCTACGGTCCCAGAAAGCAATCGCTAACAGCGTGGCAAATGGGCCCAAATGTCAAGATACTCGTGAATTTCGTTTGATCTTTTAGACTGTTACACAGCCTCAGCTCAGCTTCCTTTCAATTTTAGGCCTAAAATTCGTTTCGATGTTTTGTTAGAATTATAAGTCGGAGATATTTATAATTTTAATTAAATTATAATTTTAAATATTTCTAACATTGTACTACTTTTATAATTTCTTATTCTCAATTATATTGATAATCTCCTATCATAATTTGCATCTAATAATATCTCCAATTTATAATTCTAACATATTTGTTTTAGAACAGACTTTCAGACTAAACCACATGAAATCTTGAATCAAACCAAGCTTGTTCGTAAGAAAATCGATCATCATGGTATATAGTCATAGTCTCATAGACTGAGTTTTTAATTTGTATCAAGATTTATGCATCTAAATTTTATGAAATCCAACTCTCTGCAAACGATACAGCACATAAAAGCTGAACCGTTCCTTAGTGTTGTGCCATAGAAGAATAGGACCCAATTTGGAGGGACCTATCTAAAATACTGTCTAAATCTGCTCGAGACATTCCAATAAAATACACCATTGCAAGCAACCACTCCAGACCTGTACAAAATTACAAATTGTCAAATTCGACGCTCTTTTTTTTACTCGGCTCAATTCTTGATTTCCTTATCGTCATATTTTTTATCCTGCAATACAGGTAATGTCATTGTGACCAGTTAATAAAAAAATAGAAAGCTGATACGTAAATACCGATATTGATGTCGACTGTCGACATCGATGTTATTATGTACATTTAGAAGAGTTATTATGCATAATATTTTTTGTACTGAAATAGTTATGCATGTTATTTGAATTATTATACACATTATTTTGTTAACATTCATAATATTTTTTTCAATACAAAAATAATATAAAATAACATGCATAATAACTCAAATAATGCGTATAGTAACTCGACTAAATGTATATAATAACATCAGTATCAATAGTCGATATCAATATTGATGTCTACGGAACATTTTCCAAAAAAATAAAATTACAAATTTTCAGGCACCTTTCTTATCACCAAAAAAAAACTGAAAATTGTTTGAAAGACGAGCTTCTAAGAAACTGGGAGAACAAAACTAATTATGATATACATATAATATGTATAGTTACACGGTTTCTGCACAGAAATAAATAGTCTCCAACAATCCTATTACCAGATCATAGGTATCTATATCAAATTATCAACCAACTAAACCGCATTTTAACATCTGACTTGTTCTATCACATCTACTACAGTCAATCAAAATGAGCCTTATATACCATAAAACAATATTAAAATACCCAACCTTACCAAGCATTCTATGACAAAATAAATCAAAAACTATTATTTCTGCACTAGATTTACAAAACTCATCTCATCGCCTATAATGGTTCTTATTATCATTCTCGTACTCTCCCTTTGCAATATCAATGGACATTTTTAAATTCTGATAACTATCCAAGGACTTCTGAGAAAAATCTGTGAGTCTGTTCAAGACGACAACCAGACTTGATCGAAAACTGTCACAATTTGAACGCCAATCCAAGGGCGAACCGTTGCTTCTCCCACTCTCCCCCCTAAAAGATTCACCAGAGATGCCATTTCTAGGTAGGGATAGTGAGCTTTTAAAACTTTTAACTCGCTTCTCTTGGTGGGATGTGAAACGGTTTGTCGCATTGGCAAGATCTTTTACCGCCTCTGCCACTTCTCTTGTTGGTAATTCTGTTAATAGTTTGAGCCAATCTTCACAAGTGGCGAATATGGGGGGTGCACCAAAGCTGCGTAGTGGATCCAGCTGTCTCTTCTTCCTTTTGGCCTTCTGCTGAGGTGGTGAAACACATTTGTGTATCCATTTGTTGATGCTTTGCAGATATGATTTGTGTGCTGAGAGCCACTTGGTGAAATTTGAGAATAGGAGGTTGAGTTCATGAGAAAGGGTTAAGACTGCTTGGTTTTGCAATTCAGGTTGATTCGGAAACTTTATGGACCCATTTTCTGATGCATTCTGTATTAAGTCGTATTGCTGTCTGTGGCACTCGTGCATCACACCCCACATTCGTATTAATCTGTGATTAATTAACAAACATTAAGCATAGGAAACCATAAATTTACAAGAAAAACAAACAAAACAAAACGATTCCGAGTTTTTCATTTGTCAATCTGCTAAAAGAAATGGCAGCATCCATGATTCATGAATTTTCAAAAGAACCAGGTTCCCATTCAAGAACATTGTACGTGATCTTAATGGTTTTTTTAATCTTGCACATTAAGGTCCCCTTAATAAAGCATTTTCCAACAAGGGTTAATTGCTAAATTTGAGAAGGCAAGAGAGGGAATAGAGATTGAAGTAAGGAATTACAAGAGTAACTTCAAACTAGAGACAAGATGATGGTTCTAGTTCTTGTCAATTATTTGCAAAACAAACATAAGAAGGATCAACTACTATTAAGCTGGCAAAAATGTCCATTATTTTTACAATACCCTTGTGCATTGGTCTTGTTTTGAGGGCATCTTGTAACTTCAGCAAATGAATGTGGGCAACAAAAATAGAAGAACCCTTATAAAGGGTACCACTGCTAAATTTCCTTGTTTGTCTAAAAAGGTTTACTACACCAAAAAGATATTTAAAAGAATATTATTTGAAATCAAGCCATACCCTTCAATCAATTCTTCTAGTTGAGGCTGGAGTTCTTTATCCCTGATCTCCTCAATTGTCTTAGAAATTCTGTCGATTCGTTGGATAGCCACACAAATTCGTGAGTGTAGATCTTTAACTGCTGCGCGGGTCTTATCGATTCTTTGTTGCCTCTCTGCTTGGGACTCCTGCTCTCTCAATAGTTTGCACTTGAAGTCATAATCTCTTCTAATTGTCCCACTTGCCTAAATCCAATAAATAATAACATAAACCTTGTTCCTCCCTGCTTATCAATTAATGATATTTATGATTTTGCACATCATGCTAGATTTTAATATAATTTGCCAGTGATGATAAGGTAGTATATCAGCAAAGAAATGACTGAATAATATTAGGCTGGTCAATTCTTTTCTTGTATTGCTCATATAACTTATGGCTTGATATAGGAGTTATCTTTTTTTTTGTAATTTAGCTTAGGCTTCGAAGTAGAGTATGAACAGTACACTTATTGTAGAGGGGGCAGATGGGAAGAACTGCATAATAGTTTGTTGCTAGTTTATTACATACAATGGAAATATGAAGGATATAAACATTTATTTAAACAAATGAATTCAATCATAATTAAAAATTCACTGTAATAAGTTTTGCTTGACAATTGAGAAGCAGCAAAAATAGATAGAAAATGATAGAGAAAATGTTGTACATGGAACACATAAATCTAGATATGCACTATGTTAAGTTATGAACAAGAAAAAATTACCATCACTTGCTAAGTTGCTAAATTAACGATCATTTTTATGATAGTGCGAGACTGATTTGACGAACTCATTTCTGAAATAGTAGTGTCGTAACAGTATTTGTTTCCACCCCCTCTAAAAGCACCTCTCCTTGGAAGCGAAAGGGAAAAAGCTCACTAGAAAGAGGCAAAATTATCACTTGTCTACAGATGTCTAATAATGCAGTATTGTTTTGCTTAGCTATTTGTAAATCTCTCCCAAATACTGCTAATGTGAGGTTTGACGTGGGGGAGCGAAGGCCAACATCTTCCGGAAAACCCAATATGCTATATTTCAAATTACTTGTACTTTGTTTGTAGAGATCATGAGAGGTATAAAGGGAGGACATAAGGGGCGGTACAAGAATAACTATGATATTCTCCCATTGCAGGGATAAAAGAATTGGCAATTTACAAAAAGTAGTAACTAAATGCATATACATACCTTAACTTCATCATAAAGCTTCCTTTCCCATGCATACAACCTATCTAAGGTTGAAGCATGGCTTCCAGAATTCATGTAGACCCCACCAGCAACATAGCTGCTGATACTGTCTAAAGTTTCTTTGGTTGGTTCCTCGACCGGAATTCTGGATGAAGAAGAAAGGGAAGAAACTGATCGGTGCCAAGTGAGATATTTCATATCGACTGGAGCTGAAGCTATTAAGAAACAAACAAAGAGTGCATTAAATTTGTATTACTGTATGTATAACTTTTGGCCTGCAAATTACTATATCACTTCATACTGGTCCCTCTAACAGTAAAATCCTGGTCTAAACTTTTCCACTAAACCATGATGTACTATTTGCACAGGGACATATCACCTTAACTGATTTAACAATTAACATTTTAGATAAAACTGCCATGTATACCTTGAGGTTGAAGAGGTTCCTCACCACAGCAATTTAAAAATGCCATAAGAAAAGTAGATGCGCCCGACCTTCGCTCTACACCAAAAATATTATACAAAAAGAATATAAATTCAAACCCTGAAAAGGATAATCTTGAATACAAATAATAACATGAAATAGCAAAAGGTTGTCATAATAACTGCATGCGTGCCTCGAATCTTTCAGATATGCAAACCAATAAATCTCTAAATCCTCTTTCCTTTGTTATGTGACCAGGAAACAAAAATAATAAAAATAAAAAAAACCAACAACATCATGTCATGGTTGGGTTATTTCTTCCAGCGAGCAACCTATATGCAGTCATTAGTCAAACCACAAATAACAGCAAAATCCTGTTGGCCATTGCCTATCTAATAATAAAATCTTAGTTAGCTGAAAACAGAGTAACCCTTGTAAATCAGGGCAATTGGTCTTAGCCCCCCCCTCTCCCTCCTCTCCTCATGTCTGTTCCGCGCCAGCTTTGGCTGGTTTTCTAAATGAAAAATGGGAGACTGACCCTTCATTTACTATAAAAAATAGATTCTGCTGTGTATTACATCTTCTCAAATCTCAACTACCACATGCTGTGTAAATACCAGACAAATGGAATCAATAAAAACTAAAAAGAAAACTATTCAAACCAATTTCATCTGCAACGAGAGGACGAAAATGCACTTTGTCAGCCTCTAACATCCTCGGAACTTCTCTTCCCGACTCGGCTGCCTTTCTAAACAACTCTTCAATCTCCTTCAGACATGACCCGAAATCCTTGGCCCTGATCCTGGCATACTCCTTTGGATTTTCATCTGCCACAGGTGGATTGACGCGATTCTGGTTCAGAACTCTAGGTGGTGTCCGTACTGGTGTCCTGGTATGGCTCTCCTCAGTACCAACATGGGACATGTTGTTCTCCTTCTCCCCATTCTCCCGTAGCTCCGTATCAGAACCAAAATCCCCTACCTCGTCATTGCTGAATACATGTATAGGTGTTGCGGTTCTACTTTCATCTGTTTCATAGGTGTTGGGGCCAACATTATGTGGCTCAGTACCAGAACCCAAATCCTCCACTAAATCATGATATTCCATCAGATTACGATTTTTAAACATGCGTACTAAAGGCCCCGAGGATTTGTCAAAGTCATCCTCATCAGTATCCCCAAAATCATCCCCACTCACATCCCCAGAAGGGAGCTTTTCCTTTTTCTGTTCAACACCTTGTTCTTCTTTGTCTTCTTCTCCCTCTTTTTCTCTCTCTTCTTCTTCCTCTTCCTCTTCTTCTTCTTCTTCTTCTTCTTCTTCTTCTTCTTCTTCTTCTTCTTCTTCTTCTTCTTCTAACTCAGGAATACCTTCCTCTTCACGGAGTCTGCGGATGTCATCTGCAAGGTCGACCTCATGGCCATTGTCTAGCGTGTACTGGTGGTCATCGACTGGCTGGAATAGTTCCAGACCAAAGTAATCCCAAGGCGGTGTCCCAGGTGCTGGTGGTGAGAGCATCTCATAATTTGTACTTTCTTCTGGACCCTTTGTTTGTGGTAAAGGTTTTGTGGGGGATGACGACTCAAGAGCTGCGGTCATGGTAGCTGGTGGCTTCTCTCGCATGATTTTCCATGTCATCCTGCAAGTGGTTTTTTAGTGGATCAGTAAATTAAGGATAGCACGTTGCAGTACTCAATTTTATGGCTTAATGGCCTCGAGTCATGCAGAGCACCCATACTTCATAAAAGTTCATATTTTGTTTATCCAGCATATAATGGGTCTATCAGAGAAAAAATGATAAATTAACAAAAAGAAGAACAAACAATTGAATGAAACAATTTAAGAGGTGGTAACTATACACACTTCCCATACATGAGCAAAACTAGACAAAATACCTGGCAAGTTAGTGGACCAAATTACAGAAGCAGCTATATCTGATGAAACTTACCTACCAGCCTTCATATGGTTGACATGAAACCGACCCTCATAATTTGTGCTTTCTTCTGGATCTGATGCGGGTGGTACATGTTTTCTAGGGGATGACGATTCAAGAGTGGCAGTCATTGTAGCGGGTGGCTTCTCGTGCACGATTCTCGATACCATCCTGCAAATAGTATTTTAGTGGATTGGATAATCGAGGATAGCAAGTCACAGTATTGAATTTTCATGGCTTACTGGTCACAGGTCACGCTGGATTTTAATGGCTTACAAGTTACAACTGATATAACACCCATACTTCATAAAGTTCATATTTTGTTTATTCAACATTTAATGGGTCTATCAAAGAAAAGGAACTGATAAATGGAAGGAAAGGAAAAAAGTAAATAAATGAAAAAAATTACGGGTCTCAGTGCCAGTGATAACTATACAAAATTCCTAGACATGAGCAATACCAAAAAGAATACCTGAGAATTGTTCCATAAAACCAAAACTCATAATTCTGAGTCAACAACTGTGATGATGCAGAATCGATTCCTTTATTTAATTTACTGAAATGTAATTGACAAACTAGATGGACTAAAATCCGGAAAAAAAACTATATCCCGTGGCACTTACCTACCAACCTTCATATGGTCGACATTAAATTGACCTGCAGAAATCGGCGAAGGATAGAAAGAATCGGTCATCTCCACATGCCCATTCGACAGAGATGATGAATTTGAAAAATGTGGCACTGCCTTCTGCACCAGATCTTGTGCAGCTGAAGTCGACATGGCGGTCGACATGGTAGACATTGACAACTCTGTATGATAGCTGGGCTCAGCAAATATTCTAAGCGCAATACCAGTATTCCTGAGGGATTCAATGTATGAAAAGTGAGCTGCCGCAAGGTTACACCGGCCATCAAGGGCTTCTCTGACAAACCGTTTTCTCTCCAGGCATAAAACCTGGGCTCTGTCATCATCAATCTTAGATGGTGCTGCACCCATTGTTCTGGACCTTACTTTTTTTTGGTACTAGTCACCTGAAAGGTACATTGCATCAGAAGCAATATACTAACAATTTAAGAGTTAAGATTGGATTATCTTTTATTAGTCCCCTGAAGTGTTCAGAATTTGGGACCTAAACTAAGTAAAGCAATCAAATTCCAAGTAGTAACCAAAGCACGACAGTTAAAAAGCAATTCTGAATGTTACCAGCTTGACAAATTATTTGCTAAATTCTATGCACGGTTTCAAATTCTAAAACCCGGTGTTCCAACTGACCTAAATTCCAAATTTAAGAAATTTCGGCAGCACAGTTTGATAAAAATATACATATTTCGATTAAATTTGATGCAAAAAATATCACCAAAGCTATATATAGCTAGTAAAAAGAAGAAAAATACGAAGTAAAATAGAACAGAGAACAACTTCTTTTGATGACAATAGAACAACAACGCCTAAATCAGATCCAATTTAGCAAAACCAAACTTCAGAAGCCTCCAAAGGTTGACAAAAATAAAGAAAAGTACAATTCTCACCAAAAATAAATCAAAGCTATTTACTTCAATCCCAGAAAAAGGAGACGAAATTAAGATCATCTAACACGGAAGTCCCAATAATCAAAAGTATGATCTTTAAAGGAAGCAGATACTGAGAATGGGAATGGATGGGTACGAATCAAATGAATTATGATGTGGTTCACATGTAAAAAGTACAAATCTTCCAAATTCCAATAAAATCCGAAGCAAATTAATACCTCTGTGTCCCATGAGTTGTACGGAGCTTCAGGCGAATTCTCTTTAAAAATTGAAGCAAGAGATCTCACCGCAGAAAGTGAGAGGGAGATAGAGGCGGTGAAAGAGGTGTGAGTCGTCAGTCGTCAGTCGTCACTATTTCTAAATTTACAGATTATACAATACAAAATTGTAAATTATTGCATGGAATGTTTTAGAAACGATATTCTCTCTCTCTCTCTCTCTCTCTTCCAATCCCGAGGACCCGAGGACCCGAGGTAGTAACTAGTAAAGTGGAAAAGACACGAGAGAAGGCGAGAGAGTCGGTGGATGCTATTGCTAGGAATTGAGATCCTATATAATAAATAAATCTTAGAGAATATGAACCGTTTGATTCTCTCTGAGTAATTACGTGTTCTGATGCTAGTGGGTAAGTGGGCCCATGGACCTGTGCTCCAAGTCCAGGAAGAATTTATGCAACACCGCAAGAGCCATTTATTTATAGTAATATGCATAATTACATACTGAACCTGAAACTTTCCACAGTTTTCTACTGGAAATAAGAAACAACAGAGCTGGAATTGGAAGGAAAGGATCGAAGTTTTGTGGACTAAACTGGAAAATTTAAGAAAGCGAAAGGACAAATATTTAATTACTGTGATACTTTTTTAGAAAGAAGTGGAGTTTCATCGCATAATTTAAATCTAAATTTATTCATTGATATTTTAATAAGATTTCGAACTTGTGATTTTATTTTGAATTTCCTTTCAAAAATTGTATTTATGCGTTTCTCCTCTTTTCTCTGTTCCTCTCGAGGGTATTGACAGTATGACACGTCATTCAAATATTTACCTGATTGTTCGATACTTCGAGCTGCAATTTAGAAGTTATAAATCTTGGCTTTATCACTTTAAATAGTCCGTTAATTATTATTAGTTTAATTCTTTTCGAATTTCAAGAGGATCCTTGACAATGGTTATTTCAAATAGAAGCTTTTTTGAACGATATATTTTTTCAAAAAAAAAATTGTTGCCAACTCTTCAAAGACAAAAGTGTCAACTATGTTTGGGTAATAGTTAGTAAGCTCTTTTTTAAATGTATAGATTGATCATTCTTAAATTTTAGACAATTTTAGTGACACTAGTCAATATATAAAGAGAATAATTTTAATAATTTTCTTTTCAAAAAAGTTAATTTATTCAAAATAAAAAATTAATTATCGAAATTGTCAAGTATAACCATTGCGTTCATCTCTTTAGAATTTACTCAAATAGTTAAAATTAGTATAATAGTTAAATAGAAGTAGCACACTCTTGTTAGACGAACAGTTATGATTAGATTATTTAGATCTTTGAATTTTTTAGGGATAAAAAAACCACATCCATATTTTTTTTATCTTAGACTTGTCTTGTAATGTTGGAAAGGAAGGTGTTAAAACTGTATTCGTATTCATATTTCGTTAAGCTGACACAGAAATATGAATATGAATGTTTAAAGATGTTAAATATGCACGAAAATTGAAAATTGAAATATAAATAACGAAAGAAATTTCATTACAAAAGTAGGAAAAAATGAAAAATAATAAAGGTAGAGAATCTCCTCGTATAAATGACTCAGCCACAGGAAGGTTGGTGCATGTCTGCCTGATAATCCTAAGGACTCCAAAATAAAAAGAAAATAGACCTCATTTAGATTCTTGCAACAGATGATGCATTCATAAAATTTGCAAAATTTCAGATTCATTTAATATAAAGTCAAGCGATAAAAAAATTATGATTTGTACGTTATTTTTATGCATTCATTTCTTTTGTCATATTTCGACGACTTGACTTTATATTAATTTATTTTGAAAATTAGACTTAATATGTAAATACATCACTCATTACAACATAGATTGATCTTAACGATTTGAATTTATTTGATACTAACTTAATTGAGTTTTAGTTAAGCTCAACAAACTCTTGATAAGATAAGACATTTATGTATGATTGTCAAATTTAAGAACACATTTTTTAGTTAAGTATACTGATTTACCTGAGCTCTACTTCCATTACATTGCAACACACATACTAACAAGATTCACAAATTATTCATATATTCAGCACATTTCTGAATGATTCAACAATTAAATGTTTTTGAATATTGGTGAATAATTTATATTTTCTGTAGCACTTCTAGTTGCAGCGCGTGATATCGACGCCCAATAATATTTGCCAAAAGGAAAAAAAAAAAAAAAAGATCAATGCTCCACATAAATAATACATTTAATTAGCCACAGGTTTCATAAATAAAAAAAAATGATAATAGGGACCAGTAGGTCATGCATGATCCATATTTTTTTTTTATCTTAAAACGACCAGTAAGATAACGATTTCAAGGTGACTATCCTCTCAAAAAAATGTAAAATCATGTTAAAGTTGATTTGCTGAGTAAAATGCCAAATCACATGTAGATTGTAGGCCCATATATATGGACCCAAATCTGCTGTAGCGCAGTACCGCGCTATAATAGATGGACGGTCCGAATCGACCGTCAATTTCGCAATCTATCTTCAGAGATGAAAATCAGGAAGCTTTTATATTTGACACGAATCTTGATGCAAATCATTGAAAATCGGACGGTTCTAATGCTGCGCTACACGATCCCGCGCAGCACCAGATCCCATTCCCATATATTGTGTGGAAGTTTTGTCATACTAGCTCGTACCTAACATTTGTGTGCTTTTCAAACAAGGTTTAAAAGAAAGTGAAGAATATTCTCGATCAAAATTAGTGTTATATAATATATATCATGTACCACATAGAGTAATTATTGGCAAGTTGAACCTCGATCGCTAGTTATTTTATACTTTAGTATGCGGGTTGCAAATTGATAATATATATACTAAACTATCTAAGAGTAGTTTGTTAGTAAAATACGTACGTTTATATATATATATATATATATATATATATATATATATATATATATATATATATATATATATATATTATTGAATGTATATAATAACACTACTCATTACTCATTAGCAGACTCGATTTTTGTTTCCTGAGCGAATATAATTATAAAAAAATGTATATTTTAGTTCCTTGTAAGTTGTAACGAGTAAGAGAGAATCTAATGAAATGGCGAGACCAAGTGGCTTACTGTGTGTGGATGTGTACTGTGTACATACCAATAAAACTAGTTTACCAAAGGTGGTTTCTCGTTGAATTGAATATAAATTATTAGAAACAAACAAGACATTCAGTGAAGTATACCAGAAAGGTGGCATCTGGCATCTGGCATCTGTCATCTGGCATCTGCCTTTTATACTTTATTAATTTCTTGTGGGTTTGGTTTTGGTGTAAGAGATTGTAAAGTCACATGGTTTAGCAAAAAGTTGGATTATTTTAAAGGAAGTAACATCCATATTAAATTATGTAATATTTACACCGTTCGTTCCTACCACTAAACAATTGCCACATGTACATAAGTACATTACCTCCGTATTTTTATTTTTTAGGATCTGAATGTGCTGCTCGTATTGATACACGAGCAAGATCGTGCTTGCTTCGATCCGACTGTTATGAATCGATCGATCGTTACGAACGGCTGTGATTTGATTCAGAGAGCATGTGTTTTGACCGTTAGATGAATTTTAAACGGTTCAGATCAAAACAAGCAGAGGACGAGGAGAGATATACGATCAGCAGATTTGATTCCGTATTTTTACGTGAATTCGTGAAAGTTTTAGCTTTTGTGTAGCTTTTTGGTTTGGCTGATGCTATTCTCGTACCGGCTTTCGTGTTTAATTTTTTACAAGTTCTTTCTTGTTTAATTTATAATTCTGCCAGTGATTTACGTAGTCCGGTTCAAATTTAAAAAGAAAAAGAAAAATTGTGATAGATTTGACGAGTCAACACAAAAATTCAATTAATTTTATGAAATTTTTTATTTCTAAAACTAATCTATCCAAAACTTTTGAGACGAAAGATTTTGTTGTTGTTAGTTTTTTTTTGTTTAAATCATATTACATTAACAAAATCAAAGATAAAAAAAATTCTTGCTAGAACGGTACTGGAATCAGGTGCTCTCTCTCATAAAGTAGGAAATATTTGATGTAATGTCTTTTTCTTTTTACTTTTGAGAGAAAAAATGACTGAATGATTGAATGAATCAATGGTACTATCACAAATAATTGATTCTCTCTCAAATGACAGGTGGCACTTGGCAGCAATAACATTTACACACGCAGATGGCGCAAAAATTTGTCTGTGCTTGAAACAAAACCAATACAAAACAATTTGGCATAGGGACATTGAGGCAGAATTTTTCATTGAAGATCAACAATAATACATACTAATGGTTTCTTAAAATAACTATACATATTAATAAATCATACATTCGAGTAAATTTATCGTGTTTTTAGGAATACGGAAAACTTCCGTGTTCTTAACTAAAAAATATATTGTCTTCAAATTATAATTTATCATGCTCAATAAATTATTCATATTGAAATTTTCTAGGAAATCAAATTTCTGGAATTTTTAGATTTCTAGTTATTTAATATTTTTTGAAAATATCATTTTTTAATATTAAACATAACTGTTTTTTAATATTTAAAAATAGATAGAAATTAAAAAAAATCACGAAATTTGATTTTCTAGAAAATTTTAATGTGAACAGTTTATTTAGCATGATAAATCATAATTTGAAGATAATTAGCATGTTTCTGAGTTAAGAGCATAGGTTGGCCTTCGTGTTTTTAGGAACACGATAGATTTACTCAGGGGGTGGATGTATGTACAACCAGGGGGCAGTCTCACTCTGGAATTTTTTTCGCAAAATTTACCTTGTATTTTTATACAATTCGCCAATTTTTTTTTTGAAAAATATGCTTATAATTTATTTATTTTTAAATGTACCTCATTTTTCTCCCTTGAATTTTTTTTATATATCTTGCCTCTCCTAATGGAAATTTTGGATCTGTTCCTGAATCTCATATATTCATATATCATAATTCTAAATTTTAACTATTATTTTTTATAAAAAGGAGGTCATATAGGTACTTATTAGAAGTATGGAGTAAAACTTAAATATGTTTGGCAATTTGTAAAAAAAATAAAGATAAAATGAAAATAATTGTTTGATATTTGAAAAATAAATGGAAGTCAGTTGAACGCCATACTCGCCTCTGATGTGCCATGCTACCTTTTTTGTTGTGCTCTATTTGGTATTTGACGAAGTATCGTATCAATATTATTATTTAATTCCACCGACATAAGAAAAGAATAATTATCCACAATTCCACATCCGTTGTTTATTCTTCAATCGCCTTTTAAGGAACATTTTTTGTAAAAGAAGAATATTTGAAGTTCAAAACTTTTAGTATTATAAAAGTGGATTCAATGTGTAAATATAATGGGAGTTGATTGACCCTTGTTATTAAAAAAAATGCTACATTGTATTTATTTTTAAGAAAATTGTGATATAAAAAATTTGATCCATGTACTTTGTGCTGAAATTGTCAGTAAACATCCATATTTATAAATTGACAAGTACTAATAAATTTAATAAATGTACAATTTCCTATTAATTAATAGTTGATCTCCATTGCAACAACATTTTCTTTATTGCATGTCTCTACATCAATATATCATAGAAGAATTCCTCAGTTATCTATCCTTATTTCATTTTTAAATAAATAGCATTAATATAATTTTCAAACTTATCTGCTCAGTATTTTTTTCTCAGTTATCTAATTTTGTATATTTATATTTTAATTTTGAAATATACTATTGATTTCCATAGTTTAATCATTTTTTATTCCTTATTTATGGGCTATAACGTTAGCTTAGTCAATTTTAATTGTGCATTAGGAGACCACCGTAGTCCCGTGTTCCTCTAATCGAAATTCTCTTTATTTGTTGCATCATATAACTTGTTATTTGTTAACTGAGAGTAGATAATTTTTAATCACTACAATTGTTACATGATTTATGAAAATGAATACAAAAAAAGATGAACAAAACGTTAGAATTATGTATTTTAATTAACAAATAAAATAATATGAGGTAACAAATAAAAGTGAAACATAAGTGGACATGACAAGAATGTACCATAAATGTTTTCATTTTTATTTCCACAAAAAAATAAAAAAAAAATGCATTATGTATTTGACTGGTAAGTGTTTATCTTGGATTACATATGCTTCTTTTTTTTTTAATCTATTACTCTGCAGTAGCCATATGTATGCAAGATGGTATTGCGCGTGGAAAAGAATAAAGGAACGATTTACATTTTTCAAACAAAAAACAGAAACAGAATAAATCGGAATAACCGATCTTAAATGTAAAATCCTTTAATGGGCATATGTAGATTTACACGGGCCCAAACAATGGGTTAATCATAAAGTTTAATGTTTCGTAGATATCATATTTAATATTAATTGTTGATACCGATTTTATTATGTACATTTAGTTGAATTATAATGCACATTATTTGAGTTATTATGCATGTTATATCATAATAACTATTTTAGTACAAAAATTAACATATATATAGAGTTGTGCTGAGACCCGTCGGGGTATACTCGCCCGTGGATCCGACCCGCCCCGCCCCGTGGCCCGACACGACTTGTGGTTGGCAGATCCACGGATCTATGGTGGGTCGGATAGGCCAAAAATCCCAAACCCGTCCGAACCCGTGCCCGACCCGCTCCCGGACCCGTGGACCCGCCAGACCAGTGACAGAAAAATTCACCTTTATGTCACATCAAATTCAACAAAAATTCAAAAATTCAAAAAAATCGAAAAAATGGACAGATCCGAACCCGATCCGTGCCCGACCTACCCGGATTTATCACGGGTCGGGTTGGAGGTTTTGGGTTCGAACCCGTGGAGACCCGCCCTGTTGGACCCGTGGATCCGTGCAGGTCGGATCCACGACCCGCCTCGTTTGTACAACACTACATGTATAACTATTTCATTATAAAAAATAACATGCATGATAACTCAAATAATGTGCACGATACGTCGATAACTCAACTAAAGATGCATAATAAATTCGAAAACATGTATAATTATTTCATTACAAAAAATAATATGCATAATAACTCAAATAATATGCAGTGTAATTAAACTAAAGATGCATAATAAAATCAGTATCAATAATCAATATTAAATATGATATCTATGTATCAGCTCCTTTTTATAAATATGTTGAGAGAGAACCAAAAAGAGAAACATCTTTAAAAGCCAATGAATAATTTTCAACCACTTGAAACAATTATACAACTTCTAGTGGTAAATTAAATGTACCTAGTGGTCCTAATTGGAGGTTAGGTTAGAATGTCATGAGAATGACAAAGAAGAAAGTGGAAATTTAAAAAAAAAAAACTAAAGAACAAATATACAAATAACGAAAGAAATTTCAAAGATATAAAAAATTCTTGCTAGAGCGGTATTGGAATCAGGTGCTCTCTCATCTAATCTATCTAACTATATGATTGTGGAATACATTCACTATTTATTGACACTATAGCTTCTACAGTGTCTATTTTTATAGTTAGATTTACTGTTCATTGTTTTCTTTTTTCTAAGTGGAGCCCACATGGCAGAAGCTACATATTAAATTCGTTTCTGAAGACCCAAAAGGACCGGTTGATTTTCTTTTTTCTGAGTGGGACCCACAGTGTCAATTGTGGGGCCCACAATGAGAGAGGGCGTGGCCGCGTGAGAACGGCTCTAGTGTCTGTCGAAACCGAAACCATTGTTGCATCACGATTCATGTATATTGAAAAATACGCTTTGAGGAGTCTCTAGCTAATGGGACCCGATTCCTCTACCGCGCGGTACCGACAGACCGTCCAGATTTACTGTGCTGTCAGTTACGGACGGTCCAAATTTGATTCAGGGGGTCTGATATTATAAAGTTTAGCTTGCACAAATCTTGATGCAAATTAAAGGCCGAGATTTGCTGCGCGGCACGCACAGTGACGGTGCCGCGCGATAGAAGATCTCGTTCCCTAGCTAATGGGACCCACGTCAGCAACGGTTTCTGGAAAAGTATAATTTAGGGGAAGACGACAATCTGCAATATTTTGTAATTCAAATAATCTGCAATACATCTGGGGGCTCAATCAGGTTCACAAGTATGATTTGAAGTCTCAGTCAAAACTATTAATTATTTTATGATGATATATTTTTATATAACTAAAAAAAATCTTGTAATATTATGCATAAATAAGCTGAAGCCTTCATTGTGTATAAAGTTACATCGAATGTCTATAATTTGCGAAATAAAAATCAAATGATATTCATTAAAGACATTTATTTAAGAAAATTGTAAATTTTTTTGGCACACTTTTTATCAAGATATTCCAGTATCTTTTAATACGGGAAATCTTACAATATTTACATTACTATGTATAATGAATATTTTTAGGAAAATTTAGATATATGACACTCTCTAAATGACTAATAAGGAGAATGTCATTCGAAAACAAATAATTAGAAATATGTCATTGGTTTTTAAATTAGCTTATAATTATGTCATTAATCTCAATTTAGCATAATAAAATAAACTTTTTGAAAATCCTCATAATACCCTCTGTTATTTTGGAACCCCTTTATGTATGGACCCAGCCCTTTATCGAACCTGACCGAAATATCTGGTTTCGTCAGCACTCGACACAAACTCAGCTCGACGAAACCTAGCAATCCGCTTCCGACGAAACCTAGCCTCCGCCTCTGACTCTGACGAAACCTAGCATAGACAAAACCTAGCCTGCGTCTGGTGCAAATGAGTAAGGGAAATGCTACAATCGACATGCAATCCTCGTGTTACAGCGGTGTCCAATAAAATACTAAGAATTTGCCAATAGTCGATTGCCCAAATTGCGGGATTCCCGTGAAAAAACTCTTCAGCAGAATTGCAAAAAATTCGGATCGTTGGTTCTACAAATGCAACAACTACAAGGTATATGGTAATCTTAATTGATTTTTCTGAGACACAATTTGCTTAGTGGAGAGATACGACCATAATTAGATGCATTGGATGGGCTTAGAGTTCTGGACCTATCCAGTAACCAAATTTGAGGTGAGATGCCACTACCACTAGCTGGGTGTAAATCTTTAGAACTTTTTATTTTAGTGGTAACAACCTGACAGGTGAGCTAAGTGGGGCTATACTAAATGAGTTTTCTGGATCGATTTGTCTGATAATAGTTTTTCAGGGTTCATACCAGATGGGGATTTCAATGTTAGCTTGATGTTAAATGGGTTTGCTAAATCAATTAATGTAGCTACGGTGTCATTGGATATGGTAAGGGTCTTTACTGACAAGGGGTTTTGCTAGTAAAGGTTCATTATCCGAGACCGTATCCTCTCCGACCGAATAAGTAGGAATTATTTGATGCAATGTTTTTACCGATAAACCTCGGATCACCATTCATTGGTCGGCTCGGTGGGTCAACCGGATCAACTGCG